>QLSR01000342.1:678940-789140 GCA_031780015.1 Citrullus colocynthis
AAAAAAAAAAAAAAAAAAAAAAAAAAAAACAACAATATTGAAGGACAAAAGAAAAATTATTTTAAGTAATAAAATTGTTGAAAATATTTACAAATGTAAAAACATTTTACTAGTCTTAAAATTTATCTCATTGATAAATAATAAAATTTTTCTATATTTATAAATATTTTGACTCATTTAGCTATATTCTAAAAACTAATCCGAGGAAACAAATTAAATAATTCAACTAAAACGAAATAGCAAGTCATATGATTACAAGAATATTCCTATTTATATATACATATATAAAATATGAACCATAACTAAGATTTTATTTTAATACATTTTCCAAAAGGAGTGGCAAAAGTCAAAATTGTTTTTTAGTTAAAGACACTCCCAACAATCCAAAATTAAACTAAATAGAAGAACCTCTAGAGAAGAAAAGTCCCATTATTGGCAAATTCTTGATGACGAGTTCAAACTTAAAATCCAAAACTCTCTACTATAAAAGACCAAACCATCTTTGAATGCAATCATCATATCTCAAAAGCTTTAAAAATCTATCAAAATCACATTTAAAGCTAGTTGAAGATCATATTCTCTTCATAAAAATCACATTTAAAGCTAGTTGAAGATCATATTCTTTTCATCAAAATCATGGCCATTAGTCCAAAGTTTTTCTTCCTTCTCTTTCTGCCGCTAATGTTTGTATCGTTTCTCTCAAATATTGTCGAAGCGCAAAACTTGACAGTCGGATTTTACCAGGGTAGCTGCCCCGGGGTGGAGTATACTGTTACCAAAACGGTAGCTCTATATATTAAACAACAACCATCAATAGTTGCTTCTTTATTGAGGATACACTTCCATGACTGCTTTGTTAGGGTATAATAACTATACTTCATTCTCTTCCCCTTTTTATTTTTTTTTTGTCAATGAATTAGTAGGTAACAATACTAAGATTCTCTATCGTTTATCTAATTTTATTATTATTCAAAATTGAGAAAATGAGAAAATCCACATTTTATTATTATGGTTTTGCTTTGGGTTGACTTCATCCAAGTGTAACAATTTTAAATACTTAGAAAGTCAATTTAAACATAGACTTAGATTGTTACATCAATCACATCATTAAATTTGTATTTGAGTTGATTTAAAATTAGATATTTAACTTTTGAAAATTGTGCTTACAAAAACTTGATTCATATTTTAATTTAGTTTTAAAAAATTGACTTGAAAATTAAAAACACCACCGGTAAAAAAAAAAAAAAGTTAAAAACAAAAACTAAAAGGTTGTCAACAAAGTCTTAGTTTTACAATAACATAATTTAACTAAAGGAGGGTAGACAAATGACAAGTTATTTAATTGGGTACGTTCCTCAATTTTGTTCTCCTTTACAAAATGTGTGATTATTTTTATTTGATTTGAGTTTCGTACATTAATTTGTATAGCGAATGCTAATTTGACAGGGTTGTGATGGTTCTGTGCTGATAAATTCTACAACAAACAATCAAGCTGAGAAAGATGCATTTCCCAACCTTAGTTTAAGAGGTTTCAATGTCATTGACGCTGTTAAAGTTGCCGTTGAAAAGCAATGTCCCGGCATTGTTTCTTGTGCTGATATTCTCGCTTTGATAGTTCGTGACGCGGTTAGAATGGTAATTAACAAATTTATAGATTTCCTTAATTTTTTTGAAGTTTAGAGATTTTAATTTAGTAATTATAATTTGGTTGCTCTAATTTCAATTATAAATAGTAAGCTGATAAATTTTGTAGAGCTTATTGTATTAGTTAAGGGAACAATATTAGATTTTTCAGAAAACAATTCACTAAAATTCTACCTATATTTATTCTTTCGAAAAGAAAAATAAATATCTTCTCACATATACCAGAAAATAGATAAGTACTATTATCCATTATTAACAGATAAAACGAGCAATAGAAATCATGGAAACCAATGCAAAATTAAAAAAAAAAAAAAAGATTTTAAAAAAATCATTTACTTATTTCAATAACCCTAGACGTTAGGGTTTGAAATTTCAACTAAAATTATCTTATTTAGTTAACGTATGCCTAGTTTTATTTATTTATTTTTTTGAAAGAAAGGATGCAAATTTAACTCTAAATATATTGATTTAGAGAATAGTTTGGGTTTTATAGAAAAAAAAACAAAACAAAAAAAGAAAATTGCAAAAACAACTCTTAAAGTACCGTTGAAGTCGCAATTATACTCCCAAATTTTTTATGATAAAAATTCAGCTCTTAAAATTTATACAAAAGTATTAAAATTAAACTCTGAAACGGTAGAAATTATACCTTTAAACTTTTAATTATAAAAATTGGACCGTTAAACTTAGCGTTGGTCAAATTTTAACATTGTCAAATAAATTGAATTTTCAAAGAATAGAAATTGAACGTCGAAACTTATAGAAGGGGTACAATTTTTATAAGAAAATGTTATATTTTGTTATTCAGATTGGAGGGCCGCTGTGGGAAGTTCCAACAGGAAGAAGAGACGGAAGAGTATCGATCTCCAGAGAAGCGTTGATCAATTTGCCGCCTCCCTTTGCTAATATCTCTTCTCTCAAAACAAGTTTCCTCTCCAAAGGTCTTTCCGTCAAAGATCTGGTCGTTTTATCCGGTAAATTATACCTTTTCTTTCGGCTCATTTTCCAATTTCTTTCAATTATTCCTCCATTTTTCCCATCATAATCCACTGCCACTTCAATTTTCTCAGGATCACACACAATCGGAGTCTCTCACTGCACCTCCTTCTCCAACCGCCTCTACAATTTCACCGGCAAAGGTGACGCCGATCCTAAACTAGACAAATACTACGCCGTCGCACTCAAGAACAAATGCAAGCCAAATGACCAGAAGACCACTGTCGAGATGGATCCTGGAAGCTTCAAGACCTTCGATCAAGGTTACTACACTCTCGTCTCCAAGAGAAGAGGATTGTTCCAGTCCGATTCCGCTCTTCTCGACGATCCTGATACCAAAGCTTACGTACTGCTTCAGGCAAGTACACGCGGCGCTACTTTCGCCGCCGATTTCGCTAAATCCATGGTGAATATGGGGAATATCGGTGTGCTCACCGGCATCAACGGTGAAATTAGGCGGCGATGTGCTTTTGTTAACTGAATTGTTGAAATTGCTTTTCGTTCGAGTGGTAATCGTTTTTGTGCATTTTGATTCAGTGTGTGAGTTTCATGTTTTCGCTCAATAGGTCGCGTGAGGAACATGTGCGGTCGTGATTTTATCTTTGGTTATATCGTGATTAAATCCAATTATTTGTGTTATTTATTTAATTTTTTATTCCTTAAATGAAATTCAAATGTTGAGTTCTTGAATTTTTCATTTGTGTATTCTTTGTTCCTTTTCAATATACTCTCTATGCCAAGTCAAAAATAAAAAATAATAATAATAAAAATACTCTCTTCACAATGCAAGAATATATATAAGTAAAAGTATTAAATATATATAACTTTGTAGAGTAAATATGATACCGAAGAAGGTTGATGAAAAATATGTTGTAAGTAGAGATGTTCACGTGGCAGGGCTGGGCCATTCCCACTCCCCATCTCCGCCAAATTTCCCAATGGGATTTTTCGGAGCGAATTCGGGGGATCGAGTTCCCTGCAGGGAATTTTTACCAATTTGATTCTTTTTTTAAAAAAAATCAATTGCCATAAATCACTATTATGAAAAAAGTTTTAATTAAATAGTTAATTTTTATATGATTAGTTCTACATGGACAATTAAAATATAAAGAGAGATTACTCGAAAATTTGAAATTGAAGGAAATAATTATCTATCAAATTATTGATATATATAATCTAAATTTATTAGAATTCAAATATATGTTTTTTTTTTACACTAATTCACACATATTCATTATTTTTACCATTAATCTTGAAAATTAATATAATATTTATATAATAAAAGCATAAAATTAAAAATTTATAGTAAATATAAGGAAAAAAGACTAACGAACGAGGCGGGGGCGAGAATGCATTCCCCATCCCCATCCCCATTTAGCTTTGAGGATTTTTTTCCCCTACTCCCTCCCCCATTTTCCACTTAAACGGGGAATCCCAGTCCCGTTCGAGTACGAGTCCCCGTCCCTGTGGTGAAAGTGGACATCTCTAGTTGCAAGTCGCTTTGTTGTCAAATAGTAGATGGAAAATCTATAGTAGAGTAAGCATGAAACTTTCAAATGATAGTGGCTGAAGTAGCTTATGAAGGAATGAAGATTGAAGACAATCTTATTATTGCAGGCATAATTAACAAGTTTCCACCATCATGGAGAGAATTTCATTAAAAAAAAAAAAAAAAAAAAAAAAAATTATAAGCAAAAGGTATCTCTCTAGAAGTATTAAGTACTTGGATTTGTGTGGAGGAAGAAGCGTCAGGGCAATATGTTTTGATTCAAGAAAATAATGAAAATCTCACACATAAACCAAATCTTTCCCAAATGATAATTTATCTAATGGTCAAATTCCTAAAAATAGTCATTTCAAGTGAAAAAAGACTTACATGAAAAAGAATGATATAAATCTCACTTTTTTAATAAAAGATATCAAGCCAAATGAATAAGAACCAAACACATCCTAACACTCCAAACCAATTTGTTTTGTTGGTGGCAAAATTGAATTTGAAAATTTTGAAATAATAGCCTATGCCTCGTGCTAATGCTATTGGAGAGCCATTTGTGGTTATGATAGCTTTTATATATATATATATATATAGTTCAAAGTGTTGAAGAATGGTGGACTAATTCTAGAGCCAATAGACATGTTTGTTAGGATAAAAATTGGTTCAAACTTCAAAGTTTATACTCCTTTTGAGGAGTTTAAAATAATAATGCTCGATAATTCTCATGCTATCCAAATTAGGGAATTAGACCAACGGTAACATTTTGAATCTCAAATGGAGGAAAGAAAAAAATTTATTTATTTTTATTAATCAATTAGTCACCTCACCATCATATTTTTATATTATAATATTACTTTTGATCCTTTTTTTTCTTAATAATGATTTTCGATCATTCTTCCCTGTAGTTTAATAATCAAAACATCTCTATGACTCCTTGAAATTTTGTTGGTTCAAAATTCACATAGTGCTTGTCTCCTATTTTGAATTTCAACATCTCGCTGACAATAATGTTCAAGAACTAATTATTAACGCTCAAGAAATCCACATCCTGCTGGGTGGAATCCAAATTTTCTGAAAACAAATTTACAAAGTTTTATATCGAATTTTTTTTAAAAAATATATATATATATATAGAATTATTTTTAGATACAATAAAATGAGTCACAATATTTACAAATGTAGCAAAATGACATTGTTTATCAATGACAAACGTTGATATAGTACTGATAGACATCTACCAAGTGTCGTTTGCTTCGTGAGAATCCAAAATTTTCATGGATTTGGATTGAGCATATGGATTACTATGTTTGTTTTGTGGTGATGTAAAATGCCCGAAATAAATAATGTCAACTCTTTGGTAACATTTTAGTTGTTTTATATCTTTTTTTAAAATTAGTATATATTATTTTGTTGAGAATAATAAGATTACGTAAATTTAGGATATTACCGATTAATATTTATTTTATTGAAAAAATTAACATTAAATTAATTATGAATCAATGAACAATTTTTAAAAAAATATAAAAATATATAATTTCAAATTAGAGAAATTATTTTAAATGACAAAATTGTTAAAAACTATTTACAAATAATAGCAAAATATCACAATCTATTTGCGATAGATCGCAATAGACTACTATCTATGTCTATGACATGATTTATCGCAGTGTATTACAGATAAATAGTAGATTTTTGTTATATTTGTAAATATTTTGATTTACTTTCCTATATTTGAAAATATCCCTTCAAATTATATTAAATTAATTATAAATCAATAAGTAATCGCAAGGCAATTCTTGGAACATTACATAAACTTAATACACTCCCAAGTGGAAATCTTACAAAACAAACACATTTATATCCAAGTATCCCCAAATATCTCAAAAAATATTATTACAAAACAAATATTTAAGGATGTCAAACATTTATAATTTTGGGCATCTAAAGATTTCCGTTATCTACATTCCTAAAAGACAAACGATTCTATAGTGTCTATAATTGATAGACAGTGCTAGATGATAGTAGTTTATCAATGTCTATCATTGTCTATTAAGGATAAAAAGTGATATTTTGTTATATTTAAAAATATTTCTAACAATTTTGTCATTTAAAACAAATAATCTTAAATATACCGGTATGAAATATTTCTCGAAAGGCTTTTAACTCAAATAATTGAACTTCAATTTGTGTTTGTGCTAGTTAGGAAACGCATTAGATAGTTGTTGGTATTAATTAGTCAACTCCTAATTTCAAATTATAAAAATAAGAAAAATTTTATGTATATTAATTGTACCTATTTTTGTATAACTAACTTAATAGTCTAATCACAACTATCGTACATGATAGACTTTTGATTTGTTTGAAAAAATATTTTTTAATTTATTTTTTCTATTTGATTAAATAAGGCCATATATAAGAAGATGAGTGTAATTTCGAGTGCAACTAAATACTCAATCAACTCTTTTTTATAAGAAAAATATTCACATTAATACAATTGTCAGTAAAATGCAAATTAAAGCACTAACTCAAAACACCAATACTAATATTCAAAGGAAACTTAAAATCCAAAGAAATTAAATAAAAGAATTTAAATAATAGTAATAAAACACTAAAAAAAACATTTTAGAATGTAATTTTATTAGCAAATGACATAATTAATTTTAAAGAGGAACATACCGATTGTCAACCCTTCCCATATGGACATTTCTTACTTGAATTTTTGTAATAAATAATCAGCAACTTGATTTCGTGCCCTGCAGGATTTTTTTCCTCTCTAATTATTTTCCCACTCCACACTTCCATTAAATTAATTATTAAAATATTATTCTACTTACAGTACATTTTTAATAAATCTTAAATCCACTTCCTCAAAATTAACTTTTATCAAAATTTATTAAATAATAATAATAATTTTTATTAAAAAAATAAAAAGATTAATAAATAACAATTTTTTTTAGAAAAATCAACAATAAACCGGTAATAAGACTAAATTTATGATTTATTAAAAGTATAATAAATCTTAAATTCATTTTCTCAAAATTAATTTTTATCAAAATTTATTAAATAATAATAATAATTTTCATTAAAAAAATAAAAATACTAATAGATAACAATTTTTTAATAAAAAATCAACAATAAATCGACGGTTAAGACTAAATTTATAATTTATTAAAAGTATAGAGATTTAAATTAGTCAATTAAAAGTACGTAAACTAAGATCGAAAAGCTATTTTAACCTAAATTAATCCGTTATCTCTTACTTTCTTTCCTCTCAGAGAGAGAGAGAGACAAAAAAAAAAAAAGAAAAAGAATTCATATTATTGAGCTGTTTTATGGTTTTGTTTAATATGTGTCTTACCAAACTTTTCTCAACACTTCGCGATGTGGATCCATTTTCTTATTGCCCAAGCAGACTACTCTAATGCTCAATTATTGTTAATTAGGGTTTATCTATAATAATTATTCAATATTCAATTTTATAATAATAAAACGTTTGGATTAGGCTTTTATGGATCGTTGGAGAGCATTATTATTTTAGTTTTTTCTTTTTTGAAACTTCTATTTTTTTTTTACGTTAATATTTGAATATAAAAGATTGGTCGACAATATCTAATTAAGACTTATTTGTTATTCAATTGTTTTTCAAAATTAAGTTTAAAAATAGAACACTCCTAACCATAATTTTTTGGATATTTGCATTGGGTAATACTTCTATGGATAATGATTAAGTGTAGAATAATATTTTTAAAAAATAATAATTAAGTATGTAATAATATTTTTAAAAATTGCAAATATAACTAAATCTATCAATGATAGACTTTTATCAGCGTTATGGTCTATCTACTATTAATATGGTCTATTATGAATAAACTTCAAAAACAAAATCTAAATCTTGCTATATTTGCAAATTCTTTCGCATTGTGTTATATCTGCAAATTTCTTTGTTATATATTTTTAATTTTTTTTCTAAAAAATAGCTAAGTTTTTTTTTAAAAAAAATTTATTTTCAAAATTTGACTAAAACATCCCTTGTCTTTTAAAAATGTGAAAACAAATAAATACTTTCTTTTTATTTTTTAATATCAAACAAGGCTTAATTAGTTTTTTGAAATAGAAATAAAATATAGAAGCTTCACCCAAATTTCCTTTTTATGATGCTAAAATCAATTCAATATATATACAGAATACAACAAATATATGATTAAAGGAGGACTTGAGAATAATATAACTCAACTAGTCAAGAGACAAATTCTTTGAGTCAAGTACTCGAATTTTATACCTTTTACTTGTGGTTGTTTGCAAATATAGCAAAATGAGATAAACTATTTATAAATACAGAAAAATTTCAGCGATAGACAATAGACCTCAATAAACTTCTATCATTGGGTGATAGATTGCAATATACTTCTATCGCTTATTGAGTTACGTTTATCATTGGAATTTTTCAATATTTATAAATAGTTTGATATTTTTTCATTTATAATAATTTTTTTTCTTCTTGTGGTTGTATTTATTTAGTAAAAGACCATTTTTTTTTAGTTTTATTTGTAAAAATAATGATTTTTTTTTTACTAATAAAATTACTTGTTTTCATTTGTTTTTGTTATTATTATTTTTAATTTCTTTAAAACACTTTCAGATTCTTGGTTAAAATTCAAGAAGACATAAGTTATTTAAAACTGTTGTTTTTTACTGATTTTTTTTTATATATAAAAATCACTTTATATTAAAGAAAAATAAAATAAACATTAAGACAAGAAAAAGCAGAATGGATTAGTATATCTAACTTTCAATCTAAAATAGACATTGAGCTTGAAAATAAACATTTTCACCCAAAAACCTTAAAAAAGAAAACAACAACATTGATAAAAAGGAGACACATTATAACTCAACTAAAACTAAAAATATAAACCATAACTAAGATTTTATTTAATATATATTCCAAAAGGAATGTCCAAAAGTCAACATTGTTTTTAGTTTTTTTTTTTTTTTTTTTTTTAAAAGACAAAATTGTTTTTTAGTTAAAGACACTCTCAACAAACCAAAATTAAATTAAATAGAAGAATCTCTAGAGAAGAAAAGTCCCATATGACAGATTGTTCATGACAAGTTCAAACTTAAAACCCTAAACTCTCTACTATAAAAAGACCAAACCACCTTTGAATGCAATCATCATATCTCAAAAGTTTTAAGTCTATCAAAATCACACTTAAAGCTAGTTGAAGATTTTTTTTTTTCTTCAAAACTATGGCCATTAGTCCAAAACTTTTCTTCCTTCTCTTTTTGCAGCTAATGTTTTTATCATCTTTTTCGAATATTGTTGAAGCAAAAAAATTGGCAGTCGGATTTTATCGGGGCAGCTGCCCGGGGGTTGAGTATATTGTTGCCAAAACAGTAGCTCAATATATTAAGAAACAACCAACTCTTGCTGCTTCTTTGTTGAGAATACACTTCCATGACTGCTTTGTTAGGGTATAATACTTCATTCTTCTTTTTTTTTTTTCTTTTCTTTTTTTGAATGAATTGGTAATAACAACACTAAGATTCTCTATATGCAATGTTTTCATTTATCTGATTTTATTATTAATAAAAATTGAGAAAATGAGCAAACCCACCTATGCCATGATCACTTATGGTTTCGTTTGGATTAATTCAAGCGTAGTCTTAAATTGTTACACTAATCACATCATTGAATTTTTTTTTTTTAATTTGAGTTTAATAACACATTTGAATTTGAATTTTTCTTCTTTAGGTTGTGCTTATAATTTTTCACAATTTTATAATACGATACAAAACATTAGAATTGATAGGTCAGATTATAAAAGTTTGTAATAACTAATGTTTTAAATTTAGTTTTCAAAAACGGACTTGGAAATTAAAAAAAAAACATTTTCTTTTTAAAAAAAGTTATTAGGTCTTATTTACAATGAACATTTTAGAATTAATTGAGTGTTATAATAACATAATTTAACTACACTAAGTTCATAAGTTGGAGGGTAGACCCAATTTATTTTATGAGTAATTTCTTCAATTTTCAAATGTTTATTATTTTTATTTTGATTTGAATTTTGTGAATTAATTTGTGTAACAATTGCTAATTTGATAGGGTTGTGATGGTTCTGTGCTACTAAATTCCAAACCAAACAACCGAGCTGAGAAAGATTCTTTTCCCAACCTTAGTTTAAGAGGTTTTAATGTCGTTGACGCTGTTAAAGCTACTGTCGAAAAGCAATGCCCCGGTGTCGTTTCTTGTGCTGATATTCTCGCTTTGATAGCTCGCGACGCCGTTAGAATGGTAATTTACAAATTCATAATATGGATGTGCTTAATTTTTGATTTATTTTCAATTAAATTTCCAACCAAACCAATACAATTTCAAAGGGTTTAGAAAAAATTAGTACTTATAATTCTTATTTAGCTTATTGTATTAGTTAAGGGAACAAGAGTAGATTTTCCAAAGAACACCATACTAAAAATCGCTATTTAATCTCGTGGGGGAAAAATAACTTCTCACATAAACTAGTAATTGATAAGTACTATTATCCATTTTTAAATAGATGTTAATTTTATTTTAATAGTATTTAATCTGTTTGTAAGGGTTATAATTAGCCAATTTAGAATTTTATTGGTGCATATTTGAGAATGAATTTAAAGTAATTAAAATCACTCCCACGTTTTTAATCATGAAATTTTATTTTTATATTTAAATTTATGTTTTTAAATGTAATTTTTATATTATCAAAATTAATAAACATATTTGAAGAAATATATAAATATGTGTCAAAACTTTAGAAATCATTTTGAATTTGGAACTTTTGTTTGGAAAAGTGCTAAAGATTGGTCCTAATTGATTTAATGAGAAACTTAAGCGGAAAAATTTAGGGCTATTTTTAAAAACAAAAGAAATTAAAATATTTATAAATATAACAAAATTTCGTTGTCTATCTGTTAGACATGTATAATAGTCTATCACGATCTATCCTACTCTAAATAGATACAGATAGTAGTCTAGTTTTACCATTTAAAATAATTTCTCAAAATTTAAGGGAAAAAACATAATGAGAAAATATTATATTTTGTTATTCAGATTGGAGGACCGCTGTGGGAAGTTCCAACAGGAAGAAGAGACGGAAGAGTATCAATCTCCAGAGAAGCGTTGATCAATTTGCCGCCTCCCTTTGCTAATATCTCTTCTCTCAAAACAAGTTTCCTCTCCAAAGGTCTTTCCGTCAAAGATCTGGTCGTTTTATCCGGTAAATTATACCATTTCTTTCGTCTCATTTTTCCAATTTCTTTCAATTATTCCTCCATTTTTTCCATCATAATCCACCGCCACTTCAATTTTCTCAGGATCACACACAATCGGAGTCTCTCATTGCACCTCCTTCTCCAACCGCCTCTACAATTTCACCGGCAAAGGTGACGCCGATCCTAAACTAGACAAATACTACGCCGTCGCACTCAAGAACAAATGCAAGCCAAA
This sequence comes from Citrullus colocynthis, assembly GCA_031780015.1. Classification (NCBI taxonomy): domain Eukaryota; kingdom Viridiplantae; phylum Streptophyta; class Magnoliopsida; order Cucurbitales; family Cucurbitaceae; genus Citrullus; species Citrullus colocynthis. Next base: position 690,559 of record QLSR01000342.1, read on the forward strand.
TGACCAGAAAACCATCGTCGAGATGGATCCTGGAAGCTTCAAGACCTTCGATCAAGGTTACTACACTCTCGTCTCCAAGAGAAGAGGATTGTTCCAGTCCGATTCCGCTCTTCTCGACGATCCTGATACCAAAGCTTACGTACTGCTTCAGGCAAGTACACGCGGCGCTACTTTCGCCACCGATTTCGCTAAATCCATGGTGAATATGGGGAATATCGGTGTGCTCACCGGCACCGACGGTGAAATTAGGCGGCGATGTGCTTTTGTTAACTGAATTGTTGAAATGGATGATGCGTTTCGTAGTTGCAATTCAGTTGAGTGGTAATCCTCTTAAGTTTTCGTGCATTTTGATTCGGTGGGCGAGTTTCATGCTTTCGCTATCTAGATAGCGTGGGCAACACGTACGGTCGTGATTTTATCTTCAGTTATCTTGTTATCAAAATTTAAGTGTTAAGTTCTTGTTTTTTTTTAATCTATGCATTATTTGTTCCTTCTCAAGATAGTAAGATTAAGATACTCTTTGTTAACAAAAGTATCACTCCCGCTATTTCTTGGAATGAAAGATTTAAGTCTCCATCCATACTTGGAGGGAATGAAAAATTTAATGAAATATAAAAAAAGATGAACAAAAGAGTAATTGTAATAAATGATAAAACCAACCAAAATATTTGCGAATATAATAAATATTAGAAGTATATCATAGATATGTGCAAGATGACTTTCTTTGTACTTAAAATTTTCTTAAATCCAATTTTATGCTTATAGTCCATCAGTTGTTGGTTGCTATTTACATGTGATATTAGTCTATCAGTGATAGACTACAGGTAGATACTAAAATCTATTAATGATACCTTTACACGATAAATCAATTAATATTGAGATAGACTTCTACACTAAGAGTCATTTATTAACAATCACTAATAAACTCTTATTATTATGTAATAGTATCAGTCAACCAGGATAGTTAGTAATAGAATTACATTTAGAAATAAAAGTCTATCAACCAAGAGAATTTTGACAGTGACTAATAAATGATAAAAAAAAAAAAAAAACTAAAAAATCCAAACCATAAAGAAGAAAACTAACTAAAAGTAAAACATGCATGGAACAAAATAGGAACCGAAAGAAGAAACTACAAAAAAATAGAAAGAAATTATGAAGAAGAGAAAAAACAAACATGGAAGAAAAACTTACTTACCATGAGTACTGAAAAATCACAAAACTTACCAGCACAAGAATCATAAAAATTTAGGGATGGATGCACAAAAATCATAAATATTTCGTTGAGAAAAAGAGAGTAAAAATAAGATTTTTTTTTTTGGTTGATAAATAAATTGTTTTAGACTAAAATTTCGTTGGGAAATTGATTTTGAGAAATAAACCTATTGTATCATATTTTGGGTTGCGTATTTTTAAATTTGATTATTTTTGCAATTAATTTTGAAGTTTGTTATTTTTACTATTAGTTTAGCCTATTTACCATATATGCAAGCAACTCTAGATAAAATATGACTAATTTGGACATCAATATTAATACTAAGAAATCTTAATTTATTTAATGGTGGAAACTTTATTAATTTAAATTTTTTAGTACTATAAATTTTAAAAATTATTGATCACCATCGTTGTATTCATTAATCAAAATAGTGGTGTTCCTATCGACATCTATATGTAAATTTTATGTCAAAAATTTAAAACTAAGTAGTTAATTCATTTGATTCTAAAGTAACAGAAAAAAATTGAATAGAGAGTGTGACCCAATCAAATTAGAGACTAGAAAGACTAGTGTGTGTTTATATATACATACATACATCAATGTTTGAAGTATGTTGGATGAACAAATCATTATTATGCTCAAAGCATTGGTAATATATATTAATTTAAAAGGACAATAAATCATTTATTTGCAATTGAATTATTTCTCATATTTGGATTTTCTGCTTTATCATTTATTTATTTATTATTTTTTTAAATACTACTTCACATGTAGGGCGAAAGCTTGTTGGGTCGTAATGTTGACCTTTTATCATTTGTTTTATATATATTTGTGTATGACATTGGCAAAACATGTTATCACTTGATTCCTCATTGACTAATCCAGTTAGGATTTTAAATTCACATCGTTTACTTTTATACATCCCCAACTTAGTTGTAGTTTAGATAAAATATTAAATCATTATTATACTTCAAATACATATTTCACTTAAAATAATAAAAGAGTTCTATTAAATTAAGTTTATATCGTTGACTGGCTTTTTCTTCTTCCTTTTTAATCATTGAAGTCGTTGCTCCTCATATAATTATTTATATGCAGTTTTTCTCATGTTCATCATTAAAATTTAGAACAACTCTCAATATGTCATTTATGTAGTGGCCTTAGAGAGCTTAGAAAAAAAGAAAAGGTAAATACATGTAGAATAGTCAAACAAGCCAGAGAGTAACACTACCCAATCTTTTAATAAGTATATTTGTTCATAAATTTATTTTTTATATATGTGTACATCTTGTTAGGTTGCTTGTTGGCAATTTGGCGTCCGGATTGAGCTGACCTACAAAAAAAAGTCCTATCGGTATAGTGTGTCGTGCAAAACACTCTAATTGAGTGATCGATTAGCAAAATAAAGTGTATAATAAAAGGCAAAACACAACTTATAAGTTGCATGTTTCCATGAGCGATAATCCTCTGCCTATTCATATTTGCACTTTGTCTCTTATGCGCTTGGGACTTACGCATTGATGATAGTGTCAGGGGTAGAGATGTCGAAGTAATCTCAAGCGGCTAGAACAATCAGCCTTGTTCCATGATTTTCCTTTATGTGCAACGGGACCTGGCTCAGTACGCCTATTCCACACCATTCCAGGACCTCTTTTCCTCTTATGATGATGTGGACTTCAAGAGTCTCAATAGGTTCATTCTCTTTTCTGAGTACGAGCCTTGATCGAGGTTTGACCCACAACAAACTATTTTTAGATTTTCGTGTTTCAAATATTGAAATTTCTAAAAAAAAAATTTAAATGATAATCAAATATTAACCATCATCAAACATAACTCAGCTCACATAAAACTATGTGTTAGTAACTAAATAATTAGAGAAGTTTGTAGTTTAGATCTCTTATATCTATTATCGTACTGAAAAAAAGTATACTTATAATTTTTAAATTAAACACTAATAAGACTATTATTAAATCTAAGGGTAAGTAACTTAAAATATATTTAGTAAGTAAATTATATATATGTTTTCAAGCAATTTAAGTTGAGTAACTTAAAATAAGTTTAGTGAGTAAATTATATATGTTCTAACAATTTTAACTTTGCTAGAATATAATTGTACTTACGATCAAACTATAATTATGTTGTTTGTCAAAAAAAAAAAACATTATTCTTGATGCCAAATTTTGATCCAAGAAAAAATACATCAGACTTTCATGTATTATCAACAGCAATTTTGTAATTTAGGAAGGACTGCAAAACAAAGAAAAAGGACGACAAAACAAAGAATTATAGAATAGAGAAGAAGTAAAAAAATTCTAAGTTACCTCATACGGAGCCATAATGGTCTATTTATAAGATTTTCACTTAGGACTTAAAGAATTACGATATCTGGTTTTTCTAATTGCTAGCAAGCTAAGTCAAAATTTTATCTTATCTTATTTTTGGCTTTATTTTGCTTCACTAAAATTCACTCCTCAATCATTATAATTATGTCGTTTAAAAAAAAAAGATTTAAAATAAATTATTGAATTAAATAGCACCAGAGAATTAATTAAATATTGAGTAGTACTTAGTGGTGGAGTGGCAGGTCTCCCCTCAAATGAAGGAATTTTTTTTATAGTATTTTTTTCTAATTATATATATATATATATATTAAAGAAATTTCTCTAATTATATTGAAACAAACTAATGGAGGATTTTGATATTAGTGAAGGTTCACGTTAAATTAATTTTGGTTTATATCATACGATAAAAGCTATTACCTAAACACACATCCTATTCTTCATATATATATATATATATATATATATAAAAGGAAATTATTTTAAATGACAAAATTATTAAAAATATTTACAAATAGTAGCAAAATATCACAGTGTATTTGCGATAGATTACTATGTATCATGACCTAAAGTTTTTATCCGGAAACTCTCATAATATATTATAGGAAATAAAAACATGTTTATAATTGACATACACTTTTATATATAGTGCAACCAAACAACTAAGTCAAAATTACTTTGAAGAACATGTAAAATATAATCACATTCTCAATGAATCACTATTTGCATTGAAACAACTTTTTAAATGCTAGAAACAATTTTAATTTAGACATTTGAAAAGTTATTCCAAATAAGTGTCCATCTAATTTAAATGCACCGAGAGATAATTCAATTAGAACTATTTAAAATTATATTGGTGCGCTAGTAATTAAAACCTTTTAAATTGAGACAACTATTCAAGTTCATATATTTAAATCTGGAGAGATAACCTAATCTACTGATCGAATTGAATTTTTTAGTGTATATATAGTAGGACAACAAGTAGATAATATATTGTAATTAATATTCCATTATATTTAGGTAAAGCACATGTAATTAGTTAGCTGGCCATGCATCCTGTTTTCTTAGTCAATATCTGTTATTTTGCAGCAGCAACAACAATAATACACTAATAATGCTACACAAATTGTTCCCGATCAAGAGGGCTTGGATTGGACCACGTCCATGAATATAATAATATTTCATACAAATATTACGAATAATTTTAAGGCCATTCGTAACATGAAACCATACATTATAAATACCCTCATAGTAATGTCTCAAAATACAGCAAAAGCTTAATTATAAGCTCATTTCTACACAAAACCATATAATTGGGTTTGATTAGAAGTTCAAAATATGGAGCTCTTTCGTTGTCTTGTCTTTCTAATTGTATGTGTTCTAGGACTTGCTAGCTCAAGCCAAGCTCAGCTAGAGCTTGGCTACTATGCAAACAGCTGCCCTCGTGCCGAGAAAATCGTCTACGATTACGTTTACAAGAACATGGCCAAGGTCCCTACCTTGGCTTCTGCCTTACTTAGAATGCATTTCCACGACTGTTTTGTTCGGGTTTGTATCACTTAAAACTTCTTCTTTATTAAGTTTGATTAATTGAATGGTCATAGTAATAAAAAAAAAAAGTTACATTAGTGAGATTAATAGAGTAATTGTTTAAATGACAAAACTGCTGAATATATTTTCAACTATAGTAAAATGTCACTAACTATCAGTATAGACAATGATGGGCCCTAATAGATGTCTATCGGTATCTATCACTGATCATAGATGATAGTAGTTATTTTGGTTTTGTTAATATATAGTTTAATTAATATGACCAAATTAAATAATATTATAATAATTTGTTTTTGTGGCAATTAGGGTTGTGATGCATCTGTACTTTTGAACTCAACTACGAACAACCAAAGTGAGAAAGTATCTCCACCAAATCTAACACTGAGAGGCTTTGACTTCATTGATAAAATTAAGAAACTTTTGGAAGCTGAATGCCCTGGAGTTGTCTCTTGCGCCGACATTATTTCTTTAGTTGCAAGAGACTCCGTCGTTGCTATCGTAATCCATCACTATTACTCTTTCATTCTTGATATATATTATATAGACCCGTTTGAAATGACTCTTCTTAAGTGATTAAAAGGAAAAGTCATTTTTATTCGATTATTTATGACATGAGTGTGTGTGGCGATGTAGGGCGGTCCATTCTGGAGGGTTCCGACCGGAAGGAGAGATGGTTTGATCTCAAGATCCTCAGAAGCTTTGGTGAACATTCCTCCACCGTTTGCCAATTTGTCAACTCTACAACAACAATTCGCTAACAAGGGTCTTGATCTCAAAGACTTGGTTTTGCTTTCAGGTAAGAACCAAAAATTAATCAGTAATAAATTTTTACATTCAAAAATTCAAAATATATAACACAATTGAAGGCGGACCTCTTGATTACTGACACAAAATTGCAGGAGCGCACACAATTGGGGTATCTCACTGCTCGTCCTTTACGCGGCGGCTCTACAACTTCACCGGCGTGGGAGATCAAGACCCATCACTCGACAGCCAGTACGCCGCAAATCTCAAGGCAAACAAATGCAAAAGCATTAGCGCCAACGGCATTGTGGAAATGGACCCTGGCAGTTTCAAAACCTTCGATCTCAGCTACTACTCCCTTCTTCTGAAGCGCCGAGGGCTGTTCCAGTCCGACGCGGCTCTGACCACCAGCGCAGCCACCAAGGCCTTCGTCACCGACCTGCTCAATGGCTCCGTTCAGAACTTTTTCACCCAGTTTGGGTTAGCCATGGAGAAGATGGGTCGCATAGGGGTCAAGACTGGGTCCGAGGGTGAGATTCGCAACCACTGCGCTTTTGTAAATGCCTAGCTTATTATAATCTTTATGCCGTGATTTGGTTATTGTTGTTGAGTTAAAAGAGTTAGAGTTTCATTCAATTCGCTTGTATTTTTCTATTTCTTTCTCTTTTTTATGTGGGCTTTTATTGTTTCTATTATAAGTATCAATAAAAAAAAATAGATAATCTGTTGTAATAATTGTTATAAGGTTAAATTTTGAGATTTGGGTAGGAAACTACTATATTTTTTAACGTATTATTCCCTTTTCGTTTGAAATTCTCTCACTTTATCACTTTAATGATCCCCTAATTTCGTTTCGTAAATTTTTTCGAAAACAAATATTCCTTTCACTCTAAAAAAAACTTCTCACACTCCTTTCCTTGATTATGTTTGCTTCCAATCCCATTAGGATTCCAATCAACGTACCTTCAATTTCTCCAAAATGGATTTCGTTTAAATTTAGGATGATTGTTTAAATAAGCACCAACAATCTTGAAAATAAACTTATATTTTAACTTTTTAATTTCTAAAATACATTTAGTATTGTGAAATAATATAATGTGCATATTCCTTCAATTTTTGTTGAATGGTTCTATTGTTTTTTTTTTTTACAATACGTGGGTGAGATGATCAAATTTTAGACTTTGAAGTTGATAGTACAAAGTTATTGAGCTACACTCAGTTTGGCGAATGGTTTAGTCTTTACCCAATACATATCTCATCACATTCACAACTAATTAGGAAAGAAAATTCGAGCATACATTCTGTAGAGAAAAACAACCCTAACTTTCACTACCACCTAAGTTAAACTTATGTATTCAATTAATTTGATATTTTTCTTAATGATTTAAACAATTATCCAAATATTTGCATTTTATAGCATAGACTACATGATGCTATTTTAACCCATTAAAAAAATATATATATTCCGATTACCTATGTTGCCTACACTAAAAGCCCGCCATTGCTTTGCAACGAAGGAAAAATCTAAAGCTGCAAAAAAGAGGAGAAATAAAAACCCCTCATCACGGTGTTCGTCAAAGCGGTCGGCGTTTTCCTTCAGATAGCTCACAAAGTTCAGCTCTCTTAATTGACAAGCCATCGAATCTGTTCTATTCTATTATTTTTGCATATTTTCCGATTCTTGGCAATCTTTGTAAGCGAATTTCATCGTCTGAACTACTCCAATTCGGTTCTACATCTATTCTTTCTGATTCGTCGTTGCAAGTACAAACGGCGACTACTGCGACTTCCAATACATACTTCTTCTCTGTTATTGTTCATGTTCATCCATGATGGTTGGCCGCAAACTCTTCAAAACAAAGTTATGTGTTCTTTATCAGAAAGGCCACTGTTCTCGCCCAAGTTGCTCCTTTGCTCACGGGAACGCTGAACTCAGACGATTTGCTGGTGCTTCTACCGGTAATTTTCCCCTTATGTCTCCAATTTTGTTTTATGTTCCTTAATTTTGGGGTTTAGGGTTGATGAAATGGAAGTTTATAGTCTATATGTGTATGCTAATTGTTGTTGTATATGATTCTATTCCCAATTTCTCAATCTTATTATAATTGGTTTTGGATATATGTTTTTTATTATTCTTACATTCAACGCTAACAGTGATGGTGATATTATTGTTGTTGGGTTTAATTTGTGGGTATGGGTGTGATTTAAGGGATCTCTGAGATAATTCCTTGGGAGAGGGATAGACTAATTTAGGACTGATGGTTTTTTCTTTCTTCCATTATGGTCTTCTTGTTATAATAAATTTTGAGGACTTAATTGATAGCATTTTTATTTATCCTATTAATCTCTGGCTTTCTACTCTTTCTTCTTTCTGTCTCTTCTTGACTCTTGTTATGTACCATTTTGCCAATGTGTATGTTTTTTCTTTTCTTAATTATGTGTGCATATTTCCCGAATGCTCCTTATGGTGCATTGTGATGGAGTGGTATCTTTAGAATGGGCTAGGCTCTTTCGGTTAATCATTTGAAACTATTGTGTCAGCTGTGTATGTATAGCGATATGAACACAATCTCCCTCGCCTATGGCTCTGTGGTTTGGGTATCTTGTTGCTTGCTATCTTCGATATTTTAATTGGTTCTGCTCAAGTCGTCACATGAGACTCCACGCCTCTACAATGGATATTTATTATAGATGGACGTTGGATGATTCCAATAATGCAAGATATAAAAATTTCTCCAAACTTGCATGGTCACTGAAGTGGCTAGTAAAAAAATATTCATCCGGATCAGAGCTTTTTCATTGGAATGGCAATGGAAATGGTGGATTTTTCTCTATTGAGCTGCCTGTGACATATTTCTGGAGATGTTTATGGCCCTTGTGCTGCATCAGCTTAACCAGAAACTACTTGTTGAAGATTATAATTGTTTTCCATAATTTATACATCTCCCTCAGCTTTTGTTTAATCATCCCATTACTATCTTCTGCGTTATGCTACCGTTGTTCATGGGGCTTCATTTTTCTTAGGAGAGGTTCTTCTTTGGCTTATGCCTCCTGAGTATGCCAAATGGACTTCCTCTTGGAGTAATGCAATTTTTATGGGAGTATTGCATGAAGATCAAAATTGAATCTATGTCATTGGACTGTACTTGTATCATTATGTGGAATCCCAGAGTTATCTCCCTTTTGGATCAAAGTTATGCAAACTTCTTGTTCATCGTGGACACAGGAGTGTAATCCTTCGTTCTATTCTCAATATGAAGGTTATCCCTGGTTTAACCTCGGGCATGGATTTTTCTATATCTTTTCATTATTTATATGGATCTTTTGGAACTGGCATGGCGGCACTATTACTGTTCCTTATTTTGTTACTCATCTTTTCCATTTAATGGTAAGATAAGCCTTGTAAGGACTTCATTGATTCATTAATTGTTCTTTAGAAAGAATATCTGGCATTAACTAAACTTGTTAAATTAAATTTTCCCCATCTTTGCAGGTAGACAGGAATATAGAGGAAATGATTTAAGGCATAAGCTTGACAGCAGACATTCTCCCCTGCAGGAAAGGGATTCTAGAGGGCAACATGGACCTCGTGGTAGCCCCCCCCACCCCATCCCACCCCACCCACCCAACCCAAAGTAGTCTTTTCTCCAATTTCCTCCTATGCTACAATCCCCAAATTATATGACGTTTCATTTTTATATTTTCTAATTAAGGAATGTAGGAAGCTAGGTTCTTAAGACACACATGTGCACTTATATAGTTTAAAAGAATATGTGGACTACATAATCCTTTTACATGTTGTAACAGCAAAGTTCTTCCCTGATATCTCTCATTTTTGAATTGAAGTTGCAGAGTATAGCTCATCATGGTCACTTGAACGACATAGGTAAACTGTCACAACTCTTGTATGGTTTTCTCAAGTTATTTTCAACTAGTTCAAGCAAAGGAAGGGTGGGAAGTGATTCCAGGATGGAATTATCTATCGAGGGATAAATTTTTATCTGAAGCCCTTGCGAAGTATGTTTATGAGATTCTTCTCACGAGAAAATGGTCATATGATATTGACAGCTTTTTTCCTACAATAGTACTTCCAGTTCATTATTTATTTATTTTTCTTATTAATAAGAGAGTACTCTAGTGCCTGATCCCATTATTTCTTGAACCTTACTTCTAGCCTTTAGGTTTGAAGGTCTTATATGCCGTGATATTAGTATGGCTTGAATTCATTCTTCTGCACCCAATTATCTTTTCATGAGTACTAGCCTAGCAAATTACTTCATAGTAATTTACTGGTGGATACTTTGAAATGTTACACATTCTTGTCTCAGTGACCGTAAGAGGAGGAAAAAGGAACTTGGGGATTCCCGTCGTGATTATTCTGGAAATTTGAGGATTTCAGATAGAAATGAAGAAGAAGATAGAGAAGGGAAAACCTCATTTACTTCTAGAGACACTCTTGAGGGGCAGGTACACATAACACAATTGTTTTCTAACTTAAACCTTCCATTTATTAGAAAGTCACTCTCTGGAAATCTTGGTTGATCATCTTTGATTACACAGTTAAACAAGATGCAGACAGATATTGAGATGGCTGAGCACCACAAACACCAAGCTGAGGTCAGTACTGTCTCTTCCTTTTAGTTGCTTTCTTCCTCTAATGTTGTGCAGGCAATAGGTAAGACACATATCCTTTTTTCTATCCATGTACCCATTGGGGGATTTCCCATTTTTTTTTTAAATTTAAATCAACTTTTTAAAATTTTCCTTTATGATAGTATTTCTTCAAATGTATTATTTGTAGGTGGTTTAAAGTGTTTAGTCATTGTTGGGAAATTCTCTTTGTAACATGTTGGTTGAAGTGAGTCGTATTGTCACTAGTCACATTACCAGTCACTTTTAATGAAGTTTTTCTCTCACACAAACGCACACACACATATATATCTGCATGCACACACACATATTTGTGTATATATATGCACATCTATATATATATGTATAAATATATATGTGTGTATAGATATGTATATATTGATTTTATTTGGCTACAAATTGGTATAAAATCACATTAATCTGGAATGGATCCAGAACTTAGGAACGAATTGCTGAAAATTGATGAAATGGTGAAAGGGCAGAGGATGATTTAGTGTAAATGAAGTCAGTGGTTAGCAGTTTGAGTACGACCGAACTTGGGTCAGAGATTTTGGAGAAAAGACATAAAAATTAGAAGCCATTGAACTTTGTTAGTGAGCAACAGAGATACAAATGAAAGGGGTCATGCGTACAAAAGTGTCACATGGGCTTACAGGTTCAATGCCATTCCTAGACTAGCTGAAGTCAAATTCATAAACTGGAAGCTAAGAGTTGGGTGGGATCTAGTTGGAGATTTTGATATTGGTAGAATGCAGCATGTGTTACAATTTTAGCCAAATTGATGCAATTTGAGAACCTAGTTGAATTGGGACTAGATTATCTCAACTTTATTTATTTATTTATTTATTTTTATAAATGGAAAAGAACCTCTTGAATGCTGTTGAAAAAAGGGGCGGAGGATCATAGAAGCTATTGCAATAAAACTCATGAATGCTTTCATGGTTCCAAACAGAACTAGCACAGATTGGGAAGATTTGATACTGTTAAGAGAGGAATAATATGATCATGATTGAAACGGAATAGTCCTTAATGATTATGGTTGGTGTGGAAGTCTTCGATGACGAATGGACCAAGGGAGGGGTTGAAGCATTTGGATTTTAGGAGCACAACTTGGGTCGGTACTAGCTGTGGGGTTCGTGACTGCTACCTGCAATGAGGGTTACAAAGTTGTATTTGGTGTCAGGAATGGGAAGATTTATGCCTATTCTTCTCTTTTCTTTTATTTTTTAAAATTAAGCATCCCTCAAACTTTCCTGCCTTTTTGGTTGAAGCCTTTTGTGTGCAGCAGTCCACTGATGGTGGATGGGCAAAAAACAAAATGAGTGGAATGAGGTTCATTTAGAATGGATTAGTAAGAAAGAGGTGCAGCCTGACTGATTTCATTTTTCTAGATCATTGTGGTATTCATCAAATTTTACAAGACAGAAGTTTGCTTGGTTAGCCTCCCCATGGATTCGGATATCTGTCTATACATTGAGATAGTTATATATTTATATAAAGATAATTGAGAAAGATAAACTTGCTTGGGAAAGTCAACCACAAGAGACTTTGGAAGAAAATCATGCACAAGAGGAAGCCAGGTGCTACAATTGACAGGGTTACTAAGCTGGACTCTGAGCCAAATGTTAAAAGTTTTTCCAGTGCTTACATTAAGAGTCACAGTTCTGTGTTCATCAACTAGGCAACAGGGCGATGGGTGGTGGTTATGTTGCATACCAGCTAAACACTTTTTTTAGCATTAGCCTGTAGGTGAATGAGTGAGCTTGTTAGTCAGTTATGGGGTTGTAATAATCAAAATAAGGTTAGGGATTTGTCAGGTAGGTAGATTACAGGAACGGTTTTGAGAAAAAGAATTCAGCATCTTGATGGCATATTAAATCTTTGTAATTTCCTATTTTGCAATAACGTGGATTCATATCACCCATAGATTATTGTTAATGTCTACTAGTTGCAAACTTAGCGTCCAGGTTGACCTAAAATTGAAAATTAGGGTATTTAGTTCATCCCTTAATTCTTCTGAGATGGTTGATTTGAAACTCTCTCAAGTGCGGAGGTGCTTTTATGCTGTCTCAAGTTTCATATGTTTTGTTGGCCATTTTGATTGGGCTATGTTTCGAGATAATATGTAACTAAATTCTATTGATGAAATGATTCTATAAATATATTGAAGATATTAACAAATTTTTCTTTATTTTGAAGGTCTACCTGGACGAGAAAATTCAAGAAGTGGATAGTTTGACTTCTAGAATTCAGGAGCTAGAATCTCAATTATATAAAGAGAGGCAGGAGTGTAGAAGGTACACGTTGTTGTCCTGTTTCCTGCTGAAGGTCCACCTGTCTCTTATTCCTATTTTTGTTGGATCTAATATTCAGGATCAAATCAAAAATCAAGAAGTTTGTCAAAGCACATAATCGTTACTCAAGGTTACAAGATGAACTGAAACGGCAAGTATACTTGTCCTATTCTTTTGATTGCGTTTTCTAATGCTCATGATTTTCAGGAAATTATGGTAACTTTTCTAAATGTGTAGATCGCAAGTCCGACTTCAACAATTGGGAGATCAGCTGGGACCAGATGTTAATAAAATTGGTGCCAATGAAGAAGACTCAAGTATCAATATTGTGAGCGATGGAGAGGACCCTGGTTATCATGCGTCAGGCCCTTTTCATGACCTGCAAAAAGACACTTCTGCAAGCAAGAGGAAGATGCATGCTGTTCAAGATACTGCAGAGAACTCAAATCGAGGTGCCTTTTGAGACTTAATAATTTCTTCATATGGATGTGCCATTTAAAAGGAAAAATTATTAGTTTGAAATCTCTTAATATGCCCTCAGCCCTAGTAAGCTCCTTGTTTATTTCAAGATGTTTCAATGCAATCTTCTTTTTTCTTTGTGGTGGTAGTGGTGTTTCTCTTTTCCTTTTTTCCCCCTTTTTATGTGTTGGGGGTGATATTTTAATTTTGATTTTTTTTTTCTCCCGTACTTAAAATGATATGTGTGCATGCTACATTAGCTGATTTAAACAAAGGAAATAAAGAGGCAGTGGTGAGAAGGATCTCTCGGTGGAATGCCCATCCTGCTAAATCAGTATATAGCAAAATTGAGGCGGTTGGCAATGAAGTCAATGATCTGATACCTACAGCAAATGAAAGCAGGCAGAAGAGGGGAAGGACATCTAGTAGTGTTTCTACTGCGGACAAGGTGACTTTGATATTTTCCTAATCAATTTTAATTGTTTTTACAATTTACTATGTGCCGTGTCTTCGAGGCTTGGATGTCTGATTAGTTATGACATATGGAGTGCAAAGTCTATACGCTATGGCAGTGTGAAGTGTGCTACTATCTATTTAATTCGTTCTTCCATAGTTTTATAGCATTGTTGTTTTCTAGACCTAGAATAACATCCCCCCTCCCTTCTTTATCTCGCAAAATCAATTTGAGCCTTCCAATACATTACAAATGACATTAATAAATTCTATTGTTCATCCATGCACTTAATTCTCAACTCAAATTTGCAGGTTAGGGGTCTAGAGTCAGGTGTTGTAGTGCCATTAACCAGCATGGCTGCCCATGCAGTTGATGAGGAAGTTGATATTGACTTGGAAATCAACAATGAAGTGAAAGAACCGAGGGAAAGTACTAAGGAGGCTGCGTCAGGCAGCCTGCCTTTCCTTCCCCCTCCACCACCTCCTCCAATCCGTGAATTCAACCATTCAAGGGTTAGCAACTTCTCAAAATTTCACAACTTTTCTTCAGTTCTCTTGCAAAATTGTCGATTCCTTGAAGTTGTGTAAATACTTAAGAAAGAAGTTCACCTTTCATTTTTCTGGATCAATCTATACATATTAAATATGGATTGCAGTATGAGGGTGAACCAAACCAATGTAGAAAGCCATTGGTCTTATTAAATATGGTTTTGTTTCTTGGATTGCAGTATGAGGGTGAAGATCAAAATGTAGATGTGGAGGTGGTTGATGATGAAAGGGAAGGTATGGACGATGCTTAAGATTAGATCCTGCTGTAGAGGTTAGAACAACTCTTAGTATAGTGAAAGTGGATTATTGGTTTTTATGGGTTCTTGTTAAATACACTTGTAATTTCCAGTTTTGTTAGCATATGAGATATCGACGACCTTCCCCCATTCTGTTCTTTCTTGGCATATTTTGATTGCTATTTCCGAGTTACCTTGGTGAAGCAAATCAATGCACTAGTTCACTTGTTAGTTAATTGTGGGTCGTCAGCTGAGGATTATATATATGTTTTGAAACCTGAAATATGTTTGACATTTAACATTTAATGCAGTGGACTTCCATGCATTGAAAATTACGCAAAAGTTTTTGCTTAATACTATCATTGAAATTGAATTAAAAAGTTGTGATTTGTTATTTTAAAATAGGTGAAATTTCAAATTGGTTCAAGGATTTGTATCTATTCGGCTCTTAATTTTTTAGATCATTCAAATCTTCGTGCAATGAAGGATCTATTTGAATATTTAGGCTTTTATTAGAAAGTTTTAATTTATAATAAATGAATTAACTTTTAAAAGGCACAAATTTAAAAGTTAGATATTGTTTTAAATGACAAAATTACTAGAAATATTTGTAAATATAGCAAAATATAATTGTCTATCTATAATAAATGGTGCTAAATATTGATAGACATTTATTAGTGTCTTATCATTGATAGACACTAATAGATGATAGTAGTTTATTAATATCTATAATTATTTATTAATATATTTTGCTATATATGTAAATATTTTGATTTATTTTGTTATATTTGAAAATAACATTTTGACCAAATTTTTAAAATTCAAGAATTAAATATGTGATTTAATTTTTAAACTATTATTTTGATTCCAATAACTTGAGATTAAGTTTATTGTATTAAATTTTCGTTAATATATTCATCTATGTCATATATATGAGGAGTGAACTGATATTTAATTCGTCAAAAGTTCATGAATCATAAAAAGTCAGGCTGAATTTAATATAAATAAAAGATATTTAAATGCAATTAGAGAGGTCATTTTTAAATATAATATTTACAAATATAAAAAATGTCACTGTCTATTACTAGTAGTTACATTTTTGTTATATTTAAATGATAGTAGTTACATTTTTGTTATATTTAAAAATATTTATGATAGTTTTACTATTTCAAATAATTTAAATATTTATGTATTAATTAAATTATGTAACTGTTAATTTTTTTTTTTTTTTTTTTTTGTTTCTAATTTTCTCAGAAACATGCATCGAACATCTACATTTTATTAACACTTTTATTGGTAGTTTTGTAAAATTGGGACCTAAATTTTCAACTAGTTGAGATTCATTACAATTATAGAATATGTAGAATATGTGGAAGGGTTTGGAAATATCAAAAGGAACTATTTTAAATAGATATCTAAATTAATTCATTCATACGGAATGGAATGCGTTTGCTAGAAATCCACGAACCTTCCCTTTCCCTGATTGTCACTTACATTCAACTAATAAATAAATGGAAAAAGAGCAGAAAAGCTACCGTGAAATGTTCTCTAATGTATTTATTACAAGCCCGAACTATGTAGGAAAGATTAACTGGAGAACGCACGAAAGAGAGGGAAATGGATCATTCTTAAAGATGGGAAGTCATCTCTTGATCTCATTCATACGGCTGATTTGCATTTAATCTTTCCCGGGAGGGGTTTTATCGAACAAAACCGAGAATTTTTCCTGAAAACTGAAATGGAGAAATCATTTGAAGGAATAATAAACATAAAATCTAAGAAGAAGAACGAAAGCCAGAAATTTTACATATGTACTTGTACTGGTCTCTGTTATGTGCATTGAAAGAACTGCTCCAATGATGTCGAGGTGATAACATTAGAGGCCGTCCTCTCAGGCTTCACTTGAGATATGTGAAGCTGACACTTGATGAATCTCTGTGGCATGAAAACAAACAAACTTTGCAGATTTGTATCGAGAAATATGTAAAATTTCGATGTAGCAAAAACCTGTGTTTGTTTTCTCACAATTTCTTTACAAAAGTTTTCATTTTTCTTTGAGGCCAATTGTAAAAAAAAGTTCTTAAAAATTACTTGATGCAGTTTTCAAAACTTGGAGTAGATTTTTTAAAACATTGTCAGACAACAAAAAAAAGTCCATAGATAAAAGTAGTTTTATAAGCTTAGTTTTTGAAAACCAAATAGGTAAGTGACTGGACCTTGGTGTGTGATCACCCTAGTAAACTTGGCAGAGTAAATTATGTGTAAAAATACCGCTAGTTGAGATACGATTTGAGGATCGGAGTCAATATGCCAATCAGGTTCCAGTTGCCGAACGAAAGATGTCCTCCCATTTTCTGTACTACAGAAGAGAACCTAAACACAGGAGTACAAAATTTAAGGTGAAACAAGTTACCCAAAAGAAGGAGCTGAAATTATAAAATGATAATATTACATGCCAAGAATATAAAAAAGTTAAAAACCGAGCCGCTCAATCATGTAGACATAGTTCAGCCAGCTCCTCTCTGGCATTTCACAGGAGGACTTGCTAAAGAGGGGGGGAGGGATCCAAAAAACGTTAGAAATGTAATCAGAAAAAGAAGTAAATGACAAAATGATGTTAAACGTCTAACACACTGCAGTAACCAATAAACAAGCAAACAAAATGACTTAAAGCGCTAAGATCATTTTATCAACCTTATAAGAAAAAGAGAATCAGAATAGTACAAGTCCAGGCATTGGAACTATGAAGAATACATGAAGCATAAGCAGTTGAATCTTCGCGAAATGACTTGAATAAAGTTCATTATGGGGCCAACCTTATCCTTGATCAAGCCACCTGATGTGAAAACACCAGCATCTTCTAGAGCCACAATAACCTTTCTCTGCACAAAATATTTTTTCGGTATTAAAACTAATAATGTGATGGTATATTAAGATACTGCAAAACGAAATGCTTTTAGACCCTGGAGTTTTAGCGAACGGATTAGATTGTTGATCCAGGATCACCATAAACTAAAATAACCCATAGTGGACTTTGGTATTTGAATTTTTTAAAAATTCAAAACTAATATAACTATAAGTCAAATATATAGCTTTGTCAAGGTGTTCGTTAATGGGATCAAATGCATTCTATATTTGGAAATGATTGCAGTATAACCCGATTACCAAAAAGCATACAATTTTTATATCAAAATAGTTTTTTAATCCTCAAGCATTTTTTTTTTTATATTTTTTGTGTGCGCGTGTGTGTTCAAGATTGTGCGTGGTTTGACTCATATCACCGAGAGAAAGAAAGAGCACAAATCATCTATGGCAACCATTTTTAGTGGGAGAGCATTTTACAGCGTTCACTAATGTTTGAAAAGTTCATCCTGATAAATTGTAGTCTCACCTCGCTTTCCTCATCAAGAACTCTTTCCATCAAATAAAGATCGCAATAATTTGTGATCTCTAAAAGCACATCCACGACAGAGGACCTTATGGTTGCTTGATTCTGTCAGTAACATTACAAAACGTCAACACAAACCTATGCTTCTTCCTCAAAACACAATTTCGTTCCAAAACACAAATAGGAAAAATACCACAGCCTGCAGCTCTTCTGGACTACTTTCCTCCAAAATTATTCCAAGTAGACGACAACTTACCTGAAGAAATAAGAATTTGGAATCAGAAATTGCCATTACAATCTATAAAGTTATATACTTGTACAAGATGAAAGGTTAACTTCAATAGGTAAGCATTTGAGCACGTGGAATGACACACGTCAACTTTAAAGGTCAATCTTACGTGTGATGAATGGTCAATGAGATTAATGCTTATCCGTTGTTAATCAAATAAAATCATTTCCAGCTTTCACCATATCGAGGTTATCGGATATGTTATCAATACCTTTCTTCCACCACCAAGCTTCTGTCTAACAATTTGCTCCAAAGTTGGCTGCGAAACACCAGGTACTCATTAAAAATTAAGTAATTAATAAATAGTAAATAGTAAAAAATAATAATAATAATAAAAATTTTAGTCTCTGATAAAGTTTTCACTTCAGTTGTTAAGCTTTGAAAAGGCAGGTATGAAATCTGATCCAATTTGGTCTTTGAAATCACTATTACGTTAATGATGCTAATAGGATCTCATTGAGCAAGTTAAATGATATAATGATTGAATGATGTGTCAAGCTTGTTAATATACACACCTTGCATGTTTGGTCTCTTTTCACTTATGCAAATATATAAAATTAATACAACTTGCCGCATTATCAAAATTGACTAGATATGCAAAGCCACATTATCAATTAATTTGCTCAATCAAATTTTTGCTAGTATCAGTAATGAAATAATGATTCTAGGAACCAAATCTCATGAGTTATAACGTGTGAAGATTAAGGATGAAAGTCAAAACTTTTTCAAACTATAAGCACAAAATATGTATTTATCCTTTAAGAATTTTAAGTCAGGAAGAAGGTGGGAAAAATCACCACTGACCTTCACTGCCCGGCAAAATTCATTGTCAACATTCTGTACACCTGCATCGTCTGAAGGAGAACAAGTTGCAGAAGTAATCAATTGTGAATTTGAACTTGTGCCAATGTCAGAGTTGCCTGCTGCAGAAGTTTGCCTTTTCCGTTGCCTTGTATGGTGTCCACTAGGTGGTCTAAACAGTTTCCATGAGAAGATTACAGCTAGAGCCAAACCCGCAACAGCACTAAGAGATCGGAAATTCTGCAAAAAATTAGAATACGAAGCATTAAATTGTTATCTTAGTCAAAGAATATTTGTTACACCTGCCACTGCCCAAAGAAAACAGATAACTTAACTCTATCAAAAACAGGAATTTCCAACAAAAATTAGTATTTTGCAGCACCCATGTGTTACCAATGAAACATATTGTGATAGGCATGCTATTAGTAAATAATTAGAGTATTAAGAGCATATTAGCAATTAGTTCAGGAGTTTGTTAGGGAAGTTTGGTAAAAAGTAGAGATTAGGGGAATGAGGAAGGTAAGCAATTTTTTGGAGTATGAATTAGGACTTGAAAGTATCTCAAGATTGGGAGAGTTCAAGTACCTCGAATACTTGGTCTATCTTGTAATTTGTTATCATTTATCTTTCAATATATTCATGTTCTATCATGTTTGCCAACGAGAAAGTTTCTTTCCAGCACCCATGTCACAGAAGTGCATGCAACCACAGAAAACTGGAGCTAGTAAACAAAAAGTTTGAAGTTTGAACACATATTTCCAGCCTCGAAAAGTGTACAACCCATCAATAATTGTTAGACTATGTTCACTTGGGATTCTTCAGATCTCGTCAACCTCATTAGTTGGACTACTAGGAGCTCTGAAGACCAAAAAGTTGAAAGATTTGCATGGACAACTTAAATTAGAGCAAGTCTTCCTCCTTTAGATATGCCTACTTTGAGAATTGATTCCCATGGAAAGTTCCAAGAACTGAATAGGCTACTTAACTAAAGTGAAAGAGAAGTTATTAGCTCACCACCACTTCTCTACAGACATTGATCCTCACCATTCCGTTGCAGATACATGCATTTCACCTTTAAAAAAAGATCCTTCTGATGACTCCCAAATAAGAGGTTAGTTTTTAATTCGTCAAAGGGAGTAAGAAAAGGAGCGTAATTTGCAAATTGAGATGATCGACTATTAGATTCTCCCTTCTAGTGATAAAATTTGTTTCCATGGCTCCTGAAAAAAAATCTACTCAATCCATCAGAAAAGTAAGGCAATAAAGGATCTCTCGGTCTCAACTCAACCCTCGCAAGTTTTGCTGCTTGATTTCTCATTAAATATGACTAAGAAGATTGTATTAAGAAGGCATCCTCTAATGCAAACTCCCAATTAGAGCCAAAGCCATTTCCTTGAGAATGGTAATCACAGATTCTGATCCCCAAACGATACACTTTCTCAAGGTTATGTTTATAGAGCCCCCTTCTGCTATTTACTTCTCACTCATCTTTGAGCATGTTGACAATGAGGTTGGGATCCAAAATTTTTCCTTCTCCCATAAACAAACTTTGACATTTAATAGTGATTTGAGGAAGAATTGGTTATGTTGAAAATAAAAGAGAATATTTGGGAGATTTTGTAGATTTTGTATTTTCCTTTTATGTTTCCCAATATTCTTTCTTTTTATAGATACTTGGTCTCTATTTATTTTTCCCCTTGTAACATTTGTGTGTATCAAATTAATAAAAAAGAGAAAAAGTTGTATCGTGGTTTTTTCTCCCTGATCTAGGGTTTCCACATAAACCTTGTGTCGTTTTTCTCTTCCCTCTTTTTCAATAGGTTACAATCCCTTTTCCAACACTTTTACCCTTCGTGCCCATAAATGTATCTTTGTTGGGTATCCTCTCCACCAGCGTGGTTATAAATGCTTCCATCCCACTTCTCGGAAATACTTCATCTCTATGGATATCACCTTCTTGGAAGATAAACATTTCTTTCCCGTTAGTCCTCTTTAGGGGGAGAGTAGTAATGAAGAAACTAACTACCCTAATCCTCTTCCTGAACCCATCCTGACAACCTACAACACTATCCTACCCGCTAGACAGGTCCCATGGATAACGTACTACAGGAAGAATCTTAGAAAGGAAATAGTGGCCCCTACTGACATGCCGACTCCGGTCCAATCTTCTGAACCAACACACGCTCAAGGTACTACTGTCCCTGATAATAATAATGTTTGTGTCGAAAATGATATTGTTGATTTGATGGTAGAGAATAATAGAGATGATACGACAGAAAATAACCATGTTGCTGAGGGTGATGTAGTGTCAACAACAGTTCAGGAGAATGAAAATGAGATCATGCCTCAGAATTCCACAACTGAACAGGAACTTGAAAAACTAGGAGAGTATGATGCCACTCTTGATATGCCAATTGCTCTGAGAAAAGGCACAAGGTCCTGCACCAGGTACCCCATGTATAGCTTCCTTTTTTATAACAATCTGTCTTCTAAGTTTAGAGCATTTACTGCCAGCCTTGACACTGTAACTATACCGAAAAACATATATGTGGCTATGGAAATTCCTGAGTGGAAAGTAGCTATTATGGAAGAAATGAGCTCTTGAGAAAAATAATACATGGGAACAAGTTGCTCTTCCGAAAGGGCATAAACCAGTTGGGTGTAAGTGGGTTTTCACAATGAAGTATAAATTTGACGGAACTTTTGACAGGTATAAAGCCAGGCTTGTAAAAAAAGGGTTCACTCAAACTTTTGGGGTAGACTATTATGAGACTTTCTCTCCTGTTGCGAAGTTAAACACAATCAGGGTTCTTCTGTTGGTTGTTGTCAATAAAGATTGGCCTCTTTATCAGCTAGATGTGAAAAACGCCTTTTTAAACAGCGATTTAGAAGAAAAGGTGTATATGAGCCCTCCTCCTGGCTTTGAAGCCCAATTTGACCAGAATGTGTGCAAGCTTAGAAAGGCCCTGTACGGGTTAAAACAATCACCGAGAGCGTGGTTTGAAAGATTTACCACCTATGTTAAGTCCCAATCTTCACTCAGGGACACTCTGACCATACCTTGTTTACAAAAAGGTCTGTCTCAGGTAAGGTTGTCGTTTTGATTGTGTACGTTGATGACATTGTCTTATTAGGAGATAATATTGTTGAAATCAACAAGCTAAAACAGAAAATGGCAAACGAATTTGAAATCAAAGACCTAGGAAACTTGAAGTATTTTCTTGGGATGGAGGTGGCAAGGTCAAGAGAAGGAATCTTTGTTTCTCAACGAAAATACACTATTGATTTACTGAAAGAAACAGGTATGATCGGATACAGGCCTGCCGACACTCCTATCGAGTCTAATGCCAAATTGGGAGAGTTTGTTGACAAAGTTCTTGTTAACAAAGAAAGGTATCAACGTCTAGTTGGAAGATTTATTTACCTAGCGCACACTAGACTAAACATTTCCTATGCTGTCAGCGTTGTGAGTCAATTTATGCAGACTCCCTACGAAGAACATATGGAAGCTGTAAACAAGATTCTGAGATATTTGAAAAGCACACCAGAAAAAAGGTTGATGTTTAGAAAATCCGACAGAAGATGCATTGAAGCCTATACAGACTTTGACTAGGTAGGATTAGTGATTGACAGAAAATCTACCTCTGGGTACTGTACCTTTGTTTGAGGTAACCTTGTAACTTGGAGAAGTAAAAAGCAAAGTGTGGTTGCTAGGAACAGTGCTAAAGCGGAATACAGAGCCGTGAGTCATGGCATCTATGAAAAAATCTGGTTGAAGAAAGTTCTATTTGATCTTCACCAAAGCAGTAAACTACCAATGACACTCTAATTTGATAACAAGGCTGCTATTAGCATTGCAAACCATCCAGTTCAGCATGATGGAACAAAACATGTGGAGATTGATAGACACTTCATAAAGGAAAAACTGGAAAATGGAAGCATTTGCATACCTTATATCCCTTCTAGCCAACAAGTTGTTGATGTTCGTATCAAGGGGTTACTTAAGTAGCGCTTTGCCGCATGTGTTAGCAAGATGGGTCTTATTGATATTTACGTCCCATCTTGAGGGGGAGTGTTGAAAATAAAAGAGAATATTTGAGAGACTTTGTAGATTTTGTATTTTCCTTTTATATTTCCCAATATTCTTTCCTTTTATAAATATTTGGTCTCTATTTATTTTTCCCCTTGTCACATTTGTGTGTATCAAATTAATAAAAAAGAGAAAAAGTTGTATCGTGGTTTTTTCTCCCTAATCTAGGGTTTTCCACGTAAAGCTTTTGTCGTTTTTCTCTTCCCTCTTTTTCAATAGGTTACAATCCCTCTTCCAACACTTTTTCCACCCCTTTTTATTGATGATCGATATGATACTACCATTCTGAAATAGTCATGCAACGTAGTCATTGCTCATTATCATTAGATTATTTTGTTCCAAAACTTACTAAAGCAATGTAGACCAGGATCTTTTGCCATTCCTAGAGAAGACTACGGTTGAAAATTCTTCTTCTATGAATTTCGGTTAAGCTTTGACACTTTCTACAAGTGAGATAGGATCCTAGGTTAGATGCTCGGGAAAGAGAACATTTTTTACCGTTTTCTCTGTAGTTTACAGCCTTAATCAAGTTCTACCGTTGGTCAATGATTGACTTTTCACAGCACTGGTCAGCAACTCCAACATCCACAATTAAGCTATTTCTCCTGCAGGCCACAAAAATTCTATGGAAAAGGCCAGAGTTTCCATCTCCCTCCTGAAGGCATTTTGGTTTACACCTCTGAAGCCAGAAAACTTCCTTGCATTGAATCTATGGTCTCGTCAATGTTCTCATTCCAAATGCCCCTTTTGTCCCGGCAAGTGCAGGATAAGTTTTTTTCTATAAGCTCTTTATTCATTTATTTCTTTTTATTATTGTTATTATTTTGGATATCATTGAGTATTCAAGCTATCTTTTGCACACACCAACTATTTACACAAGATAACCATCTGACCTTACTATTGTATCAGACGAGAATTCCAAAACTATTGAACCCTACAACATTTGGTTGCCAAGGTAACTCATACAATATAAAATCTTAGGCTGAATCTATGGTCTCATCAATGTTCTCATGCAAAATGCCCCTTTCATCCTGCAAGTCTAGGACAAGGTTTGGTCTATAAGAAAATAAGCTCTTTGATTTTTTTTTTTTAATTTTTTTTTATATCACTAAGAGAAGAGAATCACTCAAGCTAACACAACTGGTGGTTGTCTATAAACTTTTTGATTTGAAAGAACGCAATAAGAAAAGAGAACTCTCTAGAATTCAATTCTATCAACAGCAGACTAATATGAACCACGATGATTATATCTAAAGTCAAACCAACATCCAGCATCTAAGGTTACTGCTCACAAACAAGACAATCTTTACGAAATAGTATAGCTACAGCTCTCGAATCTGGACAATTTCAAACACTCATCAGACATTAGTCATAATTTACCACAATGAAGGCGAGAACGTCACAATTTGGGAAAGAAAACAATCTTACTACACACTTTACGGCATTAGCATATCAATTAAGAGAGCCAAAACGCTTTATACACCAATAATGCGGAATTATCGTGCTAAACATTCCGCACAAATTCCCCGTCACTAGAAAAACTAGAAAGAGAAGCAAAATTTGAAAACACAATGCCCAAAAATTAACTGCAAAACGCGATGGAATGAATAGAGACGAAAGGAATGGAAATCAAACCCGGGTTTGAAACAATATCGAGAATAAACTGGAGAGTTTGACACTTAGATTACTCCCGAACCGCTTGATCAACCGGACGAGCTCCTCTTTTGAAGAAAATTCCGCCATGAGAGAACCCTAACACGCTGTAATAGTCGTTATCCCGAAAATTATCCTATAAATATCAGAGAATCCACGTCTGTCCGCCGCGGTCGCTCATTAGATTATTACGGCGGGAAGAGAATTCGTTTCCCATCTTGGCTCGTGCAACGATGAGAGCTTTGAAAGGATTAGTTTATTATTGTTATTTTAGGATTTGTTTTAAAGTTACCCACTGACAATAATTAATTCAACAGGGAGAATACCTATAGTTTTCTTTTCTTTTTAGGATTAAATAACTTTTTTTAACGATTTAGATTAAATTTAAAATCAATTATAAATATAGTAATTAGACCCAAAATTTAATGGATCTATCAGTAATAAAAAGTCTGTCAATAATAGGAACATATCAACAATAAAGTTTATCACAAATAGATTTTGCTATATTTGTAATTTTTTTATAAATATTATTATACATTTGATTATTGGCAAAAATGCAAGTAATTGTAATTACCTTTAAATCCAATGCGTACAAAAATTAGTTGTTCGTAGGCCACTTTTTCTACGCACATGTGACCTATTTAGTTTGGTTGTTTCACCCCAACACATCTCAAACTTGGATTGATTTCAATTATTTTTTTAGATTAAGAAAAAGTTTCATTTTTACTCTTAAATTTTGATTTTTTTTTCAAAAAGGATTTATGAAGAGTTTTTTTTTTCGGATAAAATAAGATAAAAATTGACACTATGCTTAGTGTATGAAAAAAAAAATACACGATATAACTTATAACATTATTAATGTACATTGGTGTGACAACCGATATGTAAAAGTTGACTGTTTAGATGATTTTAACGATATGTTTTAAAATGCAGTAAATGATGTAATATGGTTGTAAGTAATATCTCTTTCAACTTTTATACATCACTAATCACGTTAATTTTTATTCTTTATTTTAATATAAAAAATTATTTGTGTGGAACAATAATTTCAAAGTTGAAGGGTAAAAATGAAACTTTTCAAAATTGAGAGGCATAATTGAAATATACTTCAAAGTTTAATGATATTTTGTATAATCTAACCCTTATTATTATGTTATTACAAAAATTTCATGATCTTTTCTTCTTTCTTCGTGGAACCAAATCAACCCGAAAATTGCATAATGGAGCTATGACATTGTTGTTTTCCAAATTGGTCAATCTAAAATTATTGTTTCCCAAATTCGTCAATCTAAAATTATTGTTTCCCTATGGAAGCTAGTCGTTGGTTTATCCCTCCCACGATTCTTTCAAGGTGAATTCTGATACAACTTTCCTTAACGGTGAGGTGGGGATGGGAGCAATTGTTCGTGAATCTAAGGGGGAAGTTATGTTGGTCATATCTTTCTATGACTGAATTTGTTGAGTTTGTTGAAGTCATTGTCATGCTCGAAGGTCTATTCAAAGCTCTTGAAGCTGACATCTTCCCTCTCTGGGTTGAAATTGACCCACAAATCGTTTGGTATCCTTTAATTGGAAAATCTAGATACGAGAGTGAGGCTCAAGTGTTGGTTAATTTCATTCGTGATCTTTATCCTAGAGGTTTCGTTCTCAAATTTCTATTAGTTAATCATAAGAATAATTTTGTTGCCCATGCCTTACTTGTTCATGCTCGAAGAAGTTGTTGTTTGGCAATATGACTTGAAAACCTTCCTTTTTGGGGGAATTTTGCTTTTTGTTCTAATTTATTTTGTTCTTAATTTTGTCTGTTTTTTTTTTTTTTTTTGTCCCTTTTGTTGTTCCAAAAAAGATATGAAAGAATTAAAATTAACCGTTCAAAAATTTTAAAGTCCAAAATGAGATTGATTCTAAGACTTTGATTATTTATAATTTTTTGTTTTAATTCAACACCGCATAGGAGTGAAGTTTCAAATATCTTACCTTTTAGTCATTATATATATTTTAATCAGTTAGCTATATTTAGAATTAGTAGTTTCTGAAAATGTTGTGAAGGTTTCTAACATCTCACATGTTTTCAGAATAAGGTTAAAAGTAGACTCTGATTTTAAAGAATATTAACATTTTAATCTGTAATGTAGTGATATAATTTATATATAGAAAGTGTTAGCTACCAATGGAATAATCCAAATAGGATGGTTGTCGGTCGGTTTGCTTTTGTCGGAAGTTGTCCTTTGTTCCCACTTTCCAATCAAAGTTTGGTCTTGTTCTTTGCTGTCTGAGATTGAAGAAGTATACTTTGCTTTTTCTTGAACAAGGTCTTCAGCCTAACCTAATTCTTCATCTGCCCAAAATTTTCTATTTTCAGGAACACATTATCTAGGTAGGTGTTTTAAGTAGTCAAATAAAGTTGATGGATTTGATTGGAAATAGATAAAATTTGTGTCTTGAATGATGCAAAAGAAATATATATTTATTGAAAAAATTTAAAGATAATTGACATGTATTTCTTCTTTTGAGATTAGAAATTAATCAAAAAAAATTTTCACATCTTGTTATTGTAATTGTGTTTCGTCTCTGAAATTAAACAATATATATTTACCCACTAGCTAGACTTTTTTTTTTCCCTTTTTTGGTTCATTAACCATTTATTAGACAAATTAGCACATGTGGTGTTGTGTTATTTTGTGATGTGGCATGGATTTACGTAGATGATTGCATGGGGTATTACTAAACATCATGTGGCGCCATAATATTACCACATTCGCGGCTCGTCTTTTTACTTTGTGGGATCCTAGATGAGGTTTTCTCAGCCTCAAATCAAGCTTCACTTGACTTGCAACATGAGACTTGTCTTGAACATTCACCTCAAACTTGTGTCACACTCATTCAAGATTAACCTTCTTAAAGCGGAAAAGAAGCGTGAAGATAGCAATCATCACCCTTTTGTGATGCTTTCTGCCCAACCTCTATTACTATCAAACAACTATCTATGATCATATTTAATAAGTTCACATGTATTGAGATTCAGACTAACTATAAATTTTATACGAATCCTAATTTACAACTACACACCCCGAATTCCAATCCTATCTACTGAAAGATCACTATCCTGTGACGAACCTCGACTTCACACGGCAATGGAAACTCCTCTGCTACAATAAGTAAGGATTTTGGGTATCACATGTCATGTGCATGTGAGCATCCTTTCACTCATCACTGACTTTGTCTTAAGTGGGTGTTTGTAATTAATATGCTTGCAACTCAACTAGCTCTCACGTACCAATAATGCACACCATCCTTCCGTACACTTCAACTCTTTTGTGACAGCTTTCTAATTGACTTGCCTCTACCTAAGCCAAGTTCCATGCACAACCTTGTCTTTACACTAGGTCAAGGTCCTCAAAACACTTCATCACATCAACTCTCATCATCTTGCAAGTTGGGATTTTAAAGTAGTTTCCAATTGGTTCTTTGGTCACTTAGTTGTCCTTCCTCTGCACTAAGTATTGGGACTTCACTAGGATGAGTTCTAAACTTTCCCTAGGTCAAAAGTAGCTTAAAAGAGTCCTATCACATACAATATGATGATTCTTGCCACATCGTTACGCCACACTAGCTTATCAGGGCCATGAGACACTTGAGGGAGTCATTCCTACTAAAAACTAGCTAAGTCATAACTCGTCCAATGTGTCTGAAAAAGCAATTAGATGACTTGTTACTCAAGTTCAGATGTTAAACAAAAAATACAAACAAACGCTTGTAACAACCAATAAACTTAACAGTAAACAAAAGAGAGATTGTTACAAGAGTTGGTAACCCAGTTCGATGATGACCAAATATGTCCAGGGAGCAGTGTGCCCAGAAAGATAATCCACTAATATTGAATGGTTAAGCATTTACAACATGTACTTATCTATAAAATTTCGACTTCCACAATGACATTTGTAGAGATTAACTCACTAAGCACCTAAGATTCCCTTATATGTGGGACTCCCTCTCAATAGTACTTAGGCTCCCTCTAAGTTTGATAATATTAGTGATGGACACTTCGAATTCTGACAATGTGTGAGATTCTTCTTAGCTTGATTATCTTCCTTGTGACTCAGTGAACTCTTTTCACATGAGAACTTAGGTCCCTCTAAGTCTTGAGAACACCCTTCTCAATTTGTACCATCTTAGGCTCTCCCTAAGGCTTGAGAAAACTTTCTCAATGAATGAAATCTTAGGCTCCCCCTAAGACAAGAACAGTCTTCAAGGTTTTGCTCTCATGTAGATGCACAATGGAATGACAAGAGCAAATAATCAAAACTCACAATTGATCAATTCAACCACTAAGAACAAAAATTTCCTTTCCGACAAAAACACATAGTGCGACAACCCTAAAAAGCATCGTAGAACTCCTTTTATAGAACAATTCCTAGGAAGGTAATCAACGTCGCAAAACGAAATAATAACCATCGCTTCCGATAAGGAAAAGAATCGGGCAGAATAAATCAACAAAAAATATCTAGATAAGGAATGTGAATATTCTGTAGATATTTCTAAAGATATAATCAGATGTTAAGGCCATATTTGTAACATCGACAAAGCTTCCACAAACTATCTTAAACAATAGAGCTAATACTCCAACAATGTCCAACGAGAGTATTTTAGTTCAAAACAATTTGTGCCACAATTTGGACCAATAAATTCTTAACTTCCAACCATGATGAGTCATATCGTCTACCAGGCCAAAACTAGCTTTTTTATGCTTATCAAGTACCCATCGATACTTTAAAATGTCATCTCAAACTATAGGATGTCATCGAGCATCAATACACATATTTAGGGACACTTACCTAAGCATGTGCCTTTAAGTCATTTCTACTTTTGTCAAGGTCCTTCTAAACATTTATCCAACCATACATCGTGAAGGCGTGGTGACATTTGCGTACATGCCATGTCCATCGAGCATATGGTGCTCAAGACAAAAGCATAATGCTGACATACTTTTGCCACCTATCACCATTCTTTAGTTTTCCATCCTCTTAAAAAGTCATATGAGATACTTCTCCTAATGACACTTGTCCGCGTCATAACACACACAGGTGCCACAAGGTGGCTCATTTAGATTATGAATTCTTTCCCTTAAGTACATTTTAAGGCCTTCTTAATCTTTCACCCATTCACATTAAATATGTCAAAAAGTCATACATCAGCATGAAACATTGTTTGAACTCTAGTTGACACAAAATTTAGCGAGCTTTCATCTTTCTATTCATATGCATTTAACTCTGTAAACACTCGTTCAAACTCACAACTAAGCCGTAAATTCTAGGGTCATGTCCCAAGGTCTCATCTAGCTCTACTTATAAGCCTGTCACTAACACTTCTCTAGCTTGTCAATCGACATATGCATGTTTCGATGTGTATTTGTTTGATGTTACCCAAATGAGTATCATAGTCGTATGATGTGAATAAAGGATATTGTTATAAGGGCATGAATGCATTAAAATATTACAATTGGGGTACACAGAGAATGTTAATTTTTACAATAAATTAGCAAGATGAATTAATGAAAGATGTTATAAGGATTGAAGCAGTTAAAAAGTAATTCACATTGACACATTATCAATGAAAACACGAAATCCATAAGTGCTAGTTGCACAATGTGTTAGTGTTTCAAAGGTAATCACCCAACTAAATGAATCTAGAAAAAAATAACTTAGTTTAGACATATCATCAAACTATGAGGACAAACTGTGTTAAACTTCAAAGATAGTTAATGTATATGACATGTTGTTGAATAGGTGTAACATGTTGATGAGTAGGTATGACATGTTGATTAGTATGTATAATCTTGTTAGTTTACTACTGGATTTCTATTTTAAATTGAGTTTCATAGCTTGCTGCACAAAAATGGGTATTATAATTTCCGTACAAAGATGTGCCGAGAATTACTCAAGTATGATCATGATTAAGCAAGTTTTCCTATAAAAACCCAAGTATAAGCTCTTATAGGTTTCCTGGTGAGTCCAGGGTCGAATGCAGGGATTTGTAATAACTAGGCGTTGAGAATAGATGCATGACTATGCGGTGAACTATACAAGTAATATGTGCATGAGTTGTATGTGTCTAAAACTATAAATAAAGAATGAATAAATTTTCATACAACTAACAATGAGGGGACGCGGCGATGGTTAGTCAAATGTCTTTGTGTTAGATAGCATGCGTTGAAGATGAATGGAAGCATGCGATAAAAGTAGAGTTAACGCAGGAACTAGACGAAAAACTTAAACCTATTTAAGTATAAGTACATACCTACAAACTTAGTTTGTGAATCCATCTCTCGATGTTTCGATGCCACATTAATCTTATCTCTAAGACGCATGGTAAGTTTGCATTGGCAAAAAAAATGAACTACATCTCTGCACCTCATCTAGTCTTGATAAATGCTAAAGATTAACTATCTACTCTCTCAAGCTAGACAGTCGTGCTTACTGCATTTGTTTGTCAAACAATGCTATGCAAGCTAATGATATGCATTCATCAGGATGCAACATATTTCATATTATTTAAGAAAAACTAATTCCAAAATCTAACTCATTTAGCATTCAAACACATGGTGTAAGATATTTAATATGGAAATAGATGAAAGATAATCATCAATCAAACTCATATTTAAGAAAATAAATCATTCTCTCGAATGTCATTAACAAAACATAAGTAAGAAGGATGGAAATGGAGATAAAACAGAAATGGAAGACTTCAAGCTGCCACTAGCAACGTCTTGCTTCATGGAGGCTTGAAATGATTGCTATCTGATACATAAAGTCCATAGGGTGAAAGTTCTCACTCACTGGGAGATGATCCTGAAAGTTCTCAGAATCCTTCTCTCAGAAGAACTCGAAATGGAAGCTGGTTATAGTTGAGAAGGTGTGCAGAGCCTTCATGCCTATCACGCGTTTCTCTCTTAATTTTTCCTCCCTTTTTAATGGAGAAGCTTTGGGCTATTTATTGGCGTCGAAAATGTGAACTCATGATGACCTGACACCTTTACATTAAATTTCATGCCTTGCTGCGCAGCCTTTTCACATCGTCAACCCGTTTGTTCTGCCATGACCTGATAACGTGTTATCCTTTTGCATATTGACATGACAGCTTTTGCCCAGGCGTCTGTATCTACTTTTTCTCAACGCATGGTTTCGAACACATAGTTTCGACGCATGGGTTTCCATTTGTTCTCGCAGCAGTTTCGTCTCTAGTACTTGGGTTATTTGGCCTTCTTTTATTCTTAATCCCGCGTTAAGAACAGAAAAGCTCATAATTTTTCATATATTTTGTTTTGTAAATAGTGCCAACGCATAGTGATACATTTTACATAATTCAACTACCTAAATCATGCGTTTAACTCTAAAGTTACTCTAATTAATTCAAATAATGACTATAATAACTTGTATTTCTACAAGTTATCATATAACAAGTCAAAATGTCATTTAGCATAGGGCATGTTGATTGGTAGGTATGATGTGTATTCTTATACTATTTCATTTGAATTGACAACATTATTTTATTGTTAGAAATTCAAAGCCCACCGAAAAATTCTAGGTAGTGCGAGAGTATGAATACAGTATAGAAGTTAAATATGAATTCTTCCTATATTCGATTCATTGCTTGTCACGGCAACCTTTTTTAAGAAGACATTGAAGGATCAACCAGTATTTAAATGATATATATTTATAAAAACAAAACTGTAGTGTAAACTGCAGGTATTTATTATTTAAAAAAAAAAAAAAACAAACAAACAAACAATTAACAATTGTGTGACGCACTCTATAAGCTTTATAAAGTTTTAAAAATAATAATAAAAAGAATAAAGATTGAGTGTGTCCAAGACCAACAGAAAAGATCCTGAAACTCATATTAGAAAAAATAAAAAAATAAAAAAATCTTGAACTTAATAATTGACCATTAACACAAGCCCGACCGCTAAAATTAGAAAATAGGAGGAAAAAAAAAAGTTAAATCACAAGATCTAACAATGGTGTCTAATCAATTTGTTTTTCTTTTTTTTTTTTTATTTAGTCCAACGGAAATGAAAATTCTAAACTCTAGACTAACATACATTATATTAGTTAAATAACTAAGTTATGCTCATTTCGATGTGTTGATCAATTTTTAATTTTAAAAGGTTTATTAAAAAAGTGCTTAAAACTTGATTTAATTTGATCTATTTTTAATTTTGTGTAAGTTTATAAATTTATTTGGACAGTAATTTAGAAAATGAAATGTTTTTAACACAAATTTGAAATTACAGTCTCTTTTTTAAAATTGGTGGACACATAACTAATTAAAATCTAAACGTCTATTATTAAACAAGGTTTAAAACCCACTCTAATACAAAATGGTTGAATGATTAAAAAAAACTAAACTTATAAAAAATAGTTTTACTATTTGATATAAAATTATGAAGAATAATAAAGATATTTTTGAAATATTTCTACCATTTAATAAAATAAATAAATAAATAATACGAAATAAGGATAGGAGTGGGAGAGAGGACACGATCTCACAAAATTGGAGACGGCTTCAATTATAATGATAATAATAAACAACACCAAAGGAGGAAATTACAGAAAGAGACAAGGAATTTTCAAAACTTGGGAGCAATTCCGAACAAAATCATCTGAATCACAGTGGTAATTCTGGAAATTCGTCTCCACCGATGAACGACTCGCAATACTCGGAAGCACCACTTCCATGGACGCTCCCAATAGATATCGTTGCGTGTGGCTCTGGCACGTGTTGCACAGCAAGCACCGCACGTGCCGCAGCGCCAAGAAATTCGCGCTGTGAACTGACTTGTCGCACTTTCCGCACAAATACGCTTCGTCGGCTTCGCAATATAGCGACGCTCTCGAACCGCACAGCTCGCACCGTATTGGATCGTCTCCGCCGCCCGCCGCCTCCTCGGCTGTCCGCCGCTGCCGGACGGCGGCTTGGGTTTCGTCTTGTTCTACTCCTTTGCACATCTTTTTTTTTCTTTTTCTTTAAAAAATTGTTTCTTGGAAGCTTGATTGTCAAGGCAAGGGGTTTTTGAGGGTATTGAGTTATTTATAAATAGAAGGTTGGTGAAAGAGGACAAGAAGGAAAAGCAAGTTTCATCGTTAGAACCAATCATATCGTTTTTAATATTTTTATTTAGATGAATAATACATTTCAATTTTCGAATCAAAATATAGTTGGTAGGGGGTGTTCTGGGTGTTAATTGATTATTATAGTAAGTAGAGTTTAGGGTATTAATCGATTATTATAGCAAGTAGTTATCGGTAGTCTGTGAGTTATAATAGTTTAACTATTTTAGTTTAAGTAGAAAATAATTAACACTATAAAAAAAAGAGTAAGAAATAGTGTACATAACCAATAAAAATTTGAAATAGTAATACTATTGTTAATTGTTGATTACAATAATTGAAAACATTGACAATTATAATGTAATGGCCAGAGCTCCAAACATAGAGTAATAGTTCATTCCACCCATTAACTAAAATTGAACTACATTGTTATTATCCGAGTACAAGGCAAATAAATAAACTCAACTAAGTAAAGAAATCAAGAAAGAGAAAATACATAAAAAAAATACTATAAAGAAAAATACTAATTAAGACTAAACCATAATTTACTTTAGCAAAATTATTTTAACTGACACAACTACTTAAAATATTTATAAATAATAGGAAGATATTATAGTCTATTTTAGATAGACTGCGATAGATCGCGATAGACAATAATCTATGTTTATCATGACAGTAAAAATTGTTATGCTTATAAATATTTTGGTTCATTTTTTATATTTAAAAACAATTCTTTATATTAGTTCTAGTTAAAAATATTATATATAAATAATATATCTTCATAAAAAATAAAATAAAATGGTATTTAATTAAAGCTGACTATTTGAGTCCCTTTCACATAAAATTGCACACTTGTCAGTTAAATGTGGCTAAATTGACAAAATCAACTTGAAAAAGAGAAAAAAAAAATCATTTTGACTAATTTATTTACCCACCCACCAAAAGTCTAAAATAACGTGAAATTAGCCAATCATGTAATTCTTGAATAATATATGACTATCATGTGTTACCTTACGTGTTAATGTATTAATGAAACTAACGGTGCATCCTATATATATCCACTTTTGTAAGCGGCACAAATTAAATACATTTATTTTTAAGTTATTTTTAAATATATCAAAATAAATCAAATTATTTATGTATATAAAAAATTTTCAATGATAAACAAAAATAGACTTCTATCACTAGACCACATCGCTCATTGATAGAAAGAGTAATAGAAGCTTATTACAGTCTATCATTGAATTTTTTTTTATATTTATAAATAATTTGGTATTTTTTTTATTTATAATAATTTCCTGTCAATTTTTAAAAAATATAAATTCAATAAGACATTATATACAGAACATCTTTAAATTTTCTACTTTCTATCTAATGAATATTTTAGTTTTTTCATTTTTTTAATTAAAAAGGTCATATCTTAAATAGTTTTAAAACTTAAAGACCTACTACACATGGAATTTAATTTAATGTCTGGTTAGATGTAAATTTTAATATATAGTTCATGTCAATTGAATTAATTAAGCTAATTTTATACTTCATGTGAAGTTTAAAAATATAAATTAATCTAAATAAATATTTGACATTTTTTATTAAAAAACAGAAAGGCGTGGAATGATGTGTAGTTTCTTTTTTGAGCTGTGGATTTTTGGACTTCATGGAGACGTGACGTAATGGGCCAAAATAAAAATAAAAAATTCAGACACCAAAATAATAATAATAATAATATTATTAAATTAAATTAATAAAAATATCAATTATTGTGGAGGCAGATCCTCTCTTCCCATACTCTAGATGGCAAATCATTTCAATTTTGTTGTTCTTTGTTTCTTTATTACTTTAGTTATCTGAACTTTCATGTCCATTACCAACATTTCTTCCTTAAATCTGCCCACTGAAGGGGATGTAAAATCACAATATTTTAAAGACTAAAAATAGTAGTTTTTAGGTTATATTATAGAATTTGCCAACTTATTTTAATACTTTTTTTCTAAAAAATCTAATCATCATGTCAAATGGAAAAAAATTTTATACTACTG
Organism: Citrullus colocynthis; assembly: GCA_031780015.1. Taxonomy (NCBI): domain Eukaryota; kingdom Viridiplantae; phylum Streptophyta; class Magnoliopsida; order Cucurbitales; family Cucurbitaceae; genus Citrullus; species Citrullus colocynthis. The sequence goes on from QLSR01000342.1 coordinate 726,420, forward strand.
TACTACTAAAAAAAAATTTATATTACCTCCACTTATTGTATATATGCCAACGCACTTTTAAAAATATGTGGGACCTATCAACATTATTATGGGGTCCAAAAATATTAACGAAGACAAATTTAAAATGTGAACATAGAGAATATGATACTACAAAAATACGATAAATTTTTTTAGAGAACTAACCGTTAATATTCATTAGATATAAATTTAGAAATCCAATTTTAAATTTTCTTTAAAATATTAGAAATACGGTGATAACAATTTTATTTGTTAGTATTGTTATTATTTTAAATTGGGTTTGTTTTCATTCACACTATGTGTACTGTAGTTTCCTATTTGTTAAGAAGTATATACTTTTAAATAAGTTTAAAAAACAAGTTATATATATATATATAGTTTTAAAGATTTGGATTTCATTTTGAAAATATTTTATTTTTAACCTTGGATAACCGAGAAAAAATATTCATAAATGTAAACAATATTTATAAACCTAATCGTGAAGAATTAAACTAAAAAACTAAATGATTATGGAAGATTAAACAGAAAATTATAGTGATTTAATTTGTAATTTAACATAATATTTATAATTTTTGTTGTACGACAAAATTGTGGTAGTAGAGATTTAAATTTAAAATTTTCAACTTAAAAAAAAATGAGTAGATCAACTTGGGATGGATTAAAAAAAACAATAATTTGTTTGGACAAGAAATATTAATATATTTATTTTTAATTGTTCATTTTTAACTATGAATTTAAATTTAGAAAGGGAACTTTTAATAAATACTAAATTTAGCTTTAACGTTATTTTTTATATAAAATTTTAAATAACAATAACTAATTTTCTACCATATAAAGATTTTTGTTTGAAAAAAAATGAAGATTACACTAAAATAAAAGATTAGGCTAAAAGAGTAATTTATCCATTAAATGTCGTAAATCAACTAAATGTTTTTTAAAATTGAAAAAATAAAAGAGAAAACAAAATAAAAAAATGACTTTTTGGACGGTGTATAATGTCCGAAAATTTGTATGGCTAAAAATGAAAGGGTTTTGGAATTGCTTTATTAAGCGACAAATGGATTCGCCTTATGTTGCACAAAAATGCAATTTGCCAATGCCCAAAATGTGATGGACCCCACAACTTTTTTTTTTTTTTTTTCATTCAGCCACACGTTATTCCATCTCCTCCATTCATTTATATATAAAATATATATATATTTTGTTAATGTGTTTTGTTAGTGTAGTTCCACGTGACACGCTCGTGACGTGTTCGTATTGAAATGTATTACTATTATTTGCATGATGTGGATAGAATCATTGGATCCAAACGGCGACAAATAATGTTTGCAGGCCGTCTGTCGTTGTTTTGTTTGATTAAAATAATACTAAATAACTTTTTGCCACGTAGTATGACTGCGTGGTTTAAGCTACACCTGTTTTTTCACTTTTTCTTTTTCATTTTTTTTTCACGAAAATTCATTCAAATCCACTAACAAACGAACAACTAAAAATCACTTTTTTTCTTTTTTCTTTTTAAATTTTTGTGTGAGTTTAACTCAACTGACATTTTCAGAATAGGCCTATGTTCAAATTAAAACAGATCTATGAAGGATTCAAGGATACGTGCCCCTGAAATGCTAACGTTTTAGTGTGTATATATTGGTTTTCATTAAATATTAAAAAAAATAGTTATAATTAATATTTGTTTTTGTTAAAATAATAAGCAATACCTTGAAATGGCCTAGTGGTGTGTAGGAGCACCATTTCTAGAAAACTTAATTCCCTTTTTCATTTTCTCTCATATACACACACACACACACACAAATATACATATATTTTTTTAAATGATTTTACATATATAAACTTTCAATTTAGTGGTTTTTTTTTTCATATATATTTTGGTGAATAATTCTATAAAAGTTTATATATATATATATATATATATATATAGATATATTTAAAATTACATTTCTATAAAAATTAAATTACAAGTTTAGTTTTTAAGTTGTGAAATTGTTACTAATCAATTTCTAAATTGTCAATTTTGACTCTAATCCTTAGAAATGTTTAATAAATTTATTAACTTTAATTTTATATCTAACAAATTCAGAAATATTTAAAATATTTAAAAATTAAATTTTTTATAACAAAAAAAAATTGTGCCTAATTGAACCTTAAATTTTAAATTTTATAGTTAACAGATAAATTAATTTTTTAAAAAATTGTCTAATCGTATCTATTAAGCACAAAGTTCAATTTAATGTATGATATAACTTTTAATATTTAATATTTTCAAATGTGTAAGAGACCTATGCATAATCGATATTTTAGGAATGTTTTAATACAATGTTTTAGGAATCTACTAAAACAAAAATTGATAATTTATGAACCTATTAAACATTTTTTTTAAATTTAGGAACTGTATATAAACACAAATCTATAAATTTACATGCTAAACTTTTAACTCTCTATATATATATGTGCCCCATTGACATAGAGTTCTGGATCGATCTGGTTCAAATCCCCTACCTTATTTAGTGGTGGATCCAAAATTTCAAATTAGGGGCATGAATGTATATATAAAGTTAAAAATTGAATATATATATAAAGTTACATCTAGATTTTTGTTTTGTGTTTAGTGAATTTCTAAAATATTAATTATGCATTCAACATGTCTCTTACATATTTGAAAATGTCAAAAATGAAATATTATATTAGACATTAAATTTAAATTTTTGCTTAATAGGTACGGTTAGACATATTTTTAAAACTAATTTATCAATTAAGTACAAAACTTGAGGCTTAAAGTACAATTACACAAAAACTTTTTTTTTCTTTTGGAATTAAAACACAAAATATTTCTTTTATCTTATAAAACGGTTAGTTTTTAATATTCATGAGATCTATTAGATATCAAATTGAAGTTTATAAATTTTTAAGACATGTTAAGGGACTAGGGTCAAAATTGAAAGTTTGGGGATTTATTAGTAACAAATTTCAATATTTAGAGACTAAACTTGTATTTTAACCTTGATGTAAATGTAAGCAAAAATTATTTAATCAATTTTTTTAGAAGTAATTTTATAAAGATTAAAAAGGATTTTTATATTTATACATGTATATGTGAAAAAATTAAAATAGAATTAAGTTTTTCGGACGCTTTCCTGTTTACTCAAATTAAGATATTATCTATATTTTTTAAAAATAAAAATAAAAATAAAATGTAAATGTTTGGTGAATATAATATGTTGAAAATGAAAAAAAGAAGGTGAACTTCTCTAACAACTTTGTATTAAAAAGATAGTCTGCCACATCAACTTTCTATTAATAATTAATGAAAATAACTACAAATATCAGAATGCTACTAAAATTAAAATTAAAGAATATAATTAATATATCATTTTTTGAATAGTTGTTACTATTTGAAGAGAAAAGAGAAATAGGAATTTATGAAATTTTTAAAAAGCAAAAAATATATGATTGTCCATTCAAACATATCTCCACCATTAGATATTGATGGATCATATCTATGGTCTAAATCACACTCATAAATAAGATATAAAATTTCGACTTTAATAGTTGTAATGTGGTAAAGGACACGATTTCAATCAAACATATTTACATTGTTAGATCGTGATATTTCAAATCTACAATCTAGATTATACTCATATTCAAAAAGTTATACTACTTAAACTTGAATAGTTGTAATGGGGTAAAGACGTGAATTTATGTTCAAATATGTCTTCACTTTTAGAACACAGTTTTTCATATCAATGATGTAGATTACTACTTTAGGTGTAACTACCTTGATCCGAATAATTGCGACAAAGGATAGACTATTGTATGAAAGTTTGATTAAGCCCGACAATATAAGGGAAAGGGATGATAATGTTTGATTAAGGCCGGCCCAAAAAGTCAGGGCGAGCCTAATAAGCCAAAAATAGCGGAGCCCAGCCCAAGTTCCTCCGTCCGATCAAAACGTAAGAAGTAAGAACAGGTACCAACTTACCATTGCAAGAGATTCCAATTCAGACAGTTTGTCAGGAGATTTCTGCCGTAATTCATTGCTTTTCTGGAAACTTCTCTTCTTTAATTTCCAATTTCCATTACCAATGTTGTGGAGAAAGAAGCAGAAGCAAAGACTCAATTCACTCTTTCCCAGAATGCCCCTCCGACTCCTCAAGACTCCCACTCTCTCCACCGCCAAAACCCTCCTCCTCCTCCTCTCCGCCGCCTTCATCATCTACACTCTCTTCTTCAACCCCTCCGCCCACGCCCCTTCGCCCTTATGCTCTCATTCTTCTCTCGCTCCCACCACGCGCCGCCACATTGTCTTTGCCATCGCTTCTTCCTCTAACTCCTGGTCCCGCCGCAAGCCTTATGTTCGTCTCTGGTACCGTCGTAATTCCACTCGTGCTTTTGCCTTCGTTGATCGCATTGCAACTGATTTCGCCTCTGCTGATCCTTCCGTTCCGCCGGTGATTGTTTCGAATGATACTTCTAGGTTCCCGTACACTTTCCGTGGAGGTCTCCGATCGGCTATTAGAGTGGCGCGGGTGGTGAAGGAAGTTGTTGAACGTAATGAGCCGGACGTGCGGTGGTATGTGATTGGGGATGATGACACTTTGTTCTTTGTGGATAATTTGGTCAAGACGTTGGGGAAATATGACCACGAGCGGTGGTATTATATTGGGAGTAATTCGGAGAGTTATGGACAGAATTTGAAAAACTCGTTCGATATGGCGTTTGGTGGTGGAGGCTTTGCGATCAGCGCTTCACTGGCCAGGGTTTTGGCTGGGGTTTTGGACTCTTGCTTGATCAGATACGGGCATTTGTATGGAAGTGATGCTAGAATATGGTCGTGCTTGGTGGAACTTGGAGTTGGCTTAACACACGAGCCTGGATTTCATCAGGTAAGAGTTCGAGTTTTTAATTTCATTCATTTGGTGAAATTTTTTAAATGTCACAATTTTTATCGAAATCGGCATTAGTTATTTCTTTTGCTATGGAACACAAGTAGGTTGGCTGCCGATTTATTGCTTATTTGCTTTACATATTTCCTTTAGGTCGATATGCGGGGAAATCTGTTTGGATTGCTATCTGCACATGCATTGTCACCGATAGTTTCACTTCATCATTTGGATGCCACGGATCCGATATTCCCAAACATGAACAATACGCAGGCCCTGCACCATCTTTTTGAAGCAGTGAATGTGGATCCTGGCAGGATTTTCCAGCAAATTGTGTGCTATGACCGTTCTCGTTCATTGACTATTTCAGTATCGTGGGGTTTTGCTATTCAGATCTTTGAAGGCAATCGACTTCTCCCTGATCTACTTTCACTGCAAAGAACTTTTATGTCATGGAGAAGGGCTGCCACCATTGATGCGAATCGATACTTGTTTAACACGAGAGAGTACCCTAAAGATCCTTGTAAAAGAAATATCTTCTATATGCAGAATATAAGAACTAGTAGAAATAATGCCTTGACTAACTATACTAGGAAGATGGTTACTGATTGTCCAGCGTCTGGTGCAATTAAGAACCTGAGACAGATTCGAGTTTTCTCCCAGAAGTTGGAACTTGATGTAGAAGAGGTTTTCTAATCATACTTAACTGGTTTTTCCTTTTTCATGTATTACAGTTACAATCTTCATAATTGCCCTCGTGATTTAATTTCATAATGAAATTTCCCTTGTTTCAGATGAAGGCACCACGTCGACAATGCTGTGATATCATTTCCGCTTCCAAGGAATCGATGCTTCTTGAAATTAGACAATGTGGAGTAGAAGAATTAATATCTATGTACTTCTAACCATTTTTGTTGGTTTGTTGCGAAGGATAGAGTTCTATAAAAATTGACCAATGGTTCCTTGAGCAGTTTAAAGCCGTTTGGACTTTGCTGTGCAGTCCTGTCTTCTCAATTTAAGGTAACTTCGTCTTGATTGAAACTTATCAGTAATGGAATTCATTTGAGGAAGGTGATATAAGAAAAAGAACTTCCGACACATTAACATTTTAATTTGACCTTTCGTGTTTCTGAACATCCTTCGCATGAATGCTCTTTTGATGTTGTATTGTGGTAATTGTGTAAATATGTTTATGATATGCATTCCTCTGCAGATGTTGGATATTTCTTTCTTCTGAACGTTTCTTTATACAATACAAAATCTAGTGTTTTCTTACTGAATGAAGCTCACTGCCCCATGTCTATTTTCTTAGACTAATTATTTCTTTGAATTCTTAGTATGTATTTAGCCATTCTATTCCCTTCATTTTACTCAGCATTCTGTAAGTTCAATTTTGTATTCTTAAAGTCCCTCTCTATTTCATTACACACGCCGTTTGTTGAACTCGAAGGATTTAGTCATTCTATTCCTTGATTTCATTTATTGACTCTTAAGAAATAGTGACAATTACTCCCTCTGCTCCATTTGACTTCATTTGTGTAGTAGTTGAAGTGTGTTGACATTATATACTTTAGAGAGTTTTGTTTTAATATAATCTTTTAATTCTTTTTCCAGAAAATGAAAGCTTAGGTAATTTTATTTGTCTTGTGACTCTTGTCAAGGCACTGCATCTAACTGATTTCTGGTCTTGTAATCCCAGGCAGGGGAGAAAGTAGGCATGCTTTCTAGTCTAATCGGAGATGTACTTGAAAGGAAATGGTTTCAAGTTTCTTCTGGCATTTTGAATTGCCATCCCAGGTTGGTTCATCCTTCATCTTCTGGAGTAGAAGTTTTCATTTTTTTGTTTAACTTAGCGGGGGGCCTTCACCGGTTGGCTTATTGGAATGAATAGTTAGTGAAAGCCAGCAGCAGGATGAAATTGTTTTTGGTTAACCATGTATATATTTCTCCTGTATATCTCTTCTTTAAGTTTAATCATGAATAAGAATGTGTTGTATGCGCCATTTTTTCAATGGGAAAACGCATCAAGGTGACTTATGCTGGAAGAAATTCTAATCTTTTTCCTACAACAAAATGACTCGTTATCTTTTTGGGATTAGTAGGTTAAACTTCGTAGAAGGAATATTCAAAGTGAAATTTCATACCTCTTTATCTGTAAAGCATGGTGATACAACCTGTCTACTGGCTTTTAGTTTTATATTGAAAGCCGTACAAATATATAACAAAGTTGGCATGTAATTTTGAGTGAGGATGTTTATTTAATCGATTTCCCTTTCTTTATTTCCTGTTAGTGGTTTTGCCATAGACCCATAATCGTTTGTCTTGTAGACGACTATATATATATATATATATATATATTTTTTTTTTTCAGCCAATTTATATGCACATCAATTAATTTCACAAAAATATTTATTTAATCTAACAGTATTCTTGGTGTGAAGAAAATTGGTAGGAAATTAAATTTTAGGGGTAAATTACCTTTTTAGGTCCTAAATTTTGAACAATATGTGTTTTTTTTCTTTGAGTTTTAAATGTATTTTTTTAGTCTCAAGTTTATAAGAATAGGTCCATTTGGTCTCTGTATTTTTTTTAATTTTAAATATCGTATAATTATTTTAAGAAAATCAAAGAAAAAATCTATTTTTTAAAAGTACTTATATTTTAAAAAATTTGGACCAAATAAACTTATTTTTTAGATTTGAGAACTAAAAAGATATATATTTAAAATTCAAGACCACACATAATAGTGGTTTAGGTTAATTTTTTTTCTAAATTTTAAGGAGATGATTTCCACCATAAAGTGAACTTATTTGTTAGTAGATGGTTATCATAGGGTGAACCTATTTCTTTGGTCTTCATTTCTTTGGTCTTCAAGTCATTTTGCAATTAGGATATTAGGCTAACTATGATAGGATATTAGGTTAACCATCATGGTTGGTCTAGTGGTGAAAAATGAAAGTCTTAATTAATAGTGAAAGGGTCATAGGTTTAATCTATGGTGGTTATTTATCTAGAGATTAATATTTAACTAGTTTTTTTGACACTCAAATGTTATATTAGAAAAAAATGTAAAATTTATTTGAAACAGAATTTAATTATCATGAAATTGTTAAAATTGCTTATGACGTTTTCAAAATCATATTATATTAGAAAAAAATGTAAAATTTATTTAAAACAGAATTTAATTATCATGAAATTGTTAAAATTGCTTATGACGTTTTTAAAATCATATTTTTAATCATTCCAAAATTAGTGATGCTATATGAATATAAATATGTAATAGAATGAATTATAAATAGCGAAAATAAGATGATTTAGATAGAAAAGTACAACAAATTAATAATTAAAACTGATATGGGAAAATGAATATGCTACTTTTCTTTCTTTATTTATTTCCTTTTGAAACAGACTTTCTTATTTAAATTAATGGTGCTGCTTGCGTATAATTATTATATACCTTGAATTAGGCATACCAACATTAAACCACTACTTTATTTTAATATCTTGAATTTGAGATGTTTAACCAAATACGAAACCCTCTTTCTCAATACACCCACTTAAACACTATTAAAATTAGACTAATCAACCTTTTCATAAGTCATATTATTCCTCAAATTAAAAAAACATATATACTTTATAAATATTTATAAATATGTGTAATTTAGATGTCCATGTTCAGTATCTAAAAACCATGTATCTCATAATCACACATTCTTAGCGGCCTATAAATCTATTTCTAAATTTCTATAAAATTTTATTTTCTATAAATTAATAATTTAATAATTTGTTATTTTATTTTCTTTTATTTATTATATTTATTTTAATGTTACAATTTTTCTGTGTTTGTGTTTTCGTTTTTCGTCATTTTGCTCCTCATTTTACAACATACATATATATATATATATATATATATATATATATATATATATATATATATATATATATATATATATATTCTGAATTTGGTTTAGACCCACATTTTCTCCATCTCCTTTGTGTGGAAGGAAAGTAAGAAGTAGTCGAATTTGGATAATTTAAGTTTAAGGAATCACTCTATCGATTTTTATAGAATTGAAATCATCTAATCAGATTTTGCAAGAAAACGAAATGGTCAGCTTCTCAACTTTTTCTATAGATCAACAAATATTTTAGCCAAATCAAAACCGTAATAAAGGCCTCATAAAAAACCAATTCATTTGAGTTGATTAAATCAATCTTATAGTTGTTCTAGTCAAGTGTGATAGGTACAAAATATTGATATTAATTTGAAGTTATCTAAATTGTTAGATCAAATCTCTTCACGTTTTCTCGATATATGACATCGTTTGTTCGCTTGGATAGATTTTGCATTCAATAGATCCTACACGAGTGCATTGTTTGTATACTATGGACCATTTTGACAATGAATCGATATGTACACATTTCTAACATAGTATAGTCTCAAAGTGAGGAAACTGGTTTTAGATGTATAAATAAGAGTGAAACATTCTTTTTAATTGATATGTGACATTTTCGGTATGGTCTAGTAAAGGTTAAATCACAAGTTTAGTCTCTAAATTTTCATGTTATGTGATAGGTTGCTACACTTTGAAAAATATCTAATGGGCCTTTGGACTTTAAAAATATTAATTGAACCCTTGGATTTCAATTTTGTATCTAAGCCAACATAGTGAATCTATTATATACAAAATTAAATTTTGCGTCTAGTAGTTTACTAAACATTCAATTTTGTGTCGTATTTTAAAGATTACTACAATAGGAATAAGTAGAAAAATAACATGGAAATTAAAAAAAAAAAACAACAAAATAAGAAACACAAAAATTTACGTGTACAACTCTAGACCAAAGAAAAAACCACAAACTAGAAAATTTCTATTATGAGAAAAATTGTTACAATCACATATAATAATTCTCTCACAGATCTCAATTACAAGAACACCCTCTTAACCTAGTATATCACTAGTTCATTAACCTTTTAAATGCGAGACAATTACACTTTTAATATTTTGTCAAAACTCAAGAGGAGGCTCGAATCCTCTCTATTCCAAGTTGTTGTACTAAAAAAGGATCAAAGAGGTTTAATCTTCTAGCTATCAAAAAACCAAACTTTTTTTAACACATAGTCACTAAGAGCATAATATTTTTGAAGTTGGTGCTCAAATCTTTATACCCTACATTTATTGTACTAGAAAGAAAATAGACGTTTAGTATTTTAATTGATACATTATTAATTTATGTTTTATTAAAAAGAATATTTTAAAGGAAAATTATCTTAAATGACAAAACTGTTGAAAATATTTACAACTAATAACAAAATACACCGTCTATCTGCAAGAGACTGCAATAGATCATGATAGACAATGAAATTTTGCTATATTTATAAATATTTTTGTTCCTTTTCCTATATTTGAAAAGAGCCCTATTTTTAATAATTTTTTTTTTTCTAGTCTCTCTTCTTTCTCCCTCCCTTCTATCTGTCGTCACTCACCACTATTTTCTCCTTCGATCTAAAAGGAGGAAGAGTACAAGGGAGTTTCCTTTCTCGTTTCAGATCAAGGGAGATCAAGGGAGAAGGACAAGCAATGGAAAATTTGAATTTTAAAATTTAAAATGCATAATTATATTAAATAAAGATAAAAACATTTAGAAATATAGTATGTCAGGTTATAAACTCAATTCAATTTTTTTTAAATTAAAATATTTGTTATGTAATTATTATAAATTAGGTTAAATTCCAAATTTCGTCCCTATGGTTTGGATAAAGTTACAAAACAGTTCATATGGTTTTAAAATTTAGAATTTAGTTCCTATGATTTGATACAACTTCTTATATTGTCCTTATGATTTGTTAAATCCTCCTAAATAATCCGTGCCATAGGGATTATTTATGAAACTTTTATCAAACTATAGGAGTTAAATTCTAATTATAAACCCTAAGACGTAAATTTTAACTTCTTCCAAACTATAAAGACAAAAACTTCAATTTATCCCATAAATTATATAATACTATAAAATAATAATTATACAATTTTTTAACATAAAACCATATTCATAAATAAATTAATAATAGTTTATTGTCAACTGATATTTAGTGAGTAACTATAACTAGTTTGCAATTGTTTAAATTAGAATTTAATTTATGAATTCTACTACCAAATACATATCTAAAAATATAAAATACAACTCCGTTTTCATTTAATTCTTTATTTTAAAATTTCTAGATTGGTCTTTTAAGTGTCTAAATTGATTTTTCCTTAAAATTATATAGATAAATGAAGTGGATTACCTTGAGCTTTGAAGAGTACAAAGCAAAATTGCTTCTGAAAATGACACTAGTGGTTTAGAAAAGTATGGCCTTACATAACTGTTCAATCTTATTCTAGATAGCTAATGATCAGTAAAGTCAACAATTTCCAGTACATATATTGTTTGACCAAAATCCACTTTAATTGACCTAGTTGTGGTCTATTTCATTAAATTGAAGAAAAAAAATTCTATATTTTTTCAATTCATGGTTGTTTAGAGGTTAAACCAAAGAGTTTGAAAATTATGGAGTGTAGAAAACTTAAGTCGGTGTTCGGCTTGAAGAGTTGGAGTTGAGATTGTCTACTCCTTATTTGGTCCATAAAATTTGTGGACTCCTTGACTAGAAAATATTAGTTTCATGTCTTATTAACTTTTTACATTGTGGGCCTACGACTTTATAACTCCATTTTTGTCCCATGAAAAATTACAAATTTAATTAATTATACTGGAAGTGGGGTAGAAGTTATCTTTGCAAGAACAAAATTTTACCTTTCACAGGTAATTTTACCTGAATTTTTCTATTAACAAAATCATAGGACAAATTAAATAACTTTTTTTTAGTACAATAGAGAGTGGGAGGTCCCTAACTTCAGATTCCAAATTAGATCCATTTTAAATCCTACGTACAATTTACATATATATACTGATATACATAAATACAATTTAATATTATAGGTCAGTTAAATAATAAATTTGGTCTCTCTATAAACTTTTAAATTTATGTTAAAATAAATTCTTAAACTATAAAATGTGTCGAATGAATCTATGAACTTTCAATTTTACATTCCATGTCTCCGAAGTTTTAAATGTGTCTGATAAGTTCCCCAATTGGTAACCATTTTGTTTTCGTTTTTCGTTTTGAAAATTAAGCATATTTTATCTCTATCTTTTACAATGATTTGCATATTTCTTAAGTATAATAGTTGAGTTCTTAGCAAAATTTCAAAAACAAAACAAATTTCTTTAAACTACTTTTTTTAGTTTTCAAAATATGACTTGGTTTTTGAAAACATTAGTAAAACGTAGATAACAAATCAAGAAATTTAGAGGAATAATGAGTGTTTATAAGCTTAATTTTTAAAAACAAAAAATAGAAAATCAAATGGTTACTAAACGGGGTCTTAACTTTAAATTTTATATATCTAATTAAGTCTTTGTACTCGCCCTTGGAAAGAAAGAGTCTTTGAGCTCTCAATGGTATATTTGATAGGTTTTTGACCTATTTGTCATTTTTAAATTTGATGTGCCTACCAAATACAAAATTAAAAGTTGTAGCATTCTACTGGACATGAAATTCAATTTTATACTAAATAGATTTGTTAATTTAAAAAATGTTGAAATATGTTAGAAATCTATTAAACACAAAATAAAAAATTTATAGATTTATTTAACACTTTTAAAATCCAAGAGACTTATTAGATACAAAAGTGAAAGTTAATCATTTTAAAAATACTTATTTGGATCTATTAACCAATAATATATAATAGTGTGGGACAACCAAATTCAATTGATTTGAGGTAAAAGAAACTCTATAAATAATGGTTACTTTAGAACACAAGTACCAAGCCGAACCCCTCAAAATCTCCCCATATTTCCCTTCCTTTCAAACAATGACAAATTCAAAATCAAACATTTTCTTTAATACTCTCCTCCTAAGCCTCTTTCTCCTTTCCCCACCAGCATTTGGAGATTCTAATAATGCATTTCTCTCCTATACATGTTCTAGCTTTGACAATTACACAACCAATACCCCTTATGCTTCCAACTTACAACAAGCCTTCTACCAATTGACCTCCACTGCCCCTCCCTCCGGCTTTGGCCTCAGATCTATCGGTAATGATTTACAAAACCAAGTCAACGCATTGGCTCTATGCCGTGGCGACGTCTCACCCGACGATTGCAAGAACTGCATCGCCATGGCAAGCAACAATATTCAACAACAATGCCCTGATAAGAAAGGAGCATCTATATGGTATGATTTTTGCCTTCTAAAATACTCCAACACCAAATTCTTTGGGAAGATTGATAATGGGGTTAGGTTATACATGTGGAATGTTCAAGAAGCTGAAAATCCAGCAATGTTTAATGAACAAGTCAAGAACTTGCTTACTAGTTTGGTTGAAAAAGTTGAAGTTACACCCAAGTTGTATGTGATTGGAGAAAAGGAAATTGAAGGCTCAAAAATGTTGTATGGTTTGGTCCAGTGCACAAGAGATTTGTCTAGTGATGCTTGCAAGAAATGCCTTAATGATGCTGTTGCTGAGATTCCCAATTGTTGTGATGCCAAAATTGGTGGAAGAGTGATTGGTGGGAGCTGTAATTTTAGATATGAAATTTACCCAATTGTTGATGCCCAAAAATAGATAATAAGTTTTTTTTTTTTCCTAATATCTATGCTAGTTTGATGTGTGTACTTTTTCTTTTTTTTTTTTTTAATAATAAAAGTGAGAAGTTTAGTGGTTGAACTCTGTGGCCTTGTTTATTTAGTCTACGACTCGTGCTTTTAAGAGTGTAATTAATAATTCATCGAATTTTGATCAATTTTGTATCTTATAGATTGTTGATACATATTTTGTAAAAAATTTCAAGATTAATTGATCAATTAGATATAGAAGGTTAAATTACAAATTTGATCACTATAATTTTGGAAAAGATAGAATTTAGTTTCTACGATTTTGAAAACTAGAATTTAATCTAGATGTAAACTTGAAGTTTATGTTTAATAAAACCCTGGACTTTTGATTTTGTGTTGAGTAAATCTGTGAATATGTCAAGAATTTATTAGATATAAAATAGAAAATTAAAAAAATTTATATTTCGACAAAGAATTGAAAGTTCATGAACTTATTATATGTTTTTAAAAATTTAGAGACTAAATAAAAATGAATGTCAAAATTTATAGGCTAAACTCGTCATTTAACAATATTCATTTTACTTGATTTAATATATATAGTAATAAAATCACATAAAATATCCAAAATTTCCACTTTTTAATAAAATTAACCATAACAAAACCAAGATTAGGATTATATAAAAACAATCACCCCTTCTTCAACTCTTCTATTTTCATATACATGTTCCAAAAATATCTATGCATAAGTTGTTTTAGTCCATCATTTTTTTTTTTAAATTTATTTACATAATTGATCAAGTCTATCAATTTGAGGTCTTTAATTGATTTTTTTTAATTTGTTGTTATGAAACATATGATGATATAAAATTGCTTTAATTTTTCTATGATATCTACGTGCATTTTTAAATCCCTATGTCACTTCCATATACGCATGCATCATGATCAATGATTAGAGGGAACATTCTAAAAAAACAATTGTATTCTAGCCAACCTCTTGTAAGTGGCACAAGACAAGTCTATTTTTCAAATTGAGAAGGGTGTGTTGATGATGTAGAACGAAAATTTTGGATCATATTGTTTTAGATAAGGTTATGTAAAAATCGGTTAAAACCAACAAATCGGACCAAACTGACTGGTTTAGTTCAATTTTCTAAAAAATTGATTTCTTGGTTTTGTAGTTGAGAAAACCGACTATTTTGGTTTAGGTCTTAATTCAAAAGATTAAAAATCAAGATAAATTGAACTAAATTGAATCAAACTGAACCCATCCCAAATGCCAAATTCTTTCTAATATGCTTTCCAGCTGCTCATTTGGATTTTATTTTATTTTATTATTTATTACTATTATTGTGGTACGGTAGTGGTGGAAGTAGAAACATTCCCCACATATGCATGCTACCACTGCCACGCGGGTGGGTGGGTTTTCTTCTTTTGTCTTCTTCCTTTGCTTCCTCTCCGATTTCACTGTTTTTGGGCAGTTTTCCATTGATTCCAATCCATTCTCTAGTAAGTGAACTGAGGTCGCATCGATTTTGCTTTTAAGATAGTGGGTTCATCTACGATACAATGATCATCATTTGGTACTAACACTTTTGGTCTCATCTTAAAATGGAAAACTAAAGGAAATGTCAAAGCGAACATAAATCAATTAACATACGAATGTGTTGGTGACCAAAAGTATGTAATTTCACACCCACATACTCTAGTCTCTTATGATTGAATATTCATAATCCTCATTTTAATCTTATAATTGAATATTCTTAATCCTCATTTTTTTCTTTTTAAAAATCTAACTTAAATTTATTTTTCTCCCACGTGGGCTACATTGAAATTTGCTTCTTCCTCAGTCAAACACGATATCCATTGACGATTCTTTTCCTAATCATCCTTAAGAATAGTCAACCTCAAAATTAGATATAGCTTCAATATAATTTTTAAAAAAGCTTTGTGTAATTTAATTTTAATGCTATAAGTTTTGGTGTGCCAAAAAAAATCTATAAGTTAAAACATTCCCAATATCAAATCATCCAAGTGTCAATAAAAAAGTATAAAAGAATTACCATAATTCATGAAAACGACATCAATTTGAAAACTTACCCTATTTTCAGTTTTATATAATTGTGAACAGCCATGAGTCAACGAGTGAAGTCAACAATGTCGGCCCATTATTTGACCGATGACTTATTGCCCCTGCCAATAATAATAACAATTATTATTTAAATAGGGTAATATTTGAATACATCTTAATATACTCCTATTTTTATCTATTTCATTTTTATTACATAAAAAATAAATTAAAATATTAAAAAAATAATTATTATTATTAAACAATTTAATAGGATGCACAAAGATAGATGCTATCCAAAATATGCTTAAATATTTCTTAATTAAATCTACTTGTTGGAAGAGAGATATGTTTATAACCTAACTTTAACAATAAAATTTAAATTTATTTTCTATTTGATTTAATTAGTAAATGTTGGCCATGAAATAAAGTAAATAAAGAACGAGTGTTTAGAGCTTGTATTTTTTATTATCAACTAATTTTATAATGAAAATATAAATACACTGGATGAGATAGAGAAAACATGAGACACGATAAAATAACATTTTTGAATGAATATACTTATAACTAAATTTAAATTTAAAAAAGAATAGATAAAAATGAAAGATGTAATAAAAATTTCTAATTTTCTCTCTCTAGCTATCTCAAAATTCTTCAAATCTAGTATATACATTTTTTTTTATTAGTTTGTATTTTTTTCTTTTTTTCTAGAAATCTAAAAATTCAAACCTAGCATTTACTTGTTTGTTAGAAAGGTCTAAAATTGGGAACAAAAAGTAGTAAACAAACCAACAAAAAGAAAAAGTCACAAACACAATTGTTTTGAATTGTAAATTCCAAAAAAATAAAGTTAAGGGTAACAATCCTCATTTACTTAAAAATATAGTGAAAATGGAGAGAGAAATATCCTCCCCTCATACCACTTTTTTATACAGTATAGAGATGTTCATTTTTTGTGTTTGTAATTACAACTTAAAAAAAAAAAGAAAAAAAACCTTAAAGAAGAAACAAAAATATACTAAATATAAATTTAATTTGATAGTAAAAATAAATTTTGTAAAATTTAAAATGATTTAATGTATTTTGAAATTGAAACTTCATAATGTTGAAATTTAGTTTAAGTTTATAATAATTAAGCCTTTCAAATTTTCTATATTTTGTAATTAATAGTTAGTCTCCAAACTTCCTAATTTCTATTACACTTTTTAAAATAAAAAAAAAATATTAAATACAATAGCTCACCGAATAATGCATACTTTTCTAATATAACATATTCTTATAATATCCACACACACAAAAAGAAAAGAAAAGAAAAGAAAAAAAAAAGGTCTTAGCCCTAAAAGAAATCCAAAGAAGAATCTCCACCTCCAATTATGGCACCGAAAATAAAAGATCAATTATCACTCTTTATATATAAATATTGAACCCTTTTGAGAAACAAAATGAACAACAAAACAAAACAAAACCCTTCTAAAAAAAAAAACTTCTCCTTTTCCTCTCTCTCAAATCCATGAAGCATTCAAAATCAACCATGATTTTCCTCACTCTTCTAAGCCTCTTTCTTCTCTTCCCATCCTCATCCTTTGGTGAAGATATCATAACAGACAGTGCATTTCTCAACCATATTTGTACAAGTTTTGACAATTACACATCCAACTCCACCTATGCTTACAATTTGAACCAAGCTTTTTACCAATTGACCTCCAATGCCCCTCCTTCCGGCTTTGCCCAAATCTCCATTGGCAAAGATTTACAAAGCCAAGTGAATGGCCTAGCCCTTTGCCGTGGCGACGTGTCGGTTGCCGATTGCAAGAACTGCATCGCCACAGGAAGCCAAGAGATCCAAGTTCGATGCCCTTTAAGTAAAGGAGCTGTGATATGGTATGATTATTGTCTATTGAAATATTCCAACACTCAATTCTTTGGGAAGATTGATAATAGGAATAAATTCTCTTTGATAAATGTTCAAAGTGTGGATAATAATGTAACGGTAGTGTTCAATAACGAAGTGAAGGGATTGATGATGGAGTTGGCTCAAAAAGTTGAATTAGTTAATAATAATCCAAAGTTTTATGTGATTGGAGAAAGGGAAATTGAGCCATTAAAGAAGAAGTTGTATGGGTTGGTTCAGTGCACAAGAGATTTGTCGGGTGCGGCTTGCAAGCAATGTCTTGGTGATGCTATTGGGGAACTTTCAAGTTGTTGTGATGCTAGAATTGGTGGAAGAGTTGTTGGGGCAAGTTGTAATTTTAGATATGAACTTTATCCAATTGTCGATGCCCAAAGATAGGAAAAAATTTTTTTTAATACGTGTACTTTTAACTTTAGTTTATTTTATTTTCTATCTTTTAAAGTTTAGTTTTAGTCTCTATATATAGTTTATGAAAGAATAAAACTAATTAAATGTTCCAAGTTTGATTATACAAAGGTGAGAGTGAGCATGGAACTTGCTATTTAATTTTAACGATTTTTTTAACTACAAGTGGAAATATTATCTAGTAAGTTCGTCAAAATTATGGACTTGAGAATCTATATGTTTTATTATAATCAAATGATATAAATTTGAGTTATTCTTGTTGTTTCTCTCTCGTACATTCAATAATGTAAAACTGTCAGCCACATTGTGTATACTTTAATTTATACATCAAAATTTATTATTGTGATTATGAATTTCACGTGTTATTACTTTGTTTCTTTTTGGGTTTAGAAACTTAAACTAATAAACCAAGTAATATTTTTAACCAACAAAATAAATATCCTAGAATGAAAACCATAATAAATTAAAGAATTAAAAAGAGGTGGGAAATAAACATATGTATTATATTTTTAAAACATGAATAGTAGCAAATAGAGAAGTTATAGTCCTAGCATAGTTTACTGAATAAAGCATTAATCTATCATTTTCAAGGTCAATGGTTAGATAATTGGGTGGAATGCAAAAATAATTGATATAACCTAAAATGCATCCAAGTGTTTTTCTAGACAGTATATGGTGGGTCAATACGTTTACAACTAGTCTTTTATGGCTCCTCTTTGTTTCTTATTAAAAACAACTATTGAAGGAAGCTTGAAAAATATGGATGCTAGTTCATAAAATTTGTAAATATAAGGAGAAAAAAAAGGATAGAAATGTATCTTAAATTATAAATTTAGTCTACAAACTTTAAAGTTGGTGTATATTTGATCTCTTAACATTAAAAAAAAAAAGTGTCTAATAGGTCTCAGAACTTCCTACTTTTTGTCTTTCTCTGAGCTTTTCATTTAATGTATAATAAGCTTATGCTAAATTTAATTTTTTTAATAAAAAAATTGATATATTAGAAATAAATTTGAATTTATGTATAATGAAATCAAACTATTCTGGGTTGGCCTAGTGACAATAAGAATATCTTAAAAAAGCCAAAGGACCATGGGATCATGGATTAGTAAAATTTTTTGAAATGATTTATACTAAAAAGTCAAAGAGGTTTACCACCACAAAAACAATGATGAAAATTTTTTTTAACACTGCAAGAGTATCATACCATTTCGTTTATATCATAAACTTATTTTTAATCTAACCTTGTTCTATTTTCAAAAGTATGATGAGATGATATATAATTAGTTGAGGAGGTTTCTAAATTTTTCAGATTCCTATGCAGTGCTAGAAAATTTTCCAATTAATGATACTGTTCATTTGGTCAAATAATGAGTCTAAATTGTTGACTTTACTTACGTTATTGCTGTCCCAATAATGAATAATATTGAACCGTGGATTGCCCATAATTTTTTCCAGAATAATACAAAATCAGTAAAATTGCACGAACAGCTGAGTTTGTTATAAATATATATATACCTCCCAATTTTTTATTTCATCAAGCACTCTCAATTTTGTAGTTTGTTACAGTTATTATACTTATGAATTTTTAATTTCATCAATTAGTTTATGAACCAATTGTTGCAAATGAATATAAAATTTTAAGAAAAATTATTTTAAATGAAAAAATTATTAAAAAATATTTACAAATAATAGTAAGATATCACCGTCTGTATGTGATAGACTGCGATAAATCGCAATAGACTAGATAGTTAAACTTTGCTATGTTTGTAAATATTTTTATTCATTTTTCTATGTTTGAAAACAACCCAAATTTTAATATTAATTTCTAAAGAAATTATTTAAAAGGACAAAACTGCTTAAAATATTTACAAATAATAACAAAATATCATAGTTTAGTTGTGATAAATCGTTATAGGCATTAGATAAACAGAGATAATAGTCTATCGCGATTTATCGAAATAGACAGTAAAATTTTATTATATTTGTAAACATTTTAGTTTATTTTCCTATATTTGAAAACAATCCTAATTTCTAATTTTTTTAAACTATTATTTAAGAAATAAAATAAAGTATCCAAAATTTAGTGGTAGTTTATAATAAAAACATACACATTATGGAAATGGTTTTAGTTGCCTAAAAGTTGTCCTTTTTTTTTTTTTTTAATCTTAGGCTATGTTTTGCAAAATCTCGAATTGGAAATAAAATTCATAAAAAAAAAAAACAATTGTGGAAATGGTTTTGGCATTTATAATCCCTTTTTCTTCCCAACAAACCCTAGAGAGAGAGCCCTCCGTCCACACTAACCCAAAAAATTCTCATTTTCTCTTCTAAAACAAAAACCTAGCAACTATATCCCAAATCCCATCTTCTTTAGAAACGGTAGACCTATCACCACTTCATTGCTACACATATATATATGGACTAACTATGACATACTCAATATATTAATATCTACTAATAGTTAGGGACATAATCTTAAAATTTTAAATTATAGAAACTAAATTCTAATATTTTTCTCCACGTCGTAGGACGATACATATTTATAATTTATCATTTTTAATAATATCTATCAAATACAAAAGTCGTCTTAACTAGGCAAAGAGACCATAAATGCTCTACCTTCAATTGTGGACTGCAGTATCCAAAATTTTATATTTAAAAAATCAATATTTATCATGGGGAGAAATTGAATAATATTATAATCTTATATATATTTTTGATACTTTTGGAAAATAAACTTAACTCAAACCTCTCAAAATCTATCCTTATTATTATTCGTTCTTTCAAACGATGAAGCAATCAAAACCAACCATCTTCCTTACTTTTCTATGCCTTAATTTTCTCATTTCTCCTTTAGCCTTTGGTGATGATATTGTCACTGAAAGTGAATTTCTCTTCCATATATGTTCAAGCTTTGACAATTACACATCCAATAGCCCCTATGCTTCTATCTTGAACCAAGCCTTGGATCAATTGGCCTCCAATGCCTCTCCCCTTGGCTTCGGCCTGAGCTCAGTCGGCAAAGACAATTTACAAAACCAAGTCAACGGGTTGGCTCTATGTCGTGGTGATGTCTTGCCTGCCAATTGCAAGAACTGCGTCGCCACGGCAAGCCAGGAGATCCAAGAGCGATGCCCTAATAAAAAAGGAGCTGTCATATAGTATGATTTTTGCCTCTTGAAATATTCCAACACCAAATTCTTTGGAAAGATTGATAATAGGAATAAATTTTACATGTGGAATTTACAAGAAAGAGATCATGATCCTGAGGTGTTTAATGAACAAGTCAAGAGCTTGTTAATTAGTTTGTC
This sequence comes from Citrullus colocynthis, assembly GCA_031780015.1. Classification (NCBI taxonomy): domain Eukaryota; kingdom Viridiplantae; phylum Streptophyta; class Magnoliopsida; order Cucurbitales; family Cucurbitaceae; genus Citrullus; species Citrullus colocynthis. Next base: position 747,685 of record QLSR01000342.1, read on the forward strand.
TGAAAAGGTTGAAGCTACAAAGAATTTGTATGCGATTGATGAAGTTGAGATGAAAAAGCCTTTGAAAAAGTTGTATGGATTGGTTCAAATGTAGTAGAGACTTATCAAGTAAGGCTTTGTAAGAAGTGCCTTGATGTTGCCATTGGTGAACTCCCAAGTTGTTGTAGTGCTAAGATTGGTGGAAGAGTGGTTAGTGGGAGTTGTAACTTTAGATATGAACTTTACCCTATTGTTGATGCCCAAAAATGAGTTAGTTTTTCTTGTAAAATTGTAATAATATGTGTACTATGTGTGAGAGAATAAAAAAACTAAGTTATTAGGATTCAATGTTAAACATCACTAAATGTAGCTCTTTATTTCTATATATATATATATATATAAAATTAGATATTGTCTGAGTTGTATATTTTTTTGTGTAGCATCATTAAAGATTATCATGTGGCAAGAAATTTTGACTTTTTAAAATTATTTTCTTGTCATATAATAAATGAATGAGTTGTAGAGAGATACCTTTATGTGACTTTTTAAAAGGGTAGAAATATATATATATATATATATTTTTAGTTGAAAAAGTGAGTATATTTGTAGTCAATGGTACTCGATTTTTTTAATCTCAAGTCACGTAAATTTGATTCAATTTTTAACCAAATAAAATGTGTGGCTAAATGAAATACATTATTCAACAACTATAATAAATGATTTTCAATAAACTCTTATACTTCTTCCTTTGTTTTTCTTTCACTATATCTTTTGGTTTATGGCTATTTATGTTGAAATTTCAATAGTGTCAATCCAATACTAGGTCTTAGTTTTTTTCATGGGATGAACTAGATTAATACTAGTGTTCTAAAAAAATTGGAAAGGTTTGAACTGCTAATTAGGAAAATAGGGCACACTTTTTTTTTTCTTTTTTTTTTTTTCTTTATTAAAGTGGGTTCAAGATATATATTCAAATATTTTTCTTTTAAATTTTTTCTTACACTTCTTAAAAATAACTACAAATCACTTTAAAAGATTAATGCGTATTTTGAACCAACACATCTTAATAAGACAAAAAAAAAAAAAATTGTCATATTTCTTAATTAGATTCAAACCAACACTAAAATTCATCTAATTTTTTATTAGTATAATAATGAAAAATTTCTCTCTTTATATATATATATAATTTAATCTCTATTCTCTCTCTCTCTCTCTTTTTGTCATCTAATGGATTTATATCTGAGGACATAAGATATGTTACTAATCCATAATATCTTTTATAAACCCATGAGGTTTTTTTTTTTTTTTTTTTTTTCTACAATGAGTTTATATTTCATGATTTAGAAATTCTTTTTTTCTTGGTTCATATCCAGATGTTCTTTTGATTACTCTCAACCCCTCTCTTTTCTTTTGTCAATCTAATGGATCTATGTTTGAGGATATAAAATATGATACAAATCCAATTTATTTTTCCAACCAAATCACTTTTTTGAATGTGGGGAAAAAAACTCTATCAATATGTTGCGTATACTACATATTTTCCCTCTAGTAACTAATAGTAGATCTTAGACATAAAAAAAATAATAATAAATAAATATAAAAGTTTAGTTTTTAATTTTTGAGGTTTGTATCGTTTGTTTTGTCTTTGAAACTTTTAATTTTATATCTAGTAGTAATAAATTTGAAACTTCCAATTTTATGTCAATAAGTCTCCGACAAATACATAAGTTTTAAAAGTCTATTGATCTATTAGATAATATACAATTGAAGTTTTTATTTAATAGAACCCTAAATTTTCAATTATGTGTTTAGTAGTTTATAGTCGTAATTTTTTTTAAAAGAAAATCAAAGTTGAGGGACTAAAAATGTGTAGTTTTGAAATTCCAATGACTAAATAGACATAAAAACCTAAAATTGTTTACAAACTTAATTGAATATTAGTAACTTAAACTCAAAATAGAATTTGATAACTCATTCATATGAAACGTTTTCTTCGCATCAAAGTACTAAAATCTCATGCCAACATGTACATATCTCAAATGACATAAATTTGCATGATTAATTTCAAAATCTCATATTCAGAATAAAATGCACTAATACACAATCCAATTCTACTAAAATTAATCATATACATAAATGAAAGAGCACCATCTAAACTCTCTACTAAATTCCTTTAAATATATTTATATACAAATGTAAAATGTAGATTAAGGGCACCATCCAATTATATTAATATTCCTAAAGAAGAATTAGCATGTATAAACAAAGTTGCTCCATTCAACTTCAATAAATTCAACAATGTGCAAATGAAGTGCGCCATACAAAATCCATTATTTCGAAAGGATTAACATAAGTAAAACGAAGTGCTTCATCCATTAATCCAACTTATATGCTAAATTCTTCTCATCAATTGGGGCTTATCCGTAGTGGCTACTGATACAACATTGCTCTACCTTCTCAAATTAGTGGGACCAAATTATATATATATATTGTTTAGATAGGCAAAAATAAAGTGTAACATTTCGATGCGGATGAAATATTAATGACTCAATTTTACGAAGATGTCAATAGTAAGATATTAAAAAAAGAAAAGAATTTTTTTTGAAGAAAATCTACTGACAAATAATTTTAGAAAAATGTATATTTAAATTAATATATAAACATTTTAACTTTTTAAACAAATTAAAATACTTGTTACTTGTATTATATTCACATTTGTGATATGTTGTTTCTTATTTTTTATGTTTGATAAATAATTTTTTTTATATAATGAAAATGTCAATATCAAATCTATGTATATTTAAAAATATCAATGGAAATGTCAACATATCAACAACAATTTGATACCACGAGCTCAAAAAAGTTGAGAAATACCAATAATATCATTTAGACTATTTATAAATGATCAAGAAGAGTACATTTTTTTTTTCTTATTTTAGATCAAAAGAGAATTGGGAAATTCTAGATTATATTGAAGAGAAGGGGTAAATATGTAAAGGACACTAACAAAATATATTATGGATATGAGTGAGATGTAAATCTAGTTACTTTAGTAATATCTCAATCTTCTAGATATTTTTCAAAACACACTAGTGGGTTAGGAAAAGTATGCCCAATTATATTGTTTAATGTAATTAGGGATAACATTCAACATTAAACAATTTCAAAATCTAAATTATTTTTCGACAATGAATTAATATTTTAATACCAAATAATATAAAAGATAGAGAAGTTCAAATATAAAATTTTTTGTATGTAGACAAACTTATTAGATATTAGAGGTTTGAGTCCTCTCATCTCATTGATAGATGTTAGAAGTTTGGTCTTTGTGAATTTTTTTTTTCTTGGAGAAAAGATGTAATTATATTTTAAAGTATTATATTTTAAATGTAATTATAAGAGTACTTTAACATTCTAAATATAAATTCAATTTGAGTTTGACCTGAATGCATTTTATTTTAAGCACCTTTTATTAAGTCAATACATTTCCTTAGATACTTTGAATAAAAGTAGTTTATGGGTAGTTGCAAATATAACAATCAAACCTAAAATATTAGTAGACGTAACATAATGTACAAAAATTTGAAGATATAACAAAATTTAGATTCAACTTTCAGAGTCTAATTAGTGATAGACCATATCGCTAGTAGGAGTCTATTAGTAATGAACCATATCATAGAAAGAGTCTATTACCGATAGCGTCTCTATCAACAAATGGATTTTGCTATATTTGCAATTTTTCAAAAAATGTTGTTATATGCTTAATTATTATCCTAAAAGTGTTATTCAATGTGATTACCTTAGAGAATATGACTTATGGGCCTAGCTCAAGGCATATCCATATTTTCTCTAAATTAGATGTCAATTTCACCTTACACAATGAGTTGTAATATAATAATAATATTATCATTATTATTATTATTATTTTAAAGAAAAAGTGTCACACACCTAACTTATGTTACTACAATAACATTAATAGAAAAACGGACTGATAGCACAAATCAAAATTACCAAACCCAAATTCTAAAGATCAAAAGTATTTTTTTTAAAAATTATTTTAATTAAATTGCTTTTATTGTTGATTTGGTTACATTTTCATACAAATAATTCTACAAATGTCAAATCACATCATTGAAAATAATTCTCAATCAATACGATTATATTACGAGTGGTTTGTATTGGTTACAAAACCTTACAGATTTATTATTGGAAAAAAAAAAATAACTAACTAACATCTAAAACCACTTTAAAGCTATATATGAAGTACACTCTTACATTAATTAATTAAGGATATGAACAAAATTTAAACCTTATCTTACATTAATCAAATATGAACAGCATTTAAATCTTATGAGTAACAAGTATCTCCTATTTCTACTCCCCTTCTATATATATTGGATACTCTTATAAGAAATGAATATCAACCCTCAAATCTAAACATGAGCCAATCAAAACCACTTCTTCCAATTCTCCTCCTCTTTCTTGCAGCCTTAGGCAATATCATAACCAAAATAAATGCCTCATATCTCCACCATACGTGTACAAGCTCAGACAAACTACACAATGAACAGCCTCTATGATTCAAACTTAAAACAAGCTCTCGACAGATTGACCAATAGCGCTCCACCCTCTGGCTTCGGCCTCAGCTCCACTGGGGGCAGAGATTCACAAAACCAAGTCAATGGCTTGGCTCTATGTCAGGGCGACGTTTCGCCTGCCGATTGCAAGACTTGCATCGCTACAGCCAGACAAGAGATCCAACAACGATGCCCTTACAAGAAAGGGGCAGCCATATGGTATGTCTTTTGAAATACTCGAATGCAAAATTCTTTGGGAAGAATCAAAATGGAGGGTTTAGGTTCTATTTAGTGAATGTTCATGAGGCTGATGATCCGACGTCGTTGAAGGAGCAAGTTAAGAACTTGCTTAGTGGGTTGTCTGAAATGGCTAAAACTTCAAAGAATTTGTATGCCATTGGAGACTCGGAAATTGGAAGCTCCAAGAAGCTTTATGGGTTGGTTCAATGTACAAGAGATCTTCGGACTGCAGATTGCAAGAAATGTCTTGATGATGCCATTGCTGAGCTTCCTTATTGCTGTGCAAATGGAGCTAAAGTTGGTGGAAGAGTGGTTGGTGGAAGTTGTAACTTTAGATATGAAACTCACCCCTTCTTTAGTGCCTAAAAATCAAAAACTTAAAATTTGAGTACTATAGTTTACATATATATATATATACATAAATAAGAATCTTTTAACTTGTTTAGAAAGAGTGTTAAATTACCTATCAATCCAAAAGCTTAAGTCAAAGCTATTGTAAATGTTATGAATCGACAAATAAATAAATCGAAAAAGCATAAACAATAAAATCGACACGAAGATTTACGTAATTCATTAAAATTATGTTAGTTACGTCCACAGGCAAAGAAAGAGAATAAATTTTATTAATAGAGAAGAATATCATATACTAAAGATTGCAGATGTGCCAATAGGATTAAAGGTTTTATACATAGCACACCACTTTAAATCCTAGAGCCAAAATTGTAAATAACATATGATCTCTATACAAACTAAAGTATAAAAACATTCCTAACAGTAAATTTAAGTATATAAATATTTCAACACTCTCCTTATATTAATGGGAGAATGAAATGACATTCACTTGAATTCACACACAAAATCTTCCTACGACATTTCTATAACAATTCGCTTATTTTGGAAGAGAATAATAAATACGAGGTAGGTCACACTGTAGAATAAATAAATTTCAGATCATGGTTTTAGTTTTAACAAAATTAAAATTAATTGGTAACTCAATCAAGATAAATGAATAAAAGTACTAACTATGAGTTCATAGGGGTTTACTCAATGTAGACTATGTCGAGTTCTCAACAACCAAGGTAGGTTCTAATAAAATGTCTATAAATGTATTTTTACCGGAATTGTTAATGGATAAATACAGTTATTTTCTACTCAGGAAAATAGATATATATACAGACATCCACAACTTCTCCATGTGGGAGAATCTTAGTGGGCTTCAGCCTGTAAACAGTGGGGCGTAAGGCTAAGGTCACAAAGGGCCCAACATCTCTTTAAATTTCTTCTCTTCAATTCCCACATGACTGTCCTCTAGGAACTAATCAAGAGACTTGCCGCCGTCCGCCGCAGAAGCCGGCAGGACTCCGGTGACCGTTCACTGATCCTCGTGCATGACATGAATTATAACACCGCAGCAGTTTAGAAATTCTAAACCTTAATTTAATGTTTACAGTTGGCAAAGCACCAAAGCCACGTACCCTCCAAATTTAACTCTTGTCCTTTAGTTTGGTAGGGCATATACCCTATATTCTAGGGTCAATAAACCTTCGAAACTTCTTTGTTGTGGCCACTCTATTATCACGTGGTTAAGCCATACTTTTGCCGTTTGGATTCAGTTTTAAGGCCGTAGAAATTAATTACAAAAGCAAGGAAACCTCAGCCGTTTGATGGAACACGTCAGTGGCTTTTGTCCATAGGTTTCAATTCGACCCAGTAAGTCACAAAACCATTATCTTTACGAAGTTTGTGTGTCTTGAAGACAAGCGAGGTTGTTGCTGCGAAAAATCTGAGAATTTGAACATGGGACTCTGCTAAAATCTGTACTTTGTCTGTGTATAGAAGCTAAGCTAAAAAGAAAGCTTCATTTACCTCGGAGAGACCACATTTGTCGGAAAATGGTTCAGTTCAGACATTTCAGAGAGAGCACCCCTAGCTTCACTCCCCACAAATCAGCTTTCCAACTGTACTTGAAATCATTTCAAACAGATCCTAAAATATCAATCTATCTTGATCCATCCTAAAATATCTATCTATGTTGATCCTATCTTTAAGATAAGGTAATATGCAACACACCCATGTAACGGTTTTAGAAAATTTCATCAACCATAATACAAACAAGACATTGATACACAACAATTCCAGTTTTGTTTTGAGTTTAGGGATTTGAACTGCTAATTTTTTGGTCGAGGGCGAGGGCGAGTGCTCAGTTAGCTTATTGTAGAATGCTTAAAAGTTAGAAGCGAATTATTGTAAAATGTAAACCAGTAGTGTAGAAAATGGTGGTAATTACAGATCGACTTCAAATCAGAGTATCCGATCGACCCACTTCTGACATTTTAGGTTTTTTAGGTTGAGAATCTGATGAAGAAATTAGCGAAATTTAATCAAATAAATTACAGCGATTAATGTCATTGGGAGAAGTGTGGACACTGTAGACGACAATGGTCAAAGATGAACTATGAAACTGATAGATTAAAAAAGAAAAGGAAATAAAGAAAAAGGGAATCACCGCTGATTCCTCTGCTTTTCTGCGAAATTTCAGTAAAATGGACGTCATCAAAAAGCAGCCAACACCTGAAAATTGGATCGACCCATCACTCGAAATCTAACACATCTCACATTTCACCCCCATTCTCTACATGCCCATCTAAGAATTCAAGACAATTTTTCTATTCATGAAAGATATAAATGAGCTAAATCAATGAAAAAATCGATCTCAGAACTTCTTATTGGTCTTACGAATCGAGGACAGCAGTTGAGCATGCATTGGGCCCGGACTCACCAGCGTAGTACTGGGGGGAGTTGACGGCGGCGCCGCTTCGGTTTCTGGGGGAGGTGGAGTTTGAGATGTCGGCGGCGGCGGCGGTAAGGGATGTGGGATGGTATCAGGTGGAGGTGGGGAAGTCGGAATGGCTACAGGTGGAGGTGGGGAAGTCGGAATATAGTCAGGCGGAGGTGGAGAAGCGGGAGAAGCCGGAGTAGCGTCAGATGGAGGCGGAAACGCCGGAATCGGATTTTGGGGTGGTGGGTTTGGATTGGAATACGGTGGGTTTGGTGGGTTCTGCGGCTGATTGGAGGCAGAGATGGGGGCGGCGCCACCGGGAGTGGAGGAATTGGGGTTGGGAAAGACGGCCGGAGGGGAAAAACAGGAGTTGCCGGAGCACTTGTGGGATTTTTGGAGGCCGTGGCGCATAAATCCGAAGCCAAGAACTAAACCAAGAACCACCAAAACGGTGACAATGAAGATGAAGATCTTAGTAGCTTTGCCTACATAACACATTTTCGATTTCCAGACTAAAAAATTTCAGATTGCAAAAAAACACACAGTTCGTCGCTTCACAAGAAAAAGATTTGGGCTTTGTTTCTCTTTCGTCTTTTTCTCATGGCGGTTGAAGAAGACGAGCGAGATTAGAGAGATAGAGAGTAAGGGACTGGACTGGGCTACTCACTGAGTTGTAACTTGAAATGGGATCGGATCCACGTGAAGACCAATGAAACCGTCACCATTCTTTTACCCTTTTCACTTTTTTTGCTGAGTGAATGACAGGTAAGATTTTTACTTTTTACTGTCCCTACATGGATCAAGAGAGGGATAGTGGCTGAAGGGAAGGTGGCCAAGCTTGAAAAAAGATTAAGTTTCTCTCTTAATTAATCACAATAGCTCTTTAACATGGTTTTTATGTAATAAAAGTGAAGTCAACTGGTTTAGACAAATAATTCAAGAGCTCAAAGATTCAAATCTTCAAATTACACATGTATTAAAAAAAAACTTAGAAAAAAGCTAATTTTTTACCTCAAGGGATTGGTGAAATGGCGGTCAGCAATACACCATGCCCATGAGTTGAAGTGGGGCACTAATGATATATGGTAAAAGCCTGTGGGATTGGACTTCCAGAAAATTCCATTCACACTTTTGAGGTTAAAAATGAAAAGGGATTTTGTTTGTTATTACATACCTGTTGAATAGACATCAAGAATCGAGCCAACGAAGCATGTCTGCCAAGTCATTCCTCTTTGAGATAGGGGTTAACCAGTTGTGGCTCTGAGTTAGCTGAACTATGCATCACATTTCCCCTCTTTAAAAGAAGCCTACACAGATTTTGACTGTTTGTAAATAATCTTGAAAACGAAACAATCATAATTTGTCAATATTTTGAATTCTTCCAAGCTGTCACCAAAAACCTGTCTGACTTGTGCAAGTCTCAGCGAGAGGACAACCAATAAAGCATCAAATTACACATCTTCTTCCTCATCTTTTACCAAACATGGACTTAAGGACATGAAGAAACTACAAGACATTTTCTTTCTTGAATGGAGAAGAAGGTCTATGGATTGTGTTTCACTAGCTCACTCGTTATCCTTACCTTTTTTATGTGTGAATTCATGTTCGCTCACTTCCTATCTGCTCTAATACTCATAAACAATAGAAGGAAATGGCTTCAGACACAATCATGGCAAGTGTTGTGTGCCAAGTGCATGGTGGAATAATAGAGGGAATAGCACCATGCAGAGGATATGTTCAAGGTGAAGCTAAATGTAAAGTGCAAGTAAAGAAGCCAAAACTCAACTGGTCTCTCCCATGTTGGTCTATAGCACCAAGGATCAATCTTCGGACTTCGACATATGAGGTGACTACGATAGAACCAGAGGTAACTATGTTCAGGGATGTACATTTTTCTTCTATCAGATATCCTGAACTTGTGACATAGATGGTCTTTCAAAAGCTTGAAGACGCTATCAACCTTGATTCAATCTTTTACTTAATATGCAGACACATAAAGGATCAAAAAATGCCTTGTTCTTTTGGAAACCCTGTCTTCTTTCTCATCAACTCGATGCTTCATTTATATTTTTGAGTTTGGGACTCATTTAGATAATTGATTTATGCACTTTTATCCACTTTGCAGTCTTCCATGAAACTTTCCTTTCATGAAGGTATTGAGCAACAGTCCTGACTACGATGAAAAGTTGATACAAAATTATGTGCCAGTTTATGTGACGTTCCCAGTAAGTTGCATACAGAATCTTGTATACTCCATATTCATCAGAGAAATGAGTTCAGTTTATCATTCTTCTTATTTTCATAACACCAGTTGCGAGTTGTTACAACTGATAATGAACTAGAAGACAGAGATGGAATAAAGAAATAACTTGAAAAACTACAAGCAGCAGGCGTAGATGGAGTAATGATTGATGTTTGGGTGGGGGGGTTGTAGAATCCAAAAGGCCAAATCAGTACGACTGGACTGCATATAGGAGCTTATTTAAGATAATTCAAGATATAATATCCTTCCACCAATGTGGAGGGAATGTGGAAGATTTTGTTAATATTCCACTCAGTTGTATTCTCAAAATTGGAGAATTAAATCCTGTAATTTTTACACAAACCGATCGGGGACTAGAACAAGGAGTACCTCGCTCTTGGAGTCAATAACTAACCTCTCTTTCATGGGTGAACTGCTGTAGAGGTCAACTCCTTGCAACTGCCTGACAGATTAACGAATTCAAACAGATAATCAGTAGTCAAAAAAGTCAAATCGGTCATAGTAAATCAGATCAATTAATCCTGATGCCGAAATATTTCCATTGATGGGTACCCTTTGATCCTGATGTAATCGTGTGGAAGAAAATCTTGAAAATGGAAGAACAGTAAAATTAGATTGCAAATATTGATCCTTTATATATCACTTCATTCTTCACAATAATTTCAAATTATGGAACTACACAGTTATACAAGGATTAAATGAAGAGATCGAGAGAAAATATGTTGGACTTTCTAGACAATAGACATTGTAGTGGGACTTGGCCCCGCTTGGGAGTTAAGGTATCCTTCATATGTACAAAATCAACGAAGGGAATTTCCTGGTATTGGAGAATTCCAGGTAAGATAAGATTCGGAACATTTTTAAAGGACACCCTGTTCTGGTTTGAACTCCTTTTTCAAATATTATAGTGCTATGACAATATCTCAAAATGGAATTCAAAGAGGCTGCAGCAACTGTAGGACACCCTGAACGGAAACTTCCAGATAATGCAGGAACTTACAATGACACCCCTAAATCTACAGAGTTTTTCAGATCAAATGGCACTTACCAATCTGCTGAAGGAAAGTTTTTCTTGACATGGTATTCTAGCAAGTTATTAAATCATGGTGATCAGATCCTTGAAGAAGCAACCAAAGTTCATCCCTATAAAATGGTTAAAGCTATGGTCACCAAGCATGATATTTAGAATCATGTACATATTTAATTGCTAACTATAAAAAGATTGCAACAAAATTTGTATATAAGAAATACCATACCTCTTGTTATTGAATAAATTTGATGAGTGGTAATTACCAAAAATCACCGCATGAACAAATTCCATCAATAAAATGGTGAAACCTATGGTTATCACGCATGATGATTTCTCGATCCATGAGTTTTGATATTAATTTTGTCACCGTGTGGCAATCTGCACATACTCGAAGATTCTTAGTTATCCTAATTTTGGTCCCTGGAGGGGTATTTAGAAGAGCAAAAGCAATTGCCAATCGCTCACTATGATCCCAAAGCATCTTCTCCTTTTGTTCTTCATTGACATCATACAACACTGGACTAGTATCGGGCTTGTACCCTTCCTCCTTCAGTCGCGAACTTATATCGTTCAGTTTGGCATATATATCTTTTGTTTGTTGGTGAGACCTGTCACCAACAAAAAACATATGAACCTGGCTATCAAGCTCAATTAAGCTGTAGCCCGCTGGTTTTTTCAGTCCACGTTTCCTCATCATAGCCCTCACCTTTTCCACAGCAGTCCATTCTTTCATAGCAGCGTAAATATTGGAAAGACAAATGTAGCTACTAACCCTTGATGGATTTGTTCTGAAAATATTTTGAGCTGAAATTTCTGCTAACTCAACATTTCGATGAAGCCTACAAGCAGAAAGGAGTGCAGCCCATAGATCCGCTGATGGTTCCACTTCCATACACTTTACCAGTTCGTATGCTTCATTCAGTAGGCCTGCTCTGCCAAGAAGATCCACCAAACATAAGTAATGAGCAGATCCCGGTTTGATGTCGTACTTATTGGTCATTTGATTGAAAAGCTTTTTGCCCTCATCAACCAAACCTGAATGGCTACATGCCGATAGAACAGAAGTGAGAACACCCTCATCTGGACTAAATCCATTTGCCGTCATCTCATTGAAAATGGATATAGCCTCTTTTCCCCGCCCATGAATTGCATAAGCTGCAATCATAGCACTCCAAGCAATCATATTCTTCTGAGTCATCTCACAAAAGACATGGTGAGAGGAAGATAATTCTCCACACTTAGCGTACATATCTATAAGGGCAGTTCCTAAAAAAGAATTTAAGAAAATCCCTATTTTAGTTACATATGAATGGACTGACTTCCCAAATTGCAAGGCTGTAATCTTTTCACAAGCACCAAGGACAGCCACGAGAGTTATCTCATCCGGAGCTGCTGTGTCTTCGATTAGCATTTGACAGAAAAGTCTTAAACTTTCAAAAGCATCTCCACTTTGTTGATAGCATGAAATTATAGAATTCCACGATACAGTATCTTTAATTTTCAACTCCTCGAATAATTGCCTAGCGCCAGCAACAGAACTGCAATTTGAGTACATATCAATCAGCGAGTTGATCAAGAACTTATTCAAAGTAAAATAATTATTGCGTACAGCATAACAATGAATCTCCTTCCCCTGCTTAATGGAACCCCAATCAGCACAAGCAGAGAGGAGGGCAAGCAAAGTAGTCCCATCTGCTTTCAACCCAGCCTTTCCCATTAGATAAAAAAGCGTCAAAGCTTCCATTGCAGTATTCCTCACATAACCTGAAATCATAGTATTCCAAGAAGTTAAATCCCTCTCAGGCATTTTATCAAACACCTTCCTTGCAACATCCACATTTCCAAACTTCAAGTACATCGCTATAAGAGAATTGTTCACATAAATATCTGATTCCCACCCACCAACCTCCACCTGACTATGAATTTCCTTTCCCATTTCACAAAGACCCAGATCACCACACGCCTTTAGCACAAAAGGAAATGTAAAATTGTCAGCATTGAATCCAAATGCTAGCATTTTACGATACATAGTAAGGGCCTTGTAAGCATTAGTACCATCAGAAGCATAACCTCTGATCATAAAATTCCATAGGAAAGAATTTTTCAAAGCAACCCCATTGAATATCACTTGGGCTTGTGTCATGCGACCGCAAGCAGCATAAAATGCAGCAAGTTTGGAGCTGAGATAGGTATTGTTTTGAAGATTCCCACATGTGAGCATATAGGAATGGAGTTTCTGGCCTTGTACGAAGGATTTTGTGTTGGTGAGTGATTGCAAAATGGCTCCACATTGTAGAGAAGTAAGGGGGAGTCTCAGAGGGGAGTTGGAGTTGGAGTTGGTTATAGTGGTTGTATGAAGAGATTTCTTGCAGATGCTTGCTATATGAAGTATGAATGGTTTAAGAGTAGCTGTGGCAGTGGCAATCATGGGAAGAAATTAGAAAGAAGAAAGAAAGTGAAGCATGATTGAATGGCCTGCGGCTAAATAATGGGAAATTACCAAAAATGGGATTACAATATTTTGGGATGAATTTTTAAAAGTTGAGTTTTGGGACAAAATTGATGTGAAAAGTCCAAATTACCCTTAAATGAAAAAAGAACTCATTTTATCCTCTTCATCGCCAGTTCGAAGTCTCCACTTTAGTGACGGTTGAAGTCTCTACCTTCGTTCGTTGTGTGCGCGCCGTCCGTTGGGTGTGCCGCCGTCTGAAGCTCGCCGTCCACAACCTTTGTTCACTGAGGAGAAGTCACACACGAAGAGAGGTTGAAGAAAATAGAAATCGCAATTTGGGGGAAATTGAGGGTTTCTTTAGCTAAAGGATATTTTGGACTTTTCACAGTCTCATTTGTCCCAAAACCATCCCAAAAGTCTTTACACCCCTAAACTTAATCCCATTTTTGGCCATTTCCCTACAATAATACTAAGAGCCAACAAATTAATGGAAGCAAGTATTTCAATTACCGTTACCCTTGTCTAAACTGAATAACAAGGTGAGGGTCAAAGTAATAACTTAACTACCTACAGGATGTGTTTTTAGTGCTATGTATATACTCCCAATGTGAAGAATTTTCCATATATCATACCATGTGAAATTTTCCCACCCCTATTCCTATTATACTTCACCAAAAAAAAAAATAATAATAATAATAATAACGGGAGAAGGAACCACAACCACGATTAACTAATTTTTTTAATCATTAAAAAACCACCCGTTAATAACTGTTTAACTTAAAAGAAAAATAAATGTATGTTTGGAATGGCTTAATAAAAATGTATTTCAAAAATTCATTTTTATTTAAACAATTTTGATAAAAACTCGTTCAAATAAAAACACGTGCTCTAATTTTGTTATCCACTTCTTATCTGTAGATTGATGATAAAGTGAGCGCTCTTCCATCTAAACTAAGTTATCATACATGTGAACCACAAATTGTATTTTATTATTACTTTTACTTAAATTTACAAAATTTCACTTAATAACTAAATTTCAAAAAATGTAAAAAAAAAAAAAAAAAAATAAAAAAAAAAGAAAAAAAAAAAAAAAAATACCACATATAGAAAATTTGGAGATGCAGGGTATCAATCCCCATACTTCTCGCATGCTAAGTGAGCACTCTACCATCTAAGCTACATCCCCAAACAAAAAAATAATAAAATTTGATTTTATTATTTTTTTTTTTGCTTAAAATTACAAAATTTCACTTAATAACTAAATTTCAAAAAATGTAAAAAAAAAAAAAAAAAAAATACAAAATACAAAATATAGAAAAATTGGAGATGCAGGGTATCGATCCCCGTACCTCTCGCATGCTAAACGAGCGTCCTACCATCTGAGCTACATTCCCGTAAAAGAACAATAAAATTTGTATTTTATTATTATCTTTATTCAAAATTACAAAATTTTCTACAAAATCTATATTTTATTATTACTTTTACTTAACCTTACAAAATTTCACTTAATACTAAATTTCAAAATATGTAAAAGAATGAAAATACCAAATATAAAAAATTTGGAGATGCGGGTATCAATCCCCGTACTTCTCGCATGCTAAGCAAGCACTCTACCTTCTTAGCTACATCCCCATACAAGAAAGACAAAATCTGTATTTTATTATTACTTTTACTTAACCTTACAAAATTTCACTTAATACTAAATTTCAAAATATGTAAAAGAAAAAAAAATACCAAATATAAAAAATTGGGAGATGCGAGGTATCAATCCCCATACTTCTTGCATACTAAGTGAGCACTCTACCATTTGAGCTACATCTCCATACATAAAAATTAAATTTTGATTTTATTATTTCTTTTACAAAATTTCACTTAATTTCAAAAATAAAAATACCAAATATAGAAATTTTAGAGATGCAGGGTATCAATCGCTGTACCTTTTGCATGCTAAGCGAGCACTCTACCATATAAACTACATCCCCATACAAGAAAAATGAAATCTGATTTTATTATTTTTTTTACTTCAAATTACAAATTTTCACTTAATAATTAAATTTCAAAAAATGTAAAAAAAATAAAAAAATACCACATATAGAAAATTTGGAGATGCAGGGTATCAATCCCCATACTTCTCGCATGCTAAGTGAGCACTCTACCATCTAAGCTACATCCCCAAACAAAAAAATAATAAAATTTGATTTTATTATTTTTTTTTTTGCTTAAAATTACAAAATTTCACTTAATAACTAAATTTCAAAATATGTAAAAAAAATAAAAAATACCACATATAGTAAATTTGGAGATGCAAGGTATCTCGATCCCCATACCTCTCACATGTTAAGCGAGCACTCTACCATCTGAGTTACATCCCCATACAAGAAAATTGAAATCTGATTTTATTATTTCTTTTACTTAAAATTACAAAATTTCACTTAATAACTAAATTTCAAAATATGTAAAAGAATAAAAGATACCAAATATAGAAAATTTGGAGATGCAGGGTATTGATCCCGTACCTCTCACATGCTAAGCAAGCACTCTACCATCTAAACTACATCCACATACAAGAAAGAGAAAATTGGTATTTTATTATTACTTTCTTTAAAATTACAAAATTTTCGACAAAATCTGTATTTTATTATTACTTTTACTTAAGCTTACAAAATTTCACTTAATACTAAATTTCAAAAAATGTAAAAGAATAAAATACCAAATATAAAAAATTTAGAGATGCAAGATATCAAACCTCATACCTCTCGCATGCTAAGCAAGCGCTCTACCATCTAAGCTACATCCTCGTATAAGAAAATTGAAATTTGATTTTATTATTTCTTTTACAAAATTTCACTTAATAACTAAATTTTAAAAATAAAAATATCAAATATAGAAATTTTGGAGATGCAGGCGAGCACTCTAAGCTACATCCCTATTCATGTAAGACAAACACTATTTTACTTTTATAAACAATTTTAATATTCTCGTGCGTTATTATATGCCAATATTTACTTTATATCCTGCCTGCCACGTATCCTTTTCCTTTTAGGAATTAAAGACGTCCGACCAACAACAGCATGCCACGTCAATAGGTCAAAAACCCTACTCCAATACTATAAATGAAATTTCTGTCGCTGGCTCTTCCCAAAAACCAAACCTACCTTTCGTCTTCCATTCGATTCCTATGGCACCGAAGCGGCTCGTCGAAGATCTACCGTCCTTTCATGCCTTTTCAGATGCAGAAGAAGAATCCGATTACGAAACTCATGAAGATCCAGAAATCGATAATCTAATGCAAAACTCCGAGGATGAAAACGAAGAACAAACTCAGGAAGATGATGAAGAAGAAGAACAAGAAGAACAGGAACAAGAACAAGAGCATGAACAAGCAATCCGTTCTCCTATCATCTCCAAACGTGAAAATTCTCTCGAAAAGGATTCTGGGTTTGTCTCGGATTCCGATTCTGAGAAAACCCAATCATCCCCAAGTGCTTCTGCTTTCACAATCAAGCCGATTATTCGAAAATTGGCTTGTGGGTCTTCTAAACCTAAGAAGGGTTCTCACAAATCGAGCATAGATTGTGCTACTGTGAAGCCTGTTAGTTCAGGTTCGAAGCGTCCAATTGAGAATAACTTTCAAGGGAATGAATCGAATAAGAAGAAGATCAAGAGAGTAATGAATGGCGAAGATATTGAAGAAGGGAAAAAGGTTTCTGGCGCTGGCATTAACAGGCTTTGGAGTGAGGAAGATGAGATTTCCATATTACAAGGCATGATTGATTTTCAATTAGCAAAGGGGTCTGACCCTTACACTGATATGAGCCTATTTCTTGATTTCATAAAGGAAAATCTAAGTGTTGATGTGTCGAAGAATCAATTGATTGATAAAGTGAGGAGGTTGAAGAAGAAGTATAAGAACAACTCGGAGAAAGGTAGGAATGGGGATGATCCTGTATTTTTGAAACAACATGAGCACAAATCCTTTGTACTTTCGAAGAAAATTTGGGGCAACGAAGCAAAGAAGAAGCCAAGGAAGCAGAGTGTGAAAGCTAGCAATTCAGTGTCTATAAGCTCGCCAAGAGTGGATGTTGAAGCAGGGAAGAGAGAGATTGTGAACAATAATAATGTTGAGAGTAGGATTTTGCCAGAGGAGTTTCTATCTGAATATCCATGGCTGAAAGCTTCATTCATGGTGGAGAATGATAAGTTCTGTTCAGAAGGGCTAATGCGCCTTGTTAGGGAAAGAATGCCATTAATTGGGAGTGAGAAAGCAAAGGAATTGGATGATAAATGGAGGAAGTTGGGAGAAAGTGAACTGGAATTGTATGTGAAGAAGGTTGATTTAGTTAGGGAACAATGTAAACTAATATTGGATTCAATGGGGAAGGCAAAGAGAGCTACCTAAGCTAATCGAGGTAACTAATTATAGTTTCTTGGGAAAGTTTTTTTTTTCTCTTTTTTCTCTTTTTGGGTCTGAAATTCTTTTAATTATGAGCCATTTTGGAGTGTACTTGTCCACAATATGCAAAGAAACTTGTACACTCTGGGGGTAGCTAGAAATAGTTGCTTCTGTATTTTTCTGAATTATATAATATAATAGATGATATTCCTTTTTAGTGTTTTTACACAAATCTCTTTGTTTCTTCAGTTTTTCTGTCTGGTTTATTCTGTTTCCAAGTATTTGGCTCATTGGCAGCATTAGAATGGAAATTTTGAAGTAGCTACCAATCATAAACTACAAAGAGTATATTCATTATATATTTGAGATATATTTTTCAAATGTCTAGAAAGATTTCATTATTTAATATACTTTACAAATGGTTTATTATCTCTCTGCAAAAAAGATTTGAAGATTTTGCTGATGCATTCTAGATAGTTTGGAGAGAATTAAGAATTTTGAACTAATCAGATCCCATCAATCTTTGTGTAGGATACATATATTTGCTTTGGTTTCTATTCTCTTTGTACGTATTCAATTTACCTCGAACTCCTTTTTGGAATCCACCATTAGCAGAGACCTCATTTGATCTCCAATTCATAGAAAAATGATAAGATTGATGATTCCTTTTACATTGTCATACTTTTGGAGCTCAATTTTCTTTAATTACAACTTTCGTAAAGTACTCGTGGGACTCTCAAAAGATCAGAACTGTTCATTGTTCATTATAAACTGAATTGTTCTTATCTTCAAGATCAGTAAAACAAAATGCAGATTATTATTTTCTAATGATGTTCCAAATTCTGTAGCTTCATATCATATAACTGTAGTTTCAACATAAACATGCATTGAAATATCCAGCGAATCAAGGATTGGAAGACAAAGTGCGAAGAAAAAATTATCGAACAAATTTCAAGTTTCAAATGCTGAGCAATATATATATATACATTTTTCATAATTTAACCTTTACAAGTTATTATTGCTTGTGGGGGATTGGCAACAAAAAACAGAGTCTGGATGTCACTTTCGACAAATTCTGGGCACAAGGACAGTTGGTTTTTACAGCATGCTTTCACAATCTCAATCAGAATGGAAAAGCAATTAAGAGGCAGAAAATGGAGTGCTCCTGAAAAGGAAATGCGTTCATTACTGAAATTTGTGTACCTCATCTTCTGGATCACTAAAACTAAGGTCTATTGTACTTTCACCAAAAAGCATTTCCTAACCTTCCAAATTGTGATTACAAAAACCATTCCCATAAACCAAAAAAGAAGAGAAGGGGTATGGATTTTCTAATTCTAACATATGCTTTGTAATAACCTAAAACGTAAACACAAAAGAGATATAAACTTGTAATACCGGACTCGCCACCTTGCCGTCATGTTGGTCTGAACCACAAACGGCGGAACTCGATCGGAAACTAGGGTTTGGGACGGAATGTCGACATTTGCTGCAGTAGAACTCTTTTCTCTGCTATCTTCTGGATAAGCCCCAACTGTTCCGCCGAGAAAACGCAACAATTCTGCGAACAAAGCATGGTCTGAGCCACCGGCGAGTTAACCAAAACTTGCAACAATTGATTTCGGTTCAGCCTCTCCAATCCACCAAACACACCGGTAATGTAATGATTACTTGAATAAGTAGAAATGGCGGATTCACAGGGCATGGATTGAAGTGCAAGGAGTTGCGCCTGAAGGAACTTAACGTATTTACACGCTTCTTCAAGCATTGTAGCGATATCCATCTTCTTGTCCCACGGCAGTAGTTTCTGCAAGCAACGAGTCTTGTCGCTCAATTTCTGACGACGCTGTCTAGCTAACGCGCTGCGAGGGATTTGAACAGTGGGGGACACAGTAGCAGAAGTAGTTATCAAATCCGACGAAGGTTTGTACTGGTACGGCATAAAAAAGTTCTGGAAACCGTCATACTCTCGCACCACCGTCGGCTCCACCATCTGCAACGGATTCAACATAGAATCGACTCGAGCACGCTTGTTAAACGACGACGAACATTGCTCCAACGAACGGAGATCCGGCAAGTGAGAAAACGGCGTCGAATCATGAAGAACGAACGCCGTTTCTTCAGTCTCCGTGTTTTCATACATATTCATCGGCTCGGATTTGGGCAACTTGAAGAAAGAGCCGTCGGAAGAAACGGTACATTCAGCGACGAAGTTAGAGCTCGCTTGGGGACAAAACGACGTCGCACTGTCGGGGAAAGTAAGAGCATCGCCAATGTAGCCTCCTCCGAACAGAGTCGGCAACAATGTGTGATTCTGGCTACCACCGGCGAGAAATGACTGGAGACTGACGCCGGAAAACATGGCGTTGAAGCAAGCATCATTCCAAACAGTGGAGGAAGCGTCGTCGCCGGCAGAACTCTCCATCACCCAAACGAAAGAAAACAAGAGAACAAGGGATTGTGTTTGTGTGTTGTTGTGTGTATAATATATAGAGTGGAAATTTAACGTAATAGCGTAATGGTTTTTTGGGTAATGGTGAGGAAGAAGAAGACAAAAGGAATCAGAGAGAATGATGACGGTGATTGGGGCCGTACAAGGAGGGAGGAGGTAACCGACAGGTGTAGGTGGCGGGGGGGACTGTACAGCTTCTTCCGGTACGCTTTTTTGTCGACGATTATTTGTCTTTTATCTTCCCCCGTTTCAAATAATCGGATCGGGAGAGCAACCAATTTCTTTCTAAATAAATTTGAGAAAAATATCAAATTTTACGTTAACTTTCCAAGATTTTTTTTCTTTTGGATTGTCAACAACATATAAACAAGTCTCAACTATAAATAACATTATTGGATAGATATTACAATTTTTTTTTACTTTGAATTTTAATGTGGTAATTTTTATATTATGATATAATAGACTTTCATTTTTTTAATAGTAAATGAGAGTATTTTTTTTTTATATCCATTTAATTAATGTAAAACATGGGTTTGGTACAAATCAAACAAATTCTTATTCAAATAAGTGGTCACTTATTTAAGTTTTATTATCATATGAGTTTGATTGTCATATGAGTTTGGTTACCAATATAATAGAAGACGATGATTGTTCTCTAAAAATAATTGAAGTATGCTCAAACTAGTTCAAGACGTTTTAAAATATTTACTTAATCATTCATCTTACACATTAACACAATTAAATTTTGTGAGACTCGATTTTTTTTTAAATAAATGAGCTTTTAAGAGATTTATTGTTAAAATTAATTAGTGAATTTATTGAAAGTTCAGCATGGGTAAAAGGTACAATACATCTAATAAATGTCTTTTTTTTAGTTCTTATATGGGTTAATTGATTGGAGTTTTTCACTTATCTTATTGCATTATGACTATAAACATTTGATAAATGAGGCGTAAAATAAGACATAATTTCATGAATCTTATTTTTCCAAATGAATTTCTTTAGAGAATGATTTAAATTTGGCCAACGTTTTCTAAATAGGTATTGTGAGATGCCAACACTTTTTTCAAACACAAATTCTTGAACTTGAAGTCTAGTTTCATATACCATTTTTATTATTATTATTTTTTTAAATTGTTTACTATATCTTGTGTCCGGTCACTAAAAAAGGATTGTCTAAAAGTAGTTTTTAATAACAAAGGATAACATAATAAAAAAATTGGGGGGGGGAAAGCAGTGCTCATCAAGTAATTTTCAAAAACCAAATGTTGAGCAAAATTTTTATTTTTCTAATTAGATTTTGATGGAGATAGGGCGTGTGCCTAGCACGTGGTGGAATCTTTTGAAGTACATTATCGTTGCGGTGGATAAGCATAAATGTAGACAATGTCGGTTTTAGCCCCGTAGGAATGGGCTGGGTCGTGGTTTGTGGAAGGGTAATAGTGTAGTTTCACAAGCAGACAACTCTGAGAGACGGATATCACCGAAGGAAAAATGTTGGGAATGGACCTTGCATGTGCCACGCGTCATGTAACGGTTGGTAAGGAAACACGTATATACTTCTGACTTTTTAAATTTTTTAAAAAAATAATTTATAGTTTTAAACTCAATTAAATATTATGAAACCAAAATTTTGGTTAAGCTTTTTTAAACATGAAGTCAACCAGCCTAATCAAATATTTAGAGAATGAAATAATAGAAAACAGTTTTGGCCCATTAAAAATGCTTTTCAAATTTTCATTGATTAGAGAATCCAAGTGTTTTTAGAATCTTTAAAATTAATATTTAGTAATTTTTATAGAAATAGAAACATTTCATCAATATTTCTTTGAAGGTATTTTTACTGAAAAGCATTTTCTTCAAAAGAAAAAATCTCAAACTGTTTGACAAGTATTTGACAAGTAATTGAGATATATTTTTTTCTTTTAATTTGGAAGTTAAACACACAAAAACAAACTGATTAATTAGAAATACTTTTGTTAAATTTTCAATGATCGAAAGGTAAAAACCCAGAGATGGAGTGAATAAAATTTAAGGAAAGAGAAAAATTTAGAGACGGGTAAATATTTTATAGAGAAAAAAATTAGAATGAGAGACAAAAATTCAGAGTGAGAAAAAAGTAGTACATAAAAAGAAATTAGAAAGAGAAACTTGAGAAAGTTAAAAGCCTTGGAGAGAAATATAAACAATTTAAGGAGATAAAAAAGATAGATGGACAAAAATTTGTAGAGAAAAAAGATTAAAAATTAAAAATTTAGTTCCTTAACTTTGAGATGTTTGATTTTACATAGTCTCTAAACTTTAAATAAATTTAGTCTTGAACTTTCAAAAGTTTTTTAAATTCACGAATCGTATATTAGATATAAAATTCAAGTTTACATCCATATCAATTAATTTCTAAATAATTAAAATTCATCAAAGACATATTAGATACAATACTAAAAGTTTAAGGTTTTATTACGATTTTGGGATTTTAAAGACCAAATGAATACAAAATTCAAAGTTGAATGACTAAATTTATAATTTAACCTTCTTAAAAATATTTTGAACTTTTTTTTCTTTTTTTTCTCTTGTTAGAATAATGATTGAAAATGAAACATTACTACTAATGTGTAAAAAGTGGAGGGTGTGCATGATATCATGTACGTCATTAACATAAATTGACTTTGAAAAATCATGGATGAAAACTAATTTTGTAAATATATGCACAACTTCCACTTTCTGCAGTAAGTTACCACATTAAGAGTATAAGGATAAACTAAAACTTTTCAAAATCTGATAGTATAATTGAAATTAAAGGGACAAAACTTTAGAGCGGGACGAGAAATGAGAAGACTGTTCACAAGATAAATTTGTTAGAACTGAGAAGGAGAGAGTTTAGGAAATGGAAAGAAAAATAAATAAATAAAAATAAAAATAAAGATAAAGAAAGTTAGTGAGATGGATAAAAATCTTAGAAAAGAATAAATATTTGAGCTCAAAAGTTGGAGAAAATAAGGTGAAATTGGACATATTTTAAATCTATAGAATAGTTATTTTAAGCACAAAATTCCTATTAATATTGGAGCAAAATCACTTATGAACTATTACGTACCAATAGCCAAAATTAAACATCCCAAAAGTGATTTTACCAATAGCCGAAATTAATCTTCAACATCCCTTACACATAAATCTTATTCCACAATGTTTCCATTTCATATTTCTTGATTCTCATTTCTTTGGAAAACATATATTTGGTTAAGTGTTCTTGTTTAAAGAAAGATTTTTAAGAAATGAATCAAATCTAGAGAAAGAACAAAAGAAAAAGCAAAAGGTCACTTTCTATACTCCCTATTTTAACCTTAAATTAGAGGAAAAAATACAAGTTAGGGAGATATTCTTTTTACACAACGAATACAAGAGAAGAGAGACCTTTGGTAAACCTTTTAACTATTTCTTCTGCTTCCATTTCTCCAATTAGAGGGAATAATAATGATTGGCTGACCAAATATGAATTACAAAATAAGAAAAGAAGATATGAGGAATAAGAAAAAGAAAACTGTACACAAGAATGGGAAGGAAGAAGCTGCTACGCTAGTAACGATGCTCTGGAATGATAAACTACCACTCCCAACTATTTAGGGCAGCGGTGAACTAAAAATGGAGAAATCATTCCAAAACAATATACAGAGGAGGCTTGGCTAATGTTCCTACCTATCCTACAAAAGTTTACCGATCCCACATGGTTTGAAATATGGGCGTTCTGTGCTTTAGCCAATGTACCAAATCCTTCTCTAGGGGTGAGTTGTTCAACACCGCGTCCAGCATTGGGCTGCCAATCACTTTTGGGGAGTTCTTGAATGACCATATCCGATCCTTTGGCCACGGCCTCTGCGGCTGCTTCTCCTGAGGACCCAAAATCATATATCCGAATCTTTAGCAAAAGCTAGTTCTAAGTAAAGTACATGTTTGGGAGTGATGGTTGAAGTAGTAATATGTTCGAGAGTGATTTTGAGAAGAGTTAAAATCACTTTTGTCATGTTCAAAACCACTCTAAAATACACATTTAATCACTTGAATATTTAATAACACTTTTCAATGCAATTTTCATATTGTTAAAATTGATTTTGAATGGTTAAAAGCATTCTTTCTAGTGATTTTGAAAACGACAAAAATGATCTTAACCATGTCATAAAACAAAAGGTAGTAGAGAACTCTCCCGTGCAGGAAAAGATATTATGATTGTTTCTGGTGGGAGTCCTTCCTTAGGGAGAAAAAACGAAGAGTGGATCAATACCAACCAAAGCATTAATTTAAGAACGGAGAAAGACTCACCATCCTTGACAGCATAAATTTGACAGTCTTTGGGCCATATACGCGCTGCCGAGAAGGCTTCTGAACTCTGGCATAGAAGGAGCCTATCTCTGGCAAAGACAAACAACCCCTGCTGGCCTCGGCCAGGCTACAATCTGGATCAATATTTTGCTGGTTGTGCCAAAAAATTAGTTGCCCTAAGCAATAATTCTGACCATAAGTCTTGCGGTACTCTTGAAAACCTGTCCCTAACTTATCCACATACTTGGGACCCAAGTCAAGTGAACTAATGTAAACTGGTGGGGAAGTTACAGCTTTGTATTCCTGTAAGAAAAAGCAAACGTTGCCTTAATATCGTGCTCAAACAGGCATAATTGAAACTGACAGCTGTGGAAATTATATAATTTGGTACCTGTATTCTAAAAAAATTCTTAGTAAAAGCATAAATATGAATCAAATCTGCAGCAGCATCATTACGGGATTTGTATGTACAAGGAATGTTACGAACTTCATCTCTCAACCTACACAGAAGAAATAAAATGAATTCATGTAAACATCCGAGAGATCGATACTATTGGGTTAAGCAGGGGCATACAAAGCTTCTCACCACAATAGAGATTGTTGAAGTTCCTTTTGAATGTCATCAGAGCATAATGGATCGTGGGCACGAATCTTCAATTTGAGATCACTTATCAAGTCTTCTTCAACATGTGGAGCCATGCTCAGAAGCAACTCCTCAACAAGTGATCCCTCTCCATTCCATAGATAAGATACAGCTTCTTCAGGACTGAGCCTCTTCAACGGAGGTGGGGCATTCTTTGGGTCGCCAAAAATGCATCTCATCACATATCTCACCTTCACACAGCAGTTAAACTGTTACTAAAAGATGGATAAATATAAAGTTTCTACATCTTAAAATAAAAGGAATGGAAAAGACTACTCTGTTGTAATTGGAAGGAAAAAGACTATTCTCTACTCTGTAACCTTGTTTTCCCCCTTGGCAATCACAGAAACCTTATCTTAAACCAAATATCACCACACACTAGCGATACCAAACTTAGAAACAATGCTCCTGACGAACAGGAAGAAAAAGTGGAACAGAAAACAACAATCTATTCCTGATCAAACCAACCCAATAACATTTACTAGATACATGACAAAACAAGATGAGAAGAGGGAAGTGAAGGCATTCACCTTGTCGAGAGTAACAGCCAAATTTTGTAGCCTTTGGTTGTAAACACCCTCTGCCTGTCAATGCCATAAAAGAATTAGTTTTTAGAAAACAACAAAACTAATGCATTTCAACAAAAAGTGTATACATGCAAACATGTCCACATATACATGTCCTCCCTGAGGAGAAAATTTTTAGCATTATGGTAGTATGAAAAATTCTTCATACTACCTCCATTCATTGCTTACCACAAAAGCAACACTTCAGGATCCACGAATAAATGAATAGTAAATTAATAAATCATTTAACGACGTGTCAGATAATGAATAGAGGTAGTATGTACTATGGTAATACTAAATTTTTTCCCCTCCATGAGTGTTCGAGTCATCTTCCTCACACCTCGATCGTACTAACGAGATAATCTTATGGCCCTACTACATTTGGTTGTCTAAGCTTGTAGGATATTAGATACTCAGTAGATGAACACCATGACTTGAATCCATTCCCTCTATCTTGAATCTTAAAGCATATGCATGGCATATTCATTTCACCTGAACTTCGGCATCACTCTTCTCAACATCAAGACAGATATCTGAGAAGTATTTCCTTTTCTCTTCCAAATTGTGAGCCAGTATCTCTTGGGGAAGCTTTGTTCTTTCAAAATTAATAAACCTCACCTGAAAACAAACTCCAAGGGTTGAGAAAATCTAAAACAGCATATACACATACATGCCATAAGCACCAAGGCACCCAAAAAAGGCACTCACCACACGAGCTGAATAAGCCACCAACCAATCAGGCAAACCCCCCAGTAGACAACTGCCTAATCCAGCCCTACCCAAGTCAAGATAGTCTTCTTCTGACACTGAATTTAATTCACAGGCCTCTAGCATCAGTTGATGACAATCCAGAACGCCATGCCATTCCTCCAGTACCTAATGAAAAGACAATGTGTCCTGGTTAACTAGTACTAGAAACACACAGAAGATCAAGGGAACAAGCAGACAGAACAACCACAATAACCAATATAAATTTAGGGAATACAAAAACTGATCTCTTAGCACGTGAAAACAAACATAAACTGAAACCAAGGAGGTGCACTATGTCTTTTTCTTAAAAAAAGTTCCCTCCAAATATTACCTTAAGAAAGGCTCCATCACCAGTCAAATTCAAGTAGCTACCTCGGCAAACATGGCTGCCACATAAACAGACTGATGCTTCGTATTCTTCCTT
Source organism: Citrullus colocynthis (assembly GCA_031780015.1). Lineage (NCBI taxonomy): Eukaryota > Viridiplantae > Streptophyta > Magnoliopsida > Cucurbitales > Cucurbitaceae > Citrullus > Citrullus colocynthis. The sequence continues at coordinate 774,547 of QLSR01000342.1, forward strand.
GCTCTGATGGAGTGAAAAAGTAATATTAGAGGAAATAAAGAACCCCGGAGAACTCGATCAGAAAAGCATCGCGAAAACACATACCTCCGTAACAGAATTATAATCAAACGTGATTTCTTCACCATACTGTATTTTGCGTAAGGTATAAATTCCTATCTGATAATGACCATCTACAGCAGTAACCCTGGGTTTTGAAACAATGTGTTGAGTTATCTCTGATTTGTAAAAACAAATTTGGTGGGGGGTGGGGGTTGTTGTCAATGCTGTTCAATCAAACCATCTTCTTCCTTTTAATATCAAGTATAAGCCACGTTAAGATAACAGATACCTCAAATTTCCTACTAACATAGAAAATAATAGTTAAACATGCATATTTATGTTACAACTATTACTTCCAAGAATTTCAGAAAGTAGACTGAAGTTGAGGTGGCAAATGCTGATGGTTCAAAGTTAAGATTATGATTACCAGCGGTACTTTTCAGTAAAATAATATTTACGAGGCTTGAGGCTCTGGACTTGAGATCCACACCCATCGTTCCCCTAACTTCATCTCATTCCTAATCTTCTAAAATTTAGATTTTTCCCTTGTACATCCTCTGAAAGTTTATCTCCCGAGTTCTCTATAGAACCATCATTGTCTCCTAGTTCAGTGTAGAGGCTAAACCAACATGCAACTAAGTTCAACTCTCAATTTCAGGTCATGGTCAAGATTTTTACCTTTTTTAATGTAAGGAACAGACTCTATCTAACAATGAAATATACAATATCTATACGAATGGAAGAACCCCAAAAAGATAAACCCGCTAGGGTTGTTTGTTTTTATGCACTAGAACTTGAAGAAAATAATTCGGTAAGAGGTGACGGAAGAGAGAATAATGATGGAGATGGGCAAAAGATTAGATACAAAAGCATGATGATAACAAAGTGCAAAGTGCTGAATTTTTTTTGGGAGCTTAGCTTAGTCTTCAAGCTATTAATAAGGCAGATTGACTTCAAAACAAGGATACCTCATTTCCATGTTTCACTTTCTTGGTGAATTATGTGTTCTTCTAGCTCAGGACACCCAGGATACATTTTTGTGCACTGCTTATTTGCCTGTAGAAAACTGTCTTAGATGCTTTTGGTTGGTCCTTATCTATGCCTAACAGCACTTATGACATTCTGGCCTCCACTTTTGTAGGATATCCCTTTCATTCAAGGTGTCAAGAAGGTGTGGCCTACCATCAATAGTGTTTTCCTCTAGTTTCTTTGGGGGTTAAAGGAATGCACAAACTTTCAAGGACTCGTTCTCTACCTTTGAAAGTTTTATCGATTTCATTTTTTGTATGCTATGTATTGTAGTACTCTTTTTCATATTACAGCCTTTCTTCCTCGATTTCAAATTGGAGAACTTTCCTATAACTCACCTATAGGTGCTGGGAGATTTAACCTGTCCTTTCATTCATCGATAAAAGTTGTTCAATTCTCAAAATAAGTTAAAGAAACCTATGTTTCTAAGAGAACTTACTTTGCTTCACAATTAGGTCGGCATGAATGGCAAATGCGGCTTGCATAGTTTGCTTTGTGCATGGCATCAACTACCACTAAGTCATAACCATCCCCATCACCCTGCCCGAGAGAAGACATTGAGAAATCAACGAAATATGTGGAATAAAGAATTAGAAACTATATATAGTGAAACATACATATACATATATAATACAACTGAGTTAAGTAGGAGCACCTTTGGTCTTTCTAAATAGATATTATAAAATTCGGGAGCTGGGTCCTTGTCATCTTTCTGTAATGACCTAATGCCATCCTGTTTCTCGTACCATTTCCACACAGGATAAACCTAAATAAGAGAAAAATGATAAACATGTAAATACTAGCACATATATGTGAATTCCATTCTAAAGAAAACCAAGCAAGAACACAAAATTTAGAAAGCTGCCCTAAACAGCAGACAATAAAAAGAACCGAAAATGAGGATATTAAGGACAGAGGATTACTATCTGGCAACTTAATTACAGTCTATACATAAAAATATTATATATTATATTAAAATCCCAACAACAGTTCAGTGGATATACGTAAACAATATGCATTTAGCAACCGTATTGATTTACATCATATTTATTATCAAACTAATCTCAATCCAAAATCCTAAGAACAGACATACCTCTCCCAAAAATTCAACAACAAAATCGTCTTCTCCAAAACCTTCCTGTTTGTTGCATACAACACCCAGCCCCTAATACACAATCAGTAGACAAACAAAGAGCAGAAAGTGACATCAGAAAAGTTCGTAAGTTATGGAAGATGAAAAAAGTTTGGAAAGGGTAAGTTGATAGGATGGTGCATGCATACCTTCCTATAAGCAACATATTTATCTTCAGGTCGACTATGTATGGCCTTCAAAATACCTTGACACAGCCTCATTGTTCGGATATCACATTCCTCTGCAGCAACCTTCTCAATTTCTTCAATAACGGGCAGTAAAGGATACTTCATGGGAGTGTTTCCTGTGCCAGTAAAATGTATGGCTTGTTTATTCAAAGTGCGAAGCAGCACATCTTCAATAAACAAATGTTTATCCATAAGAGACCAATCCAATTCTTCAGGCACTGAGTCAAGCAAAAGGTTGTGTGTATAAGGGTCAATTCCATAAACTTCCTGCTCTAAGACCTCATCCCCGATTTTCTTTCGAGGCTTGTAGTCCTTGACTTCAGGAAGTTCCATATCCAACTCCTCAGCACCATTCTTCTGAGCATTCAATTTCTCAACATAGTCATCTGGTAAAGATACCCTCATCTTGCGTCGAACTTCCTCCTCATCAGCTATGACAACATATTCATCAATCAACTCATACTTCCTTGTGACAGGAGGAACAAGGCTTGCTTTGGTCATGCGAGCACCCCATTCACGGTCATCCATAGTAGAATCAAATGCCTCATCAAGAATAAAGCATTTATCTCCTCTTGATTCGAGTCGACCTGATGAGAACTCCAAATCACTTTCCGTATCTGAGACACTGTTCTCACTGCCACTCTTTCCATCTCCAGAAGACCTATCAAACTCATCAGATGTTTCACTCTCAGATCCAATTGCCTTCTTATTCAATCTGGATAAGCGTCTCCTGATTTCTCGATCAGATGCATACTCTCCATGGTCTAAGGTGCCATTCCCAAAGATGGAGCCATTGCTCCTGTTTGTGTATTTCCTTTCAGTACCTATTTTACCAAGCCGCCTTTTGTACTTTGAAGCAGCAGACGAACCAAGTCTTGAAGAAGAGTCATCTTCCCAAGAGCTCACTTCATCCTTCTCCAGACATACCTTTGATTTCTTCTCCAAACGGGTGGCAAGTTGAATGAATAGAGTAATGATGTGATTCATATCTCCATCACCCCGGCTCTTTGCTCTGCAAGAGCATGAAGGTATAAATATTATGGTGGAAAATGTACAATCCAAGACCTTGGGCATTGAATGTGAAAGACTAAAAGCTCCAGAAACAGAAAGAAGAAATGGGATTATACTAAAATGAAAATATATTTTCAGGAAAAAAGGAACAGCAAGCAGATAGGACATAGTCCCTGTAAAAAAAATATTTACTGGTGTCGCAAAATTCCATCCACAGACAAACTGAAATTAAAACCATTTAATAACATTAACAAAGCTAAAAACAAAACAAGAATTTTACTTCCTGTTTAGAAATGAGATTTAACAAACGAAATCTGCATTTAAAAATAGAAATCATTTCAATGAATAGTTTTTCAAAATCAGTATTCCTTGAAAAGCAAATAATTAAAGCCCCGTTTGGTAACCATTTCGTTTTTGAATTTAAGCCTATTTCTTTCGCATTTCTTACATTGATTTACATCTCTCTAAAGTACAATAGTTAAATTCTTTGCCAAATTCCAAAAACAAAAACAAGTTTTTGGAAGTTATTTTTTTTTGTTTTCAAATTTTGGCTTGGTTTTTTAAACCATTGGTAAAAAGTAGATAACAAAGGAATAAATTTAAAGGCGGAAGTAGTGTCTATAGGCTTAAATTTAAAAAATGGTTACAAAACAGGACCCAATTATTCTATTTTTTTAATAATAAAAAAACAACAACAATATAACGACTTGTTATTTTCCAAGTTTAAATAAACCGTTGTACAAAACACATTTGCTTTCCTCCTAATCTACGTTAACCTTTCAAGAGGTATTGCAATAATAAAACAAGAGACTCAAATTAGTCCAATGCCACGTAAACCAGTCACAAAATGGGGAAAGGTAAAGAGGTATCCAAATAACATACTTTATTGCATCCCTACACATTCGACTGATGTCTTCCTTGACAGAACCAAGCCCCCGCTTAATGTAATAACCGTTTCTAATTCTATCCTGAATTTCAGCAACCTGCACAGCAAAGAGATCAAAAACAATGATAAATTTCAAAACAAAAAGGAGCTCTGGTATGCTATATGTATACAGTACCTTGGGTACAAAGAATTCAAATGTATTGTCCCTCATGATCTCCTTTAGACTGGAAGCAAGAAATTCCACCATCCTCTTATATCCAACTTCTGATTTCTTAATAGACCATTGTCTCATGCGGGCATCTCTAGAAACAATTGATGAGGACTTTCTAGCATCAAATACTTTTGAACGCTTGTATAAGCTTCTGCGGAATAACTGATTTGCTGACTCTCTCTTATCCACACTATCAAAATACTGCTTCAGCTCACCAAAATCATCCACGTTAGAACTGAGGCCCTTACTTTTAGAAAGAGAAGAAGATTTTTCAGTTATATGCTTGAGGCTCCTCATTTTAGAGTGTGTTTCTTCATTGTTTTTTGTGGCATTCAAACTTCTTTTCACCCAATTTATATTCAGGTACTTAGAGGACAAATCATTCAACTGACTGCAGCCTCGAACATCTACAGAGGCTAACTGAGGAAACATGCCAAGAATCTCTTCAAGTACAACTGGGGTAATGTTGGTGCAGCCAACTAAAATTATAAAATTGACCTTCTCTTTATTGTAAGTACTCTGCAATCACAGATATACAATAAGGTTAAACTGAGATTAAATAGATGACCCCATGCAACACAAGCCTTTGAAGTATCACTTACCATGATATTCATGAATGTGGAATTTGTACAGTTTGGTCCCAAAGATGATAAATTAACCTGTTTGGAGACATCCTTGTAAAACCTAACAGCAGCTCTCCAGTGCTTACAAGTTACAGAAGCGAATGATAAGGATTTTAGGTCAGACTGCAGAAAATGAAAAACCCGTGCCAGAATATGACCATCAAGGAAACCCCAGGACTCAACCTCCAAACTTGTACTCTCTTCTCCGCAGAAAGTAGCATCACCACACAAATCCTCAAATGCAATTTCATCCTTTTGATGTTGATGCAGAAAATCCTCATCCACTTCGTAATCATCTTCACTTTCATCAATCAGCACCCTGGCTCTTTTAGCAGCACGTGCACTGCCATCTGTAATTCCCAAAATCCAGCCATCCCCAATGTGAAATCAGAAAAATGACCAGAACTCATGAAATAATTAAACAAAGCACTTGTGAGGAATAAAAGCCAGTTACTGTACGTGGTACAACAAAATGCATAAGATTCAAGCAACAAGATGAACGAAGCAGATGAATAGACCAATCACAAAAAATTTAGAAAAAAAAGTTAATCACAAGGGTCATAGCAACAAATAAACACAACGATTATTGACAACCCTACCCCTCCCATTGAGCAAATGCTCATAGAGGATGAGAGTAGAAAGACCTACAGCATCCTGAAAATGGAAAGAAAAAGATACATGTGAACTCAAAAATGACTTCACCAATACCTGATTTCCAGTGCATGGTCTTCTCCATCTCCTTCTTTGGTTGTTTTGCATTGATCCATGGATCTAAGACATCATTTATTGCTGCAGCAAACTCCCGGCTTTTGTAAAATTTCATAACTAATTCATGTAACTTTCCTCGAGTATATCCAACAAACTGAGGATGTACTTCATGAAACATATTTGAAGTTGTGACGAGTCCACCAAAGGAATTGTCCCCAGATACTGAAACCGGATTTTTTGCTGTTTCACTTAATAATGGAATTTTCTCCCTCTGAATCCTTCTTGTTGATTCAGAACATTCTGCAAAAGATGTCACCGGAACCCATACCATATCAAATTTCCTGAAAACACTACTGTTCTTTTGAATGACACCCTGATCTACTAATAACTGTAGCTCTGTAAATGATGAAGGCCCACATTCATGTCCAGCACCATCAAGGTAATACCAATCACCAAAATGCAACTGCAAGTCATCATATGAGCAAAGACGATCTTTAGGGATGCTAATAAAAGCAGTTGCCTTGAAAGACCTCTCTGAACTTACATCTCTAGCAATCTTCAACTGAGAATCACCATCAGCTGATCGCTTCCCATCAATAATTGAAGAGAATAGCCTAGACCTTGAATGCCCCTTACCCCTGACCTTCATGCGAGGCTCAGAGACAAATGAACCATGATCCTTTACCACACAAGCATTTATCCTGATAACGGGTAGCATAGTTCCCTTAGTCCCCCTTACTGTTAATGTTGGCCTATCATCAAGACAGGTAAATGCCCAAGGAGGCAAATCAAGTCGTTTACTTTGAGAAGGATAATACAATTCATCCTTCTGATGCCATCTAGGATCCTCATAACCTGATTTGGACATCTGACATAGTGGAAAACCATCATTCAGAACAAGCTTCTTTCTAGCATTTCTTTCTTGGACAGATTCATCATTTCTCCTCCAGTCACCACCCTTGCAAGACCATGGTCCAGAAGTCAAGTCACCATCATCAACGCCAAAGTCCTTGTCAGATGATACATATGTTTTGGAACCAGAATCCACTGATGTTGTGAAGTCAGTAAATTCCACAACATCATCAGTACTCTGATCGAGCTGTTCACCAACATGATCTGAGAAACCTGTGAAGATCAAGATTAAACAATGGAAGGAGCTGTATTTCGCCCAAAATTGAGAGGTGATTTTCAAGTGATTCATGTGATTTTCAAGTGATTTTTGGTGAGTGAATGGGAAATATATTGATTTTAATATGACTGCTATTTATTTATTTATCTATAGATACATAGACATACATATAAATATGTGTGCACGCACACACATATATACCCTCCTATTTCATCTTATTGTGTCCTAAAATTATGTGAAATTTTTTTTTTTTTTTCTATCACTCTCCATCATTATTTATCTCCGCTTTTTGCAACTTGCTTTCTAACTTCTAACTATTCTCTCTAAAGTTTTTATGATCTCTATTCTAACTTTATTCTTTCCCTACAATGTTTATTCTTTTTTCTGTCCTAATATTCTTTTAGATCTCTCCAACCTTTTTTATCTTTAAAGTATTAGTCTCTAATTTTTCTCTCTGAATTTTGTCTCTCAAACTTTTTTTCTCGCTCTGAAATTTTTTTGTTTTTTATATCTCGCTAACTTTATATTTCTATCTTTGAATTCCTCTCCCTTAATTAAAATTCTCTTTTTTTTTTTTTTGTCCCTTGCTAAAATGTATGCCCCCTCCTATCTCTAAAATTTCTCCCTTGTGCTTCTCTTTAGTTTCCTCCTTTTTTCTCTCTCCATAACTTACCACTTTTTCTCGCAAATGTAATGGTATTTTGATGATTCTAAAATTACTTTTGAAAATATACATTAACCATGAGAAAATACTTTCAAATGAAAACAAAATCTCTTTTACGAGCATGGAATCAAATATTAAAATCATTTATATTAGTGTTCGGACCAGCTTACGCACACTTCAGGTAATCTCACGGGAAAATTAAAATAATTTATAATTAAATGCTTTAACAAAAACTATTATAATTACAATTAAATTATTTTCTTTAAAATCATCCTTTCTAAAATCATTAACAAACATACTCTCAATCATTCACAAATATACTCTCAATCCTTTAAAATTCACTTTTCAGTATAAGACGATTGATTTGAAAAGTGGACCATTGATCCTATATGAGATATAGGGTTAAGAAGAGACTTAGAGGGCTCTGTTGATCCCATCTTAAAGGAGCTTTATAATTTGGAAGGACCATTATCCTAAGAAAGTTAAAAAATTTCAGTGGGAGCTTAGTTTTTGAGCTATTAATACAGCTGATCGGTTGCAACGGTTACCTTTTTTCTTCAAGTGTCAATCTAGTATCAAATGTGCAGATCATCTTTTTTTGCATAGTTCCTTTGCATCTAGATTTTGGGAAACCATTTTGGTGGCTTTCGGCTGGTCCTTAACATTCCCTACTAATTTTCTGGACATCCTTGCTTCCTTATAGGTGGGACATCCTATTGGTGGTACTAAAAAAGTTTTATAGCTGGCCCTCATTCAAGCGTTTCTTTGCTGCTTCGGGGAGAAAGAAATAACCGCCTTTCAGAGATACTTCTTCATCTTTTGATTGTTTTATGGATGGGGCTTTATCTACTGCATTTGTAAATATCAACAAATTTTTCATTCATTGGGCCCTAGCTTATTTAATCTCCAATTGGAGAGCTCTTTTGTAATGCACCAATAGGTGTTTGGAATTTTTAATCCTCCTTTATTTCATCCGTCAATGAGATTGTTTTTTCTTTAAAAAAATAATAATGAGACAGAGAGAGAGAGAGAAAATAGAAAAGAAAAGTGGATAACCAAACATAAAAATGATTATATGAAAAACAATTTTAATAAATCACTTGAAAACAAATCGTTCTCTCTAAAAACACTTTCTAAAATCACTCTCAAACATGCCCTTAGTTAAAAACTCAAAAGGAAAAATAACTCAGTTCAAGTACAAAATGACAAATTACTTTTAGTCATTAAAAAAAGAAGAAAAATAAAAGAAAAACACTCTGTTATCCCATAAATGTGTGATATTTGAAAATGCAGTAGAGAACCCTCCACATTTACCAATTGTCAATTTGCTCGTGCAATTTACTGGTCCTTGTTTTATATTTTTAAGATCAGGTTATGCAGAACTCGATGAGAATTTTCATACATAATGCTAGGATGCTGTTTTGTAGGCAAAGGTCAAAGACCGGAAGTTATCTTCCTCACTGTTGGTTACATGCTAGGATATTTGATTAGAGAAGCCAGAGAAAGTTCTTTCTCCAAGATGCCATAATTACTCTCCCTTTTGTCCAATTAAGCAAGCCTTTTTTGGTGCTTTATAATTACACACTTCTTTTTAGCAATGAAAATTGGAGAGTATATCTGCTTTCTCACTTGGCATTGGGCTTCTAGGTTAGGATTTTGGAGGATATCTTATGTTCTCCACACAACTCTTTTACTTTCCATATCTTGAATTTAATATCCCGTAAAAATTTTAAAAAAATATATAGAAGAATTCAAATGAAACTGTTTCTACCCATATGTATATATATAAGGATTAACTTATACCTTCGGAGATGGCCAATCTTTCCCATTGTTCACCATCCAAAGTCATGTGCAAAACTTCTACAAGAAAACAAAATAGACGGGAAAAGTCAAGAAACCCCCATGAGTGAGGCAAGGAAGGATTTTGCCAGAAAATTTTTAGAAAGAGCGAAAAAGGTTAGGACGAATACCTGCAATTGTTTCAAGTTCTCTGCCAGGTATAACAGTAATATCCTCTAACAAAGCACCGATCCTTTCATCAATGTGAAGATCTCCTAATGGCTCACAAGCATCCATACCTTCATCAGAAGGTAAAATTGGTCCACCGCTTGGAATTTGATCATGTTCAGAATGACCACTTTGAATGTTTAATTGCCCAGTATCTGTGACATCTGCCAATAAATTGCCGGTTGCTTCAGGAGGGCTCACCAACTGAGTTACAGAGTCTGGCACAATGGATGGAAAATTTATGGTGACCAAAGGAGAAACTGCATTCTCGACTGTCACCCATCTATCACTATCCAAGTGCTTGATAAAGTGATCCGACATTAAAGAACCTTCCTCAACAAGTGTCTTCAGATCATACAGTCTAGTTGGTCCTCGCTCCACACCATAATAATCAAGATAAAACCATTTACCAGTTGATGTATCAGTAACCAAGGGAGCATGTGGCGGGGTATCACAAATATCCATATCCTCCTCCATAGAAGGCAGCTCTTCAGAAACTCCATCCACATGAGACAGTTCTGTACAAGTTTGGTTTGGACTCTGAGACTTCTCCTCCCCTTCATAAGACCTGCAGTCACCAACAGTCTCGGTGGATCCATTGGTCTTCTGCTCATTGATTTCGTCACAGGATTCTTTTGCTGCCGCAACTGATTCTCTTCCATCAGGTTCCTTTGGTGTAGTTTTATCTTCCCGCGTTCTGCTTCCATTGTGCAGACTATGCTTTTCACTTCCTTTGCTTCTTCGGCTAGTTTCTCTGTGGTTATTGGTCCTACTCCGGTCAAGAGGTGATCTGTCCAAATAGTTTGGTGTTCGATCCCTACGACCATGACATCGAGCTCGATCTTGTGGGGATCGCTCTGCATGAGGACTACGAAAACGATGGTCATAGTGACGACTCCTGTCATACGGTGATTTATCACGTCCATATGGTGATCTTTCACCAACAAATGGTGATCTATCCTGATGAGCGGGGCTGCGGTCCCTGTAATCATGATATCGAGCTTTATCACGAGGTGACCTATCAGAATGCCCAGGACTATGCCCATGTCTGTTATAGGCTTCCCGAGAAGATGTAGAAGAAGAATCATAATGCCTTGTAGAGAACTTATCAGATGAAGATACGCGAGAAGAAGAAGAAGAATTTTTACAAGACCTTTCCAAAGGGCGGATTGAATAATGATCAGAGTGAGCACTTCTGCTGCTATCCTCTGAAAGCCTCCTGCTTTTTGAACCAGCATAATCCCCATAATCACCATAATGTTTGCGCTCAAAATTATCTGACTCCAGGCTATAGCGCTTCAAACGATTGCTAGAAGAATAATCTTTTCCAAAGTTCTTACCATCGTTGTAGTCGTTCCTATGAGAAACTTCGTCGTTCAAAATCTTTGAACCATACCTCGAACCTCTGTCTTGGCCACTTTCCCATCTGGGTGTAGTTTTGCCGTGCTGATTCCCACTTCGATTGAGTTCTTTCCTTCTAGTAACATCATCAGTAGAGTATTTAACAAGGGGTGGTGTTGGCTGACGCACACTTTTCCACGCTCTGTCCTTCTCAGACTCGTATCTGCGTGTTCTTGAATAACGAAAGTCGTCCTTCAGAATATCACCCTTTTCCCATCTATCTGGAATGAACTCTCCCCTCTCAATTTCATCCTTTGCCAGCCTCCGTGATCTACTCTTCTCTGAAACTATCTCCCCTTTCTCTATATTATCCCCTCTCCGCCATTTTCCACGTACATGGTCTCCTTTTTCCATCTCCGCTTTCCTCCATTTTTCACTGTTTTCAATTCCACCTCTTCTTGACTTCTCAGGCACAAACTCCCCATTCTCTACTTCTACTCTCGACCACTTCAACGTTCCAAATTCACCCTCTTCAACTTCATCTTTCTCTGCATTATCAACACCATTTTCAGCATGCTCAACTTCTCTGCTGCTCTTCCCTGGCTTATCCAATCCTGATTCTGTTCTTCCCAATTCAACATCCTTCGCTACGACCTCTTCTTTCTTCACCTTCATCTTCTGCTTCCGTTCTGCCTCACTGAATTTGACTGTAGACTTTGAATTGAACCCATTATTCTTACCTGCACAAAGCATTTTCTCTGAAGGAATTGGAAACGTCTCCATAATATGCTGCTGTTGTTGTTGCAAAGGTATGCATGCGACGCCTCCATCGCCCATGGAAATCTCACCTCTGTCACTTAAACTCAAAACCCTAACTCTTCCCTTCGCCAGGGCTCTCGATGCTCATACTGCGATATCTTCCAATCCCTGAATCTTCCTCCAATTTAAGACCCTGCTTGTCCAAAAGAGAAAACCCAACACCAAAGTCAAGCCCAAGCAATGTAGGGTTTAATAAACCAAATAAAACGAAGAACGCGCAAAATTCGCAAAACAAGTAATCATCCCCCCCGACGAACAACCCCGCTCTCAATACCAAAACCTATCAATTGAATTCCGTAAATGTAAGAAGACAAACCCCAAAAACAATCAACAGAACCAAAATTTTCCCAGAAAAAGAAAATTGAACGAAGACTGAATAGATCCAGAAAGAAAAAATCGTAGCTGCGACAGACCGTAGAGCGCGCGAGAGACTGAGTAAGCGATGTACGGATCAAGAAGAACTCATTTAATTACAAGTTCTGAAATCAATCTCTCTGAAAATCTCCCTCCTCCTTTTAAAACTTGTGAAAATTTTTCCAATCTTTCTTCCCTTTAAACGCTATATCTTTGAGTCGCTCTTTGGTTGCGTTCTATGTTGGTCTGAAAGAGGAAGCTTTCTTGTTCTTTTTTTTTTTTTTCTTTTTTTTTTTTTTTTTTCCCTTCAACAATTCCGATCGTTGCCCTTTGGTGAATTTATCGGGGTTTGACTGAAATTACCAAAAAGGACATAGGTTATTATGACGGCGAAGATGTTCGCCAATTCGGGTTTTCACTGCTGATTAAATTTTATGTAATCGATCGATCTGAATTTTCTTTTTGTTATTTAAATATTTAATATCCTAATTAACTCAATAATTAATGTTAAAAGGAGTTGTCCAACTTTCTTTATTTTTATCTTTATCATTTGATTCTTGGGAAGTTACTGAAGTACCCTTGTACGGGTGAAGCGGTAGACAGGATATTTACTTTCGTGAATACGCCGTCTTTTCCCAGATGAGAGGAGCCGGAGATAGAGAAGTAGGGGTATTTTGGTAAATGTGTTATAGTTTTGGCGCTCAAGTTTTTTTGGGGGTTGAAAAGGGAGGGATTCACAAAGTCGTCGTGATTTCGGGTTGGGCTATGAAATTCGGCCCATAGTTGGTGAGATTTTGAGCCGATTCTGACCCAATATTCAACTGTATTGGGCCTAATAATGGGCCCGTTGTTGTGGGCTGTATTCACTTCACTTCTTTTTCTAAGCCCATGTGACCCAAGTTTACGAATCTTGGGGGTTGGTATCTGCTATTCAAATCCTGAATGAGGCAAATTATGGACAAAACTATATACTAAAACATGCTAGGTGGCAAGTTTGAATTCAATCAACTTTCATATTTTAAAACTTTCAACTAGTAAATATGATCGGATAGATAAAAGCATTAGTTACTATTTTAACAGACTATAGTTGTTATATAAATTTGGACTCGAACAAGTATGAGCATAATTTGTTGCTATTTGGTTTGAAATTGGACAAAAGTAAGACTTGTGATCAAAATGCCCAAGTTATAACCATGTCTAATAGACCAAGTATCAAACTAGACAACAATAGAAAAAAATTTAACGATTTATTAAAAATTAAAATAAAATAACTTCTTAAGAAAAACAATAAAAAAAACTTGGACTTCCTTGATATTTGCTTATTTCCATAGGCCTATTAAATACTAAATTGAATTTATATACTTATTAAAGAAATTAAAGTTCTAAGAACTTATTTAATGCAAATATTAAAACTAGGGATTAAATCCATTTTATTTGTTTAACCATTCCGATTCCGAGTAACCTAATTCATAGTAGGTGATATTTAATATTATTCAAATTTATTTGTACTGTACAATCAATAAATTTTTCATGAAGTTAGTTGAAGTGCATCCAAGTTGGTGTGAAGACTATTGTATATTAAACAAGAATTTATTTTGTAATTGATAATTGTTTTTTTTTTTTTTTACTTCTTCATATCCACGAGATGCGTGCGGCAAATATATATATTTCGTTCGTGGATGAGAATATCTCGTTTGTAGATGAAAAAAAGATTCTCTCGATATATTAAATTGACTTTTTTTTTAGTACATAAAATTGATATTTCTAATAATTTAAGGATAATTATTTTAAATGATAAATTGTTATCAATATTTTCAAATATATATTTATAAATAAATTTATTCATTTTACTATATTTGAAAACAACTCTTAATTTAATTTGTTTCTAAAACACTAAGCAAGCTTTCAACCAAAATCAAAAACCATACAACAGTGGATACAATAGAAACGCCACTTTCGGCGACGGCCTGAATCTCCTTTTAATTTCTCCTTCGATGGCCAACTATGTGTGATATTTTCTGATCAGCAAAATTTACCTTCAAAACATGAATGGTGTCGGCATCACCGCCGCCATCACCGATGAGATCATCCTGCAAATCATCAAAGGAAATCAAGATTGGTTCAAAGAAGAAAACTCTTAATCATAGTTTAAGTTTCACCAAATATATATATATATATATATATATATATATATTTGATGAAAAATAGAGTTGTATGAACAATATTTATTTTTAATTTTTAAATCATATTAATCTAAAAGTTTAAATTTAATGAATTTTAAAATTAGTTGTCAATGCACTTATTTTCTATATCAGCATCACATTTGTAAATCATGAAAATATATTTACATGATTGACTTTAATGGAAATTATTATTAATTTTGAACGACTGAATTTAAGAGATTTGTTACAAATACAAAAAAAAAAAAAAAAAAAAAAAAAAAAAAAAAAAAA
>QLSR01000342.1:789451-818313 GCA_031780015.1 Citrullus colocynthis
AAAAAAAAAAAAAAATAAATTGAACAAAACCTTAAGGTATTAGGTAAAGCTCTTATCTATAAGCCTCCCAAATTTGTTTCCGACGTTCTCCACGATTTTCCAGCGAGTTTTCTGGCGAGTTCCCCTTCAAAAGAAACCTACACAAAATTTGACTGTTTGTAAATAATTTTGAAAACTAAACCATCATAATTTGTCAATATTATGAATTCTTCCAACCAATCACTATTCATAAAAACAAGACTGACTTGTGCAAGTCTCAGCAAGAGGACAACCAACAAAGCATCAAATTACACATCTTTGTCCTCATCTTTTACCAATCATGGACTTGGACATGAAAAAGCTACATGACATTTTCTTTGTTGAATTGGAGAAGAACGTGTATGGATTGTGTTTCGCTAGCTCATTCGTTATCCTCACCTTCTTTGTGTGTGAATTCATGTTCGCTCACTTCCTATCTGCTCTAATACTCATAAACAATAGAAGGAAATGGCTTCAGACACAATCATGGCAAGTGTTGTGTGCCAAGTGCATAGTGGAATAATAGAGAGAATAGCATCATGTAGAGGATATGTTCAAGGTAAAGTTAAATGTAAAGTTCAAGTAAAGAAGCTAAAACTCAACTGGTCTCTCCCATGTTGGTCTATAGCACCAAGGATCAATCTTCGGACTCCGGCATACGAGACGGCCACGATTGAACAAGAGGTAACTATGTTCACGAATATACATCTTTCTTCTATCAGATATTCTAAAGTTGTGACATAGATGGCCTTTCAAAAGCTTGAAGAGGCCATCAACCTTGATTCAATCTTTTACTTAATATGCAGACACATTGAGAATAAAAAAATGCCTTGTTCTTTTGGAAATCTTGTTCTCTTTCCCATTAACTTGATGCTTCATTTATATTTTTGAGTCTCGGACTCATTTAGTTATAATTTCTTTATGCACTTTTATCCACTTTGCATTCTTTTCATGAAGGCATCGGGCAACAGTCGTGACTACGATGAAAAGTTGATACAAAACTATGTGCCAGTTTATGTGATGCTCCCTGTAAGTTGCATACAGAATCTTGTATACTTGCAATCATCAGCGTCAAATGTCCAGTTTATCATTCTTTTTGTTTTCGTAACACCAGTTGGGAGTTGTTACAATTGATAATGAATTGGAAGACAGAGATGGAACAAAGAAACAGCTCGAACAACTAAGAGTAGCAGGCGTGGATGGGGTGATGATTGATGTTTGGTGGGGGATTGTAGAATCCAAAGGACCAAATCAATACGATTGGACTGCATATAGGAGCTTATTTAAGATAATTCAAGAATGTGGCCTGAAACTTCAAGCAATAATGTCCTTCCACCAATGTGGAGGGAATGTGGGAGATTCCGTCAATATTCCCCTCCCTAGTTGGATTCTCAAAATTGGAGAATCAAATCTTGATATCTTTTACACAAACCGATCAGGAACCAGGAACAAGGAGTATCTCACTCTTGGAGTCGATAATCAACCTCTGTTTCATGGGCGAACTGCTGTAGAGGTTAGCTCCTTGCAACGGCCTAATAGATTAATGAATTCAAACAAAGAATCAGTGGTCAAAAAATTCAAATCAGTCACAATGAATGTGTAGAAGAAAATCTTGAAAATGGAAGAATAGTAAAATTAGATTGCAAATGTTGATCCTTTATATTTCGCTTCATTCTTTACAATAATTTCAAATTATGGAACTACACAGTTATACAGGGATTACATGAAGAGCTTCAGAGAAAATATGTTAGACTTTTTAGATGATGGTCTTATCATAGACATTGAAGTGGGACTTGGCCCTGCCGGGGAGTTGAGGTATCCTTCATATGTACAAAATCAAGGATGGGAGTTTCCTGGCATTGGAGAATTCCAGGTAAGACAAGTTATGGAGCATTTTTAAAAGCACCATGTTCGGGTTTTAACTTCTTTTTCAAACATTACAGTGCTATGACAAATATCTCAAAATGGAATTCAAAGAGGCTGCAACAACTGCAGGACACCTTGAATGGAAACTTCCAGATAATGCAGGAACTTACAATGACGCTCCTGAATCTACAGAGTTTTTCAGATCAAATGGCACTTACCAATCTGATGAAGGAAAGTTTTTCTTGACATGGTATTCCAACAAGCTATTGAACCATGGTGATCAGATCCTTGAAGAAGCAAACCGAGTTTTCCTTGGTTGTAAACTTAAATTAGCAGCCAAAGTACGTCTCCAAGCAAATATTCTTCTACATCTTTATCATTATAGAAACATCTAAAAGCATAAGTTATTGTCTCTCTTCTGAAGTCATGTCAGTGAAAGACATTGCACTTCCTCATAAAAACAGGTAGCTGGGATCCATTGGTGGTATCAAACAGAAAACCATGCAGCTGAGCTTACATCAGGATATTATAATCTGAAAACTAGAGATGGATACCGACCTATAGCAAGGATGTTATCAAGGCACCATGCAATTTTGAATTTTACATGTCTAGAGATGAGGAATTATGAGCATATTTCGAAAGCCAAAAGTGGACCTGAGGAACTAGTTCAGCAGGTAAAGTATAATTAAGTTCAGTTCATGTAGTGTGTGATATAAGACAGATAAAGAAATGGATCCCAAATCCTAGGAATGAGAGTTTGAGTAAAGTAACAATGTATTACTCATCACCAATAGGTTTTAAGTGGAGGTTGGAGAGAAGGCATTGCAGTAGCAGGAGAGAATGCACTACCAAGGTATGACCATGCAGCTTACAATCAAATTCTTCTGAACGCTAGACCGAACGGAATCAACAAAGAAGGCCAACCAAAGCATAAGATGTTTGGAGTGACATACCTTCGACTTTGTAACAAACTCCTGCAGAAGAGAAATTTCAATATATTCAAGAGCTTTGTGATGAAGATGCATGCTGATCAGGTAATAAATTAACATTATTCTAGAAAAGCAAGAATTGGATAAAGATTAATCAAATTCCTTCTTTTTGTCTTTCCACTCAGCTAGCTTGTCTTTTGTGTTTTGTAGGGTTACTGCCCCAACCCAAAAGAATATAACTGCTATGTTGACCCACTCAATCAGTCAAAAGAAAAAATTTCAATGGAAGAACTTTTAGAAGCAACTGAACCATCCGAGCCATTCTCATGGGATAAGGAAACGGATACTCCAATTGGTGGTCCTTTTGTGGATTTCTTTAATAGAATGCTATACATACTCAAGTGAAATAAGAGCCAAACAGAAGTGACCATTTCGATACACCAAACGTTACTATAGAGTTCTTGTATATAAGAAATAGCGTACTTCTTGCTAATTGTATAAAATTGATATGAAATGAAGTTAAATAATAATTACCGAAAACTACCACAGGAACAAATTCTTATCTATAAAATGGTGAAACCTATGGTTACCAAGCATGATACTTAGAAAGAACCATGAACATACTTAATTGCTAACTACAAAAGGATTGCTACAAAGTTCATATATAAGAAATACCATACCTCTTGTTATTGAATAAATTTGATATGAAACAAAGTTATGTAATCACCACAAGAACAAATTCCATCAATAAAATGGTGAAACCTGAAGATTTCTTGATCCATGAGTTTTGACATTAATTTTGCTACCGTGTGGCAATCTACACATACTCGAAGATTCTTAGTTATCCTAATTTTAGTGCTTGGAGGGGTATTTAGAAGAGCAAAAGCAATGGCCAACCGCTCACTATGATCCCAAAGAATCTTCTCTTTTTGTTCTTCATGGACATCATAAAACACCAGACTTGTATCGGGCCTGTACCCATCCTCCTTGAGTCGCGAATTTATACCCTTCAATTTGGCATATATATCTTTTGTCTGTCGGTGTGATTTGTCTATCAAGCTCAATTAAACTGTAGCCCGCAGGTTTTTTCAATCCATGTTTTCTCATCGTAGGCCTCACCATTTCCGCAGTAGTCCGTTGTTTAATAGCAGCATAAATCCTAATGTTGGCATTTTACGAAACATATCAAGGGCCTTGTAAGCATTAGTACCATCAGAAGCATAATCTCTTATCATAAAATTCCACAGGAAATAATATTTGAAAGCATGCAGCAGGTTTAGAGCTGAGATAGGTATTGTTTTGAAGACTCCCACATGTATGGATATAGGCCTAGAGTTACCGGCCTTGTGCGAAGGAGTTTGTATAGAATATTCAATTCACTTTTCAAGCCAATGCACTTTAGGTTTCTTCTTCTGCTATCAAGCCTCCAGTAAGGAAGGCATTAGGTTAGCCCATTCCTCAATTTGAGCATCCTTTAGGTTTCTTCTTATCTTCAGAACGAAGATTTCAGGTTCTACCTTCCAACCGTCATTAACCAAGGCTTGATTATCAAGAGTGATAGAGCAGATCAAGTGAAACAGAAAATAATATATCATAATACCCAAGCTTCTTCCAGTAGCCATATGTCATTCTACAAGAATCTCCATTTCCTAATTTACAAACTAAAATAACAATGTGCAAGTGTTTATTCAACAAACAACCTAAAAATCAAACCAATCCAAATCAATTCATTTGGATTTTTAGTATAAAATTGGACATATAAAGACTCTTAAAAAGTAAACTTACCTTAATTAATTATTATGATGTATTTACATATTTATTATTTAAAAAATAAATTATATGTTTTTTATTTAGAAAAGTGTCAAAAAAAAAATTTCAAATTTCAAAAAAAATATATATAATAGACCCTATTTTAATTTAAAATTAATAAAAGTAACCCATTCGAAAAAAATAGTGAAAATAAAAATAAAAGAAAAAAAAAAAAAAAAAAAACGAGAATGAAATGACAATAAACCAAGTCAAATAAAAAGCAATGGACTATTGATTTGGTCCGATTGTTTTGTTAGCCTCGGAACCGATAAAACCAACCAATTATTCTTAACTGAGCAAATCATTTTCTCTGAAGGAATTGGAAAGGTCTCCATAATATCCTGCTGTTAGTGTAAATGTATGCATCCAACGCCTCCATCGCCCAAGGAAATCTCACCTCTCTCACTTAAACTCAGCACCCTAACTCTCCCCTTGGCCAGGGCTTTTGTAAAACACGCCGTCTTTTCCCAGATGAGACGAGACGAGACGAGGCGAGGAGATAGAGAGATGGGGGTATTTTGGTAAATGTAGTATGGTTTGGGTGCTCAAGTTTTTTTGGGCTATGAAATTCGGCCCATAGTTTCTAGTATTTCGGGCCTATTCTGACCCATTATTCAACTGAATTGGGCTAAAATGGGCCCACTGTTGTGGGCTGTATTCGTTTCACTTCTTTTTCTGAACCGGTATGTCCCAACTTTTTGAATCTTGGGTGTTGATATTTGGTATTCAAATCAGAAATGAGGCAAATTATGGACAAAACTATATATAAGACAAATGTGAGTAAAATATGGACACGAATTGAACAAAAACAACACTGTCAAAGTGAGTTTAGCTCAGTGGTGATTGGCATAACCTTCCATTTTAGAGATAGGGTGGAAGGTTCAAATCTGCCAAAAACTCATGATTTAAATACCCAACTTTTCAAAATTTCCACTCTCCCTAAATTATACATTGTAAATATTTAATCAAATTCAAAAAAACAATAGTAAGTTTTCAAAAATTACAAGCCCGTTTTGATTGACTTGAGAAAAAAAATGTTCTTCAAAAAACTCATTTTTATTTAAACTCTTTTGATAAAAATGATTTAAAATATATCTCAAAATCTATTTTGAGTGGTTGCCAAATACTCCAAATTTTTTTAAAATGACTTATTTTTTAAATTAAACACTTGAAAATGTAATTCAAACACGTCTTTCATCTTTTAATTTCCAAAATTAAGCTTGGTTTTTTAAGCAGATTGATAAAAAGTTAGAGGGAATAAGTTAAAATCATAATGGTCAATGTTACTAAAAGATTGTTGGTCAATAGATTTTTTATGAAATTAGTCAAACTATTTATAAGTTGGCGAAGACTCGATGTATATTAGACAAAATTCTATTATATATATATTATATCTACGAGGTTGCGCACAACAAAACAAAGAGAAGAACTACATGTGGTTCTATGAAGGGTAAAAAAGTCTATCATAGTAGACTATATATATAAACCAAAACAGTAGAAGTAATAGAAATGCTATTTTCCGCAACAACTTCTATCTCGTTTAATTTCTCCTCCGACAATCAATTGTGTATGATATTTTTCGATCATCCAAATTTACCTTCAAAACATGAATGGCACCGGCGAGAATGCTGGCATCGCCATCGCCATCGCCATTGAGTTTGTCCTGTAAATCATATCAAAAGAAAATCAAGATGAATTCAGTACAAATACTTATTTTCAATTATAAAACTATTAATTGATTCAAAAGCTTAAATTCAATAAACCTTAAAATTACTCAATACATTTATTTTTTATATGATCATCAAATTTATTATAAGTTTGGATGAAAATTGAGATAGTATGATTAAACCACAAAGATAATCACTTCATTTTCCATTTCAAAATTTAAAATAAGAAGACCTATTGTTATTAAATTGTTTTGAAAAACTTCCTAAAAAAGAAAACTAGATGTGATTTTCACTTGAAAAAACGACCATTATTTGAAATAGTGATTTTCATAACACTTTGAAAATAACAAATAAAGCCAAACGTGATTAATTATTAAACAAATTTAACAAAATTATGGATAATTATCTCACTTTAGCCACTGATTTTAGCTGAATAATCATTAAAAATCCAAAATTGAAGACCAAGAAACACAGTGTGAATGGCTGAGGATGGAACTTTCAAAATCATTCAAAAGTTTCCGAATTTAGAAACAATAATTGCAAACGAAACAAGCTAATTAGTGTAATTACCAGTAATTATCTCTGCCATTATAACTAGACGACTTGGTCTTTAGCCTGCCTTGCCGGCCGGACGTTTTCTTCTCCGGCTTCTTTTTGCCGGATTTCTTCACCGGCGAACTAGCCCCTTTACTTTCCTCCAATATAGCAGCCAACGCCGGCCGCCAATGCGCTGCAGATTCCGACTTCGAACTCCTCAGCATCTCGACGCTCTGCTCCTTGACCTCCTCGGCTACAGCGCTGTCCAGGTAGACCCGCGGCGCCACCGCCGTCGACCGCCAACAAGAACCGAACTTTGAAAAAAATGACATAATCGCGAAAAGCAAGACGAGAACAGAACAGGAAAGTTGTAAATTTCTTGAACAAGAAAACAAGTTCTCTCCTATTTATAGGATGAGAACTTTTTTTTTCATTTTTCATTTTTAATTGGGTTGAGTTAAAATAAATAAAATAAGAAAAAATTACCTTTATAGTCTTTTACCCCAAATTTATAAGAATAGATCTATTTTTTTCTCAATTTTCAAAATATATTTTTTTAATTTGTGAGTTTTTTAAAATAAGTTTTAAGTGTTATTTAAGTATTTTTTTTCTTTAAATTTTTAAAAACAATTATATGATATTTAAAATTAGAAAAAAAAAACAGTTTTAGAGAAGAGATAATTTTTTTTAAATTATTCTTCTAATTTAAATGTCATATAATTATTTTCAATAATAATAAAATGATTATTTGAGGGACCTCTTAAACCTATTTTTAAAAATTCAAAGACTAAAAAGTTATATTTTGAAAAAATAAGGACCAATTTGACTTATTCTTATAAGTCAGGAGACTAAAAAGATAAAACTGATCGACCAAATGCACATATTGTTTAAAACTTGAAGACTAAAAAAGTAATTTTTCCAATAAAAATTGAGAAAAAAATAATTGAGTAAATTTTAAAATGAGTTTTAATAATTATGGAAAAAATAGTAAAATTTAATTAATTATAGTCCTCTTAGTCTTTTCAAATTAATCAAAACTAGTTAATGTTAAAGCTTGAAAGTGAGTATTAGTGAAAAATCCAAATTAAAAATGTAAAATTTGAAATTTAGAGACCAAATTGGAACAAGATTCAAATCTCAAAGATAAAACCGAAGTTTATAACATTTTGAAACTTAAAAACTAAATTGAAACTGAACTTAAGATTTAAAGACTAATATCTCGTTTAATAACTATTTTGTTTTTCGTATTTTGAAAATTAAACTTGTTTCCTCTCAATTTCTTTCTTGTAATGATTTGCATAATTTTTAGATACAATAGTCAAATTCCAAGTTCCAAAAACTATTTTTTTAGTTTTTAAAATTTGGATATAAAGAAATTTAAAGGTGAAATCGATATTTGTAGACTTAATTTTCTAAAATAAAAGTTAAATAGTTATCAAATAAAATATAATATATAATATTTAAAATTTTAGAGACGAAATAGAAATTAAACCCAAAATTTCATCTTTATTTTGAAATTGGGTTGAAGTGGGAAATTAAAAGAAAAAAATAAAATAAAATTAGAGAGTTGCCCAATGAATTTGGGGAATAAAACTTGTGGCTTTGTTGCCCTTTTGTTTTGGAAATTGGATAAGCAAAGCCCATGGAAATGCGAAGATCGTGGGCGCTGCCAAACCAATATTAAAAATTGTTTCTTTAGCTAAACGCTTTCTTTGTCATTACTTGTCGTCTAACATCGAATGGCTTCAATGGAAGTTTCTTCTCTTTGGAGAGGATAAGGTATTGTTTTGTTGTTCGTTCTTCCTCATACAAACAAACAAATACAGAACAAAAGAAAAAAAAAAATTACTATTTTAATCTTCATATTTAGAGGTTGGTTCAATCAATTGATTAATTTTAGCCTCCTTATTTTTAATAAATATTAAATTTATTTCCTTAAAGTTATTTTTTACCCAAATTGATTCGGTAATACTAATAATTTTGATGCGAGAAAATAAAATATGTAAATATATTTTCAAAATTTATAGTAAAAATGCTATAGATTAAAAAAAAACACAACAATAGACTAGTACCGGAGACTAAATTTAAGATTTATTGAAACTATAGGGACTAAAATTGGATAATTAGAAGTATAGAGACTAAAATTGAACAAAATAGTTTATATAAATTTAAGATTTATTGAAATTATATATTTTCCAGTATTTAGTATAGCTCAACAATAATTTATATATTTATCATATCTTTTAAAGTTAAAAATTTTGTATTAAAAAGGAAGAATAAGAAGATAAGCACAACATAGAAAAATATCAAGTTTGACTAATCAACTTGTATTTGAACCATAAGCTTTCAATTTTTTCATACAAGTATTGGCAATTTTTACTATCAGTTAAATTTTTGTTAACTCGCTCACTAATTTGAAAATTCATAAAATTAGGATTTTTAAAGTTGTTATATATATATATATATATATATATATATTATTTTTTTTTTTACTATTTTAATTTTAATATTATTTGTATTAAGATATATATATTTCACATTCTTACACACATGTATATATATTTGAAATTGAGAGATATATTTCACATACTTTATTATATATATATACATGTATATTAATTAAGATAGATGGTATCTCCAAATTATTTGAAATATGTTTATATATATTTAAAATTAAAAACAGAATGTACTAATAAATGCTATATATACTATGTATTATAACACGTGTGAGTTTTTGGGAGAAAAATAATTTAATGAGTTTTTGGGAGAAAAATAATTTAATGTGCGTGAATATGAATATGAGAAAAAAATAATTTTGAAAAAAACGATTTAAAAAAATGTCAATGCAAAGTTCACGGCGGGCCAGTTGGATTCTAAATTGGGCCTCCTACTTCACCGCCAACAGGGAAGACATTGGGCCGTGGCCCAATTATGAGGCATAAACAAATTCAACCGACGTTACCGGCAACTGCCCAACACCTCCATGGTAAGGATGTAAATCGAAATTGTTATGATTCATTATTATTTTATTTTTTAGGTCCCTTTGATAATAGGTGTGACAATAATAAATTTCACGAGTTTGATAGATTAATTAGCACACTAATATTTTAACAACTCTTCCCTTGCACGCACTTGCTCGTAGGTATGCAGTCATAGCTCAACATTATACCCGAGTCATTTTGATAATGCACAATTTCTTAAAATTTCTTTAAACTAATTTCTCATTTATTTCAATTGAGTTATCCTTATATTGACAGATAAATTATGGTACGTTTAGTAAAGAATCTGAAAACAAGAATTTGAAACCAAGAGATTCAATCAAAATAGAGTTGTGTTTGGCATCAAATTCGAAAATTACGTTCTAATTTAAATTGTTTGGATCAAACAATTTGAAGATAATTCTTAGAAAAAGAATTCAAGTTGTCTGTCAAACACACATTTATCAAATTTAGTGAACTGAAAAACATAAATAAGAATCTACATTGACAATCAAACAAACTCTGAGTTATTATGCCCATTTAATCCTATTAAAACATGAAATTTAAAACTCAATCAATAAAATCTAAATTTAACACCACATTCACCTTTTGAATTACGTTTGGCTTTGGCAGCTATAATAATTCATGAATGGCAGGCAAGGAATGGCAGCCACCAAATTTAAAATTTAAATTTTATAATTTTATAATGGACCATTATTAATTTAAATTATTTCGTTTTATAAATGTTTAACTTGTAACCTACTAAGCTTCATATCAGAAACAAAAACAAACAAAATAAATGAATAAACAAACAAACAATATTTCTAAGAAACAGAATAACAATTTTCTTGTCTTTATATACCCAAAAAAGTGTAAACGTTAAGTGGAGCCATCTAATAAGTCATTTTGAGCAAACTAAATGACCTCAAAACATGATAAAATGGGTTCAACCTACAAAGTAAACATCATTTACATTAATACCGTCTGAAATATATTTATGGGTATTTAAAGGGTTAGGATGTAATCGAGATTATTGAGAATTTGGAAATTAGAGTAGTGTTAAAATGAGTGAGGAATCGAGAGCGGAATAAAAATAAGATCGTGAAGCGTAGAAACAGTGAGAAAGAGGGTTAAGTTGAAAATTGTTTGAACGAAATAAACTTTGTATTACAAATTGTGCCAAAATGCTCGATCTAAACATGGTCTTAATCTTTCATATATAAAAACATTTAAATTCTTACCTAAATTCCAAAAACAAAAATAAGAAAACTATTTTTTTAGGTCCATTTGGTGACCATTTCATTTTTTGTTTTTGGTTTTTAAAAATTAAGTTATTTCCTTTCTATTTATTACAATGATTTGTGTTTTAGCCAAATTCTAAAAACTAAAATAAGTAGCTTTCCAAAAGTTGATTTGGTTTTTTAAACAATTGGTAAAAAGTAAATAATAAAAGAAGAAATTTGGAGGTGGACGTAGAGGTGTTCATAGGGTGGGGCAGGGATAGGGAAGCCTTCCTCGTCTCCGTCCCCCCACCCCATTCCCCATCCCCGCGAATTTCCCGGCGGAGATCGGATTCCCATGGGAAAAAGTTTCTCACCTTGATTTTTTTAACATATTTATTTTGGAGGAATTTAACAATTTTTTTTAGTTTAATTAATTATATATTTTAACAATTCTTTGATTGAAGCATTTTCTTTACCATTTTCATTCAAATAAAACATTATCAATTTTTCTAATAAAAACAATAATACATATGCAATTTGAAAAAGATATAATTAAAATGTTAAATTCTCATGATTTATAAAAATTAGAATTCAACAATTAAAGAAAATAAAGTCTAAAACTTACATAATTATATGACATCCATAATTATCCTAACAAAGTCTTCATATATATAATATATTTAATATTATAATTATAAATAAATAAAATCTGGGTCGGGGCGAGGACTCGGGGCGGGGATAGGGAATATATTCCCCGACCCGGGCCCCAATTTGTAAATGGAGAAAAAAACCTCCACTCCCCCTCCCATTTTCCATGTATTCGGGGATTCCCCGCCTCGTTCGTTCAATAGACATCCCTAGGTGGAAGTAGTGTCTATAAACTTAATTTTCAAATACAGAAAACCAAATGGTTACCAAATGGGACCTTAAATTTTCAATTTTTGATTTGGATTTTTAAAAATACTTCGAAAATGTAGACGATAAAACATACAAATAAGTAGGTGAACCTACGTATTGAGCTTTAATTTTAAAAAACTAAATTCTTATAAAATGAACCTTAAGTTTCTAATAATAGTAAGTACTCTTTTCAAATATAGCAAAAAAAAAAAACTAAAATATTTACAAATATAGTAAAATTTCACGATTTCACAATTTGCAATAGATTGCTATTTGTGTCACAATAGACACAGATAGTAGTCTATCGCAACGTATCGCAAATAGACCGTGTATTTTGCTATTAATTATAAATATTTTCAACAGTTTTACTATTTAAGATAATAATAATAATAATAATAATAATAATAATAATAATAATAATAATAATAATAATAATAATAATAAATTTCTTCTACTACTACTACTATTATTATTATTGAGCCGTTGAACAAAATAGAAAATTCTAGTTTTAAGTAGGAGAAGACGAGAAAAATTCCATTTAGATTTTCTTGATAAAAGACAATGGAACAATACCACCTTCTCATCAATTGTCTTTCTTCGCTTTTCAAAAATTTAGTATTTAATAATTTATATTTTCTTATCTATATTCTTATATGGATTTATATGCATACATAAAATGTTTTATAAGTTAGTATATATTCCCTTTATATAGTATTAAAAAAATCCAAATATTAAACAAAATATAAGCATTTTAATGATGTGAAAGATGGTACAAGCACGTCTTTGTCGTCACGACAATATTATATCAAGTAGAGACAAAAATGCTAAATAGATCATTCTGATTTAAAATAATTTAAAGAGATGTCCAAATAAATATATGGTATGTGACCATTACAATGTTAATTATTAACTCCATACTCTAAAGTTTTAGGTTAAATTCAGCCATTAAATGACAAAAACAACCAATTTTCATAACGACAAAGAAGAAATTAGATCGTTGCATAATGAAATGAATATATGAAAAAGAAAAATTTAATTTTAGTGGAATCTATTTTATGGAGGGATAATAATATATTTATCTAAATTAAATCAAACCTAAATTTAGACAATATATTATCCAAAATCTAAGATTAATTTGTGGCTACAATAATAGTAAAATAAGGGATTTAAAACTTACAGGTTAAAAGAGTTAGCTAAACTTCTAAGTAACAAAAATGATAACGAAAAGATAAAAGATAAAAGAGATAGATATGAACTAAAATCGTTATCGACTAATATCAAACAAATTAGAAAGTTCAAAGATCGAAACCGAATAAATCTAAAAGTTCAATGGAATAAATAGATATTCTGAAGTTTAGAGACAAAACTATTTTTCTCTCTCAAAAGTTTAGAGGCCAAAATAAAAAAATATTTGATTAAAAAAATACACAAGTAGAATACTTCGCACTTTCAACAACACTTCTTATTGTAACGTCAAGCTATGGGAAAAGCGCATTGGCGGGTTGCTAATCTCATTGGTCTAAGCTTTTCAAAAATTATAGTCCATCCATTATTTCCCTTAATTTTGCTACTTTTATGTGGTCTTTTCTCCCCTTTGCCTGTGGTGGGGCTATTTGTTGTTGCCGGCTCAAATGAACTCTTTCCCTCTGTACTCATTGTTTTATATATGAAATGGGAGTGAGATATGATAAGAGTGCTAATAATGTGTCAATCTAGTTGAGATATACAAGTGCATCTCTAGTTGAGATATTATGGTACACCTACTAATCCAGGTCATTGTATCATTTCAAGAATAAAATAAAATAAAATAAATCTCATTTTAATTTTTCGCTCTCAAATGGTTAAACATGAAAAACATGAAAAATTATGTATATACACACAAAAGAGTTAAAAGTGTATACTTATATTATATTGGTCTAAATAAAAATTGTAGTTTTGGGAATATATATGTGAATCAAACAAAACAAAATTCAATATTGATTGAAAAGTTTTAAAGGAAATTGTATGAAGAAAAACGATTCATGATGAACTCTAGAAATCCAGAGAGTGAAAGTAAGGGAGTGAGTAGTGAAGTAGGCTAAGTTGTCTTCTTATTTGTCTTGAGTTGTGGCATCACATGGGACGCAACAATTCAAAGAGCAACCAAAATTATCTTACGTGTATTTACGTATGTGGAAAGATGGGAATAAAAGGTAGCCAATCATAAATAATATACAAAAAAGAAAAAGAAAAAGAAAAAAAAAAAAGAGTAAAAACCAAATAATAAAGCAAAAGATAAATTAAAATAATGAATATTTCTTTGTCTAAACACATTCCTTAAGCAAAAATTAGACAAAAGAGTGGCCGGCTAAGACAGCTTCTTAACCTACTCTTTACCCTTTTATTCAACAATAAGGTTGGCCATATTATTATCCTATCTCAAAGTGATTCATGCAATGATCTCGAACCTATTAAATGTTTTTTTTTTTTATAAAAAAAATAAAGAGAAATACCAAATCAAAGCCGCGTAAAGAGTGTGGCTAAAATCTTACACTAGTTCATCCATTTAATTAACACCCTCGTCATTTTGCACGAACCTTCATTGATAATCAATAATAACTGGAGTCCAAAAAGCCATACAACATAAGAAGGACTAAAGAGAAGCCCAATTTAAAAGTATGAATTGACGACAGAGTAATCATTTGATTTTGAAAATTTAAGCATATGTATGTCATTTTCTTCTTTAGGTTTCTTTGGTTTATTATCTACTTTTTACTAATATTTTCAAAAATCAAGTCAAGTTTTGAAGACTAACACAAGTAGTTTTTAAAAACATATTTTTGTTTTTAAAATTTAGCAGATAATTCAACTTTTTACTTAAGGAAATATGCAAGTTATTGTAAGAAATGGAGAGAACAAGCATAATTTTCAAAAACAAAAAATTGAAAAGTCAAATAATTACCAAATGACCTAACCAATTCATGTAATAGTTTTAATTTATAAAATAGTCATTACTTCTTTCTTTCTCTATCTCTCTCTCTTTTTTTTTTTCCTAATGTATCGGAAGAAAGAAAAAAAGTACATAAACAAGTTTATATACACAAGTAATTATAAGCAAGTCTCTATATCTTTTGTAGAGTGAATTTAGCTTGATATTAATTGACATGATCTTCCTATTTGAGATAGAAAGTTCAATCTTCTGTTGTTGTACTAAAAAAAATCTATAATTTTCTTTTTCAAAAAAGCAAGCCTATATATAAATGTTTTATTGGATAGTTGCCTAGGTGACATAAAAATAGGTTTAGTCCAAACAACATCTAAATTTTTCTCAAAATTGATTTGAAATTAATTAAAGCAACATGTTACCTTTTTTTTCTATCAACAAATTTGAAAACAAACAACCTTAAAAACACGAAATACACGTATGTATATGTGTGGTTAAGTTTAGTCCCTAAAATTTGAGGGTTTTGTCTATTTGGTTTCTAAACTTTCAAAAGTCTCTAATAAATTTGAAATCTCCAGACTTTTGTATTTTTGATAAATTCAATTTGTTTGTCCTAAGAAAAAGTTGTTCTATTAAATACAATTTTGAATTTTATGTCTAACGAAATCCTAAACTTTTAAATTTTTATCTATTAAGTCGGTAACTTTTTTAAAAAAACAAAACTTAGAGACCAAATTTATAATATTGAAAATTTGGCACCCAAATTAACCAAAATTCAAGGGCTCAATTTATAATTTAACATATATTACGTAACATGAAAATATTCGAATACTATCTATCCTAACTTCGAATATTTTCTCTAACACTATATCCCAACTTCGAATATTAAATAAATTTCCTAATTTCTTCCAGATGCACAGGAACAAAGATGTGTAGTGACAAAAGAGAAAAAAGAAAGAAAAAAAAAAAAAAAAGAACATTACAATTTCCATTCATATACACAAAAATGGGGAAAAAATAAAAATAAAAATAAAAATAAAATGGGACAATATCCACTATATGTGTTATCAACATGGTTATCGTTGTATACATGTGGAAGCCATTATTGGTGAAGATAAATACGGATAATACTTATATAAACAAACCAAATTCTCCATATATACATGTAACAGCAAGCATAAACCCCCACTTCTCTCTCTAAAATCTGAGATGCACATTTATAAAGTGTAATAATTACCTTTTTTTTTTTTCATTGAGAAAATGAGAGCAGAATTGAGAGAAAAAACGAGTTCAATTTCAGTGCA
The DNA here is from genome assembly GCA_031780015.1 of Citrullus colocynthis. Lineage (NCBI taxonomy): Eukaryota > Viridiplantae > Streptophyta > Magnoliopsida > Cucurbitales > Cucurbitaceae > Citrullus > Citrullus colocynthis. Next base: position 805,603 of record QLSR01000342.1, read on the forward strand.
TAATTCAACAATTTTGAACAGGGCTCATAATTCTTCTCTTTCGGGTGCGTTAAAGGGGTGCCTTGGGAGCCTAGACGGTGGTTGTATTGAGAAGCTTTTGGTTCATTGCGCCAGTGCCCTTGAGAGCCACGATGTGACTTTCGCTCAGCAAGTTATGTGGGTTCTCAATAACGTTGCGTCCCCGGTTGGGGACCCTAATCAACGCCTCACTTCTTGGTTTTTGAGGGCTTTGATTTTTAGGGCTTCTCGGGTTTCCCCGACTCCGACTCTGACTCCGATGAATTTTAATGGGAGTAGTACGCATGTTGAGTCGAGATTGATGTCCGTGACTGATCTTGCCAGGTGAGGATATTAAGACTTGAAATGTTAAGTTGATAGGTTATGTTGTAAATAATTTGTATATATATATATATAGATTTTTTTCCTACCCTCTTCTATCGTTTGTAAGTTTGAAAATCATTGAAATATTTGATAATTAAGGTCTATTGAATAATTATTTAGTTTTTGAAATTAAGCTTCATATTAATAGTTTCTATGGTTAATTTGTACACATTTTAATCAAAGACAAAATTTTAAAACTAAAAGAAAAGTAACTTTTGATTTTAGAAATTGGCTAAGAAATCAAATATACTTACAGTTTACCTAAGAAATATGAAAACTATAAGTTCAGAGTATGAAATAGTGAAGAAAATAAGTATAATTTTCTAAAATTAAAAAAAAAAAAACAAATAACAAAATTGACTACCAAAAACTAACTAAATTAAATGTTAATTCTGGAGGGATGCTTAAATTAGCTTAGTTTTGGGAGAATTAGCTTAAAATGCTTAAATTTTGACATTTTTTAAAAAAAATAATGTAATGTGTGTGATATAAGATTCAAACCTACCATTTATTTGAAAAAAAAAATGTGATCACTTATTGATTGCATAACGATATATTATTATTCATGTTGGCCTTAAGCTCACATACGGCCTTATTATAGACTATTCTCTGTTGAGAATTTTAAGAATTTAGTATCAAAACTCCACAAGTAATTTGGAATAGTAGTTCACTATAAAATAAAATTACATAGACTTTTTAAATTATGATTAAACTCAAAAAGTTTACTTTTTTCCATTTGTGAGTTTAATTCAAGATAGATTCAAAACTCTGACTTCTATTTTCTTTTTATTTAAATATAGATACGTAGATGTGATTCCATGGCATCGATTTGGGTTTTGTGCAGCAAACATTGCTATCTACAAAGCAATTCAAAGGTACCAAAAAGTTCATATATTAGATTTCAGCATTTCTCATTGTATGCAATGGCCAACTCTCATAGATGCCTTAGCCAAAAGGCCACAAGGCCCTCCTTCCCTTCGTATCAGTGTCCCTTCTTTCAGGCCACCCGTTCCTCCTTTACTCAATATCCCCACCCACCAAATTGGCCTTTGTTTAACCAAATTTGCCAATTCCAAAAACATCCCATTTCAATTCAATCTCTTTCCTTATAACCACAATAATAGTAATAACATTTCCTTCAATCCTTCAAACTTAACTCTCCAAGAAAACGAGGCCTTGGTCATAAATTGTCAACATTGGCTACGATACATCTCGAACGATGACGACGATGTAGATCATCTCTCGTCAAAAGACAACTTCATTAACACGACGAAAAGTCTCAATCCACAAATTATGGTCGTGGTTGATGAAGATTCCAACATGACTGACTCAAGTCTCGCCTCGAGAATTACGACGTGTTTTAACTATTTTTGGATACCATTCGACGCGCTCGAAACTTTCTTAACGAAAGATAGCGTGCAAAGGCTCGAGTACGAGGCCGACGTCGGACAACGAATTGAGAATATTATTGGATTTGAAGGAAACCAAAGAGTGGAGAGATTGGAAAGTTGTGTGAAAGTTTCGGAAAGAATGAGAGATGGTGGATACTTAAACGCACCGTTTTGTGATGATGTGGTAGATGAGGTGAAAGCCTTGCTGGCAGAGCAGGCCAGTGGATGGGGGATGAAGAGGGAAGAAGATGGATTGGTGCTGACGTGGAAGGGCCATAATTCAGTGTTTGTCACAGCTTGGGTTACTAATGATGAAGGCGGTGTGGCTTGAATTTATTTCATTATATGTCCAATATTTATGGCATTTTGGTTTTAGTGGTCCAGTAATCTTAGGGGCAATTAATCTTTAAGAGCAGTGTGTTTTCCTTGTCTTAAAAGGCTACAACAGCTTTTTCATAGGTCTCTAGTTTGGTTTGGTTGGCTCATTCTAGAAAAATGATTCAACAAGAATGGTTGGATAATGATTCGAACAAGTTCAAGATACTACTGTAGTTTTTTTTTATACTTCTAATTGTTTAAAATTTGTCAAATCACATTTTAATAAATTTTTCTTAGGGTTTAAACTATGTTGATATATACAAATAAGAATATTATGTATTCTGTGTTTTTTTTAGTTTTGACTTGAATCCACGATTTTATATTTTGACTTCTGACCTAGTTGCACCTCGCTTGTAGTCTTAAAAAACACACGTACACTATATCATATTTTCTTTCTTTCTTCAAATGTTTCTTTCCAGGCCTTTATATTTGGCTACTTTTTTTTTTAATAATTTTTTAATAATCATCAAAATCATTCTAAATAATATTTGTCGGAGTCAAAGTACACTAACGCACTTTGTTGCACATAATTAAGTGCATCCTAAATTGCATCTAATCTCGTGCTCCCATTTCGTTTATAGTTTATACACATTAAAAATTACTTTTTTAAAAATTGTTACATGTCAATTTTTTTTAAAAAACCCTATCATCACTTGAGGTAATCACGTAACTTGTTTTTTGGCCTCTTACCTTTTTGTTGTTTTGTCTTCCAAACAAAAAAGGTTTTCCTCATCGACACATTACTTCTAACATTTGAACACTAATCCATTGTCTATCCTCGAAGCAAAATTATTTGATCCGCGATTGCTTCCATATTTATTAATTATAATTCATATAAAAAGCATATGCTATTGTATCTTTCTAATTTTCATTTTCTTGCATTTCTGAGACCAAGTTGCAATACATAACCAAAAATTCATATAACCCAAAATTTATACAATACATAACCAAAAATTTATACAATAAGCTTGAAAGATTCATATATACTTTCTAAGTTTTGAATACCTTTCTTTAAGATGTAAATTAAGAACCACACTATAGTATAATTATGATCTCCAAAATTTGAATTTAGTTTTTATTTTGTCATTAAATTTTCAAAACAATATTTTTAAACCCTATCTAAATAATGTTTTGTCCTTAGTTGTCTATCTTAAAATTTATTTTTCTGTACTATGATTTTGACATTTCTTAAACAAATTTGGAATTTTTAGTGAAATTCTAAAAATAAAAGTTTATTTATTATTATTATTAAGTTTTAGTTTTAAAAACGGTTTTCAAAACTAGTCACTTAGTTTTTGAAAATATTTGTATATTGTTGATAATACAATAAAAGAACCCCCTATAAGAAGTAGAAGTTGATTTATTAAACTTAAATTTCAAAATTTTAAAACGTAAGAACTAATATGAGTCATAGTTTTTCATTTAGTTTTAACTAGTCCTCGAGGTCTAAAAAATATGATCTATTTTGGTTTTCAAGATTTAAATTTGATTTTTAATTGGTCGGTAAAGTATGAAATTAGATTTTTTTTTTTAGTCCATGAGTATATATTCATATAAAAAACATGCATCAACTTAATTATTAGAAAAAAGAAAAATACATATCTACACTTAATTTCTTTTAACTAAATACAAATTTAAGAACATATTTCATAATATTTGATTTTTTGAAATCAAGTTTATAAACACACTTTCTATTAGAACGTTTAAAAATTAAAACGTCAGAGACTTATTTTTGTTTTTAGTACAAATTTAAATATATTTTAAGACAAATTTGAGAAATTAGATTGAAAACTAAAATCCAAACCGTCGTAAAAGAAGCCTAAAAATGAAAAGACGAAATAGAAACTAAAGTTTAAATCTAGACAGTAATTTACTCTTAAGATTGGCAGCAAGAGAATTTGAAAACAAAACTGATTGAAACAGAAGATAGGAAGAAAGAAAAAGAAAATCCAAATCTCTTTATGTAGTGATGCAATTTAAAATTCAAATTGGCAAAGTTGTGTCTGGGACTTTGTGTCGCCGACGGCGACGGTGGATATGAAATGTCGCCGTCGTGGGTGGCGGCCTTTTCCAAGTTTCGGAAAAAAGGAATGTCACGGTTCGGATCCAAGAAAAGAAGACATATCGCTACCGACTACACTGTTTATTCCCGGTGGACCTCTGGATTCTCCATCCCTTGACTTTGCTTTTGTAGGTTTATTATTAATTATAATTATAAAATAAGGCTAAACTACAATTTTGGTTTTTTTAAGACTTTCGTCAAAATGACAATTTAGTCTTTGAATTTTGGTCTGTAATGATTTAGTCCTGTATTTTTTATTTTGTAACAATTTAGTTTCTAAACTTTAGTAGGTAACAATTTAGCTCTTGTGTACTCTCAAATTTGTAGTAATCCACAACGTAAAAGAAATCATCAAAATCATTTCAAATTTTATTATTTTATGATGTAGACTTTGTATTATATAAAAATATTGAGTCTTTAATTTGTTTGCCGATTTATTTATACAAAGATCTCATTAAATTTTAACACTAATTTCTACGATAGTGCCTAAATCATTACAAAGTTTAAAGTACAATAACTAAATTGTTTCATAGTAAAGTTTAGAGGCTAAATTGTTACAAAATTAAAAGTATGAAAACTAAATCATTACAAACCAAAGTTCAGGAATTAAATTGTTACTTATATAAAAATTTAAGGACTAACAGTGTTTTTTAATTTTTCTTTTAAAATAAAACTTCTGTAGAATAATTTTAAATCTTTTTTGCTTAGTGTCCAATAAATCTGTAAGACCTCGTTTGGTAACTATTTGGTTTTCAGTTTTTTGTTTTGACAATTAGGCCTATAGAAACTACTTCTCCCTCCAAATTTCTTCCTTCGTTATCTACTTTTTACCAATGGTTTAAAAAACCAAGTCAAATTTTGAAAACTAAAAAAAGTAGCTTTTAAAAACTTATTTTTGTTTTTGAAATTTAGCTAAAAATTCAACTGTTTGCACTTAAGAAATATGCAAATTATTATAAGAAATGCGGAGGAAATAGACTTGATTTCCAAAAACCAAAACAAAAAAAGAAATGATTAGCAATTTAATTGGTTCTAAAATTCAAAAGTGTTGAACCTGTAACTTTAAAAGTTTTATTTGCAGGGAACCAAAATTGTATTTTCCCCTTATTTCTAATAGTATATGAAGTATGAGTTCAACATTTCTAAAAGTCAACAAAACCAATAGACATAAAATTGATTAAAGTGATTTTTTTCCCTATTAAATCTAAATTTTCACTTTTAACAAGTTTATCGATTTTAAAAAATGTCGACTAGTTCGAGGCCTTACTAAACACAAAAGTAAAATCATAAAAATTTAACATAAAATTAAAACTCGTGGAATACACTTTTTAAAGATTAAGAACTTATTAGCACTTTATAGCTTATTAGATTAAACAGATACATATTTAAGAATTACTATAGCTGTGATCTAACCAAAAATTAAGTTAGGATTTAAAAATTATAAAATTGAAACTTCAAAACTAAAATATGGTTGAAACTATAAAATTGCAAAAATATATTTTCTGGTATTATTCTTTTTAAGTTTTCTCATTGATATTAATAAAAGTACAAGTTTGATGTGTCTATTAGGTTATTAATTTTTCTCCTGTTTAATATGTTAAATAGTTAAATCCTTACAACATGTGGTTAATGGGCATTTAAATACAAAAAGCAATTTAGAGATGTTAAAGTTTAAATTTTGTGTTGCCTAAGTCCTTAACTTATGTAAATATCATATATATTTTTTTAATTAATGAACCGTGAAAAGTAAAATCAATGGTTATGCATAAAAAAATAAACCGTCGACAGCAGGATTCGAACCTGCGCAGGCAAAGCCCAACAGATTTCGAGTCTGTCTCCTTAACCACTCGGACATATCGACTTTTGTGAACCATTTGATAAGTAAAATAATTGAAATTCAAATTTAGTTTATCTTAATTTTATTAAAGCATTTAGAAAGTGAATCTAAACCGGCATTAGTTTAATAATTTGTAAGTGCTTTACAATTAATAATGCGGAAATTAACTCCCTAAACACAACGATTTTGTTATTAGTTTTTAAGATATATGTTTTTTTTTCTCTAATTTCTCTTTTATGATTTTTATCTATATTTAATAAATCCTTCAATTTTAAAAACAAAAAATACTTTTATTTTATTTTATTTAGTTAAAAAAATTTGCTTTAGTTTTTTAAAACATCAGGTAGAAAGTGAATAAAAAAAACATAGAACAATATATATGGGTAGAAATAATGCTTAAAAGTTTAATTTAAAAAAAAATCTAATGGTTATTAAACGCATCAAATGTTAGTTTTTCTAGGATGACGTGCTAAACAATGAGCAATAGGTTGTTGTTTCTTGGGCTAAAAAGGAATCCACCAATGAGGCCTCTCATTTGGTATACTCATATGTCGTCAACAAATATTTGAACTTCATCATTGAAATGATTCAACCCCTCCAATAATTTATAAAGAATCAATGTATGAGTTTTTTGCCTATAAATGATGGATTCATACTTTGTAATAATACGACACAATAGGCTCTACAAGCTTTATTAGCCCAAAAAAAAGGTATGGACTTTGCTTTGATAGCATAGTTTCACCATTGAAAATTTGAATGATATGATGACTTAAAACCCCCACAATGCCCATATTAAACAAGACATCATAATTGATTTTAAAGGAGTTGATGTTCAGAGTTTCTATCATCATCGTCAGCAGGTCGTGTAGGAGATAAGACACTTGTAAACTGATGAGCATGCGAAGATCAAGATTTTCCTTAATCAACATGAACATTCATTTCCTCAACAAAATCTCAAGCCCAATAATTAGGGCCAATGTGCATTTTATTTGCGATTTCACGCAGGTTTGATTTACATTTGTTCTAAATAATTACCAATACCAATATAAATATTCTCAACTCTATGTGACCAAAATCTTAACGACCCTATTAAAAGAGAAGCAAACTATAGTTGGTGTTGAAACAAGTTAGAGGTAGAGTTTGTTTTTTTTTCTTTCTTCCTATACCTTTTTGGTACTTTTGTAGGCCCAAAAACACATAGATATCAATTTCTAACGCATTGGTACATTTTAGGTAATCATCATTATCACTAATTTTTGTTCCATAAAGATTTGCCCTTGTGGGTAGAGTTCTAATACATGCACACTACAAACAAAATTTTGTTTTCGTTGAGACATTCAAACTCTAAAGTTTTATCCGCTTCAACCGTTTCAAGCTCTACTTACGTTCTATTAACTATCATGGATTAAAATATCTATACGTTCATAAATGAGAGTGTTCGACATCGATATTATGAATTAGTCGACCGATATCTTTTATAAATATTTATAAGACATAAAAGAAAAGTCTTCACAATATAAATATAAATACTATTAATAAGATTATTAAACATAGAAACATATCAATTATTGATTCTAATGATTTTGTGATTCAAATATTGTGTAATCAAATCCTCGTAAAATAATCTAAAATTTTTTATCAAAGTGTAGAGACTATTTAAAAAGTTTAATCAAATTATGAAAACTTTTTAAATTAAAATGAGCTTATTTCAATTAGCATAAGAGTATATTAATGACTTCGGAGTTTGTGATTCGAATCTCTCTACTCTTATTGTAGTAAAAAAATGCCTAACTTTTTAAATTGCAAAGACCAAATTTATAATTTAACTTCGTTTGACCTTGTTGCAAAATACAAAATTATTAGAAGAGAGTTAAAAATGCTTATATAGTAAATTTGTAATAATACAAAAAATGACGAAGAATAATTTCTTTTGGCTTTTGCAGGAATGTCAGATTGAGGTTCGTGTCATCTAGCAAAGCGATGGTTCTAATTCCTCCTTTCTGTCCCCTCTTTTGCCATTGGCATCGCCCATCGAGGAATTCTTCTGATCGTACCCTGTTCTTCTGTCTCGTTAACAAAACAAAATATTCTTCTTGTTCTTGTTGGTCTGCCTCCCACTGCAAGTTTCTCTGTGGCTAATGGCTATCAACGACAACGTTTTTGCCTTCATTCATCATCAATCCATTTCAAACCCTCTTCTCACCATTTTGCCCTTTACCCCCAAATCACAACCATCTCTTTTTCCAATTTTCTTGATCCAATTTTCACAAACCCCATTTGGTTTTCTCTGTTCCCAGTTTTCTTGATGCAATTTTCACAAACCCCATTTGGTTTTCTCTTCAATTTGCCCTTCATTTTTGCTCTTCTTCCTCCATTGACTTTTCTACTTACCCCTTTCGGCCAGTATTGATGTGGGTCATGCCCACTTTTCTTTGTTCTTCTACTTCAGGTTACTTCTCGTGACCATTCATTTTCTCTTGTTTACAAACTCTTGTTTCTTTCATTTAATGCTTTTTTTTTTTTGTCTTGGAATTGCATTAACTAAACACTGTTCATTTGTTTTACTTTACACTAGTCATTGCCTTCTGATGGATATCATAGGGCATTCATTGGTTTTCTTTGCTTAGATGATTAGGATATGTTTCTTCGGTAGTAATTTGCTATTGCTATTTGCTTGCAATTTATTGCTTACAACGACCCTTCACACTTCTCTTTCTGCTTTGCTGTATAGTTCACTGTTCTAACTCCACTTTTTTGTTTGTTTCAATTTATTGTGTTCATTGTTTTATGGCTTGTTTATTTATTTCATTCTATGTTTGTAATAATGTTACATTAGAGAAGAACTTTTGCCCTTTTGGGTGGGGTTTTTTTGGATATCTTACTTATGAAAGTCGGTTCTCTTATGATTTCTTTATCTTCTGTGGACTAACAATGTAATCTTTGTTTGTTTATATGCTCTATTTGTTCCTTAGATAATTTAAAGGCAGTGTACTTTCTTTCTTTCTTTCTTATTGATCGGTTCTGAACTTGTTTGTTACTACATGGCTTGCAGACAATTAATGCTTCATATTCAGGCTGATTAAGCTAGTTTGTATGCCACTGCCAGTTTAAGAGGTGAAACAGGCTGTTGGAAGGTGATATTCCATGATTTTCTCAGAGGAGAAAGTTTCAGCTCATTTTAAAAAATTTCCATAGTCACAACTTGGAAGCAATTAATTCCACCAAGCTTGTATTTCTTGCTTCGGTCTGTAGAAATTATGGAAAAGACCAACTCGGCTTCTCGATTTGTTGATCTTGTACAAACCAAGAAATCTTTTGAGGAGATCAAGTATTGGACATGGTCAGAGCTGTTGATTGCTTTGAAGCAATGTCAAGAATCACCTTCATTAACAAACTCATCAATTATGCTCAAGAAATGCATGGATTTGCTTAGCCAAAAGATTGGTTTGACCGATGGAGCAAGTTCATCTACTTCATCTGTTAATAGTTCCAGATTTCGGTCATCTTGTGACAGCAAAAGCACTGAAAGCTTAAAGACAAATTTTGCTTCCACAACATGGTGGTTTGAGGATCTATTGTTCTTTAGCACTGAATTTCTTGAAATGTTTGTACAATCCATGATCTCGCAGGAGTTCGACCAAGTTCTTTTAAGCAAATTCCTCATTCATTTCCAGAAATCTAAGTTCCTTACTGCAGCTTCAGATGTAAAGAGGAAAGTAATAGAATCTGTCATCGATATGCTTGACACTCTCGACGAAGACGTGCTATCTCTGAAGGCTTTGTTCGACATTCTACGGGTTTCCTTAGGCTTGAACATAAATAAAGGCAGCAAGAATAGGTTGGAGGCCATGATTGGTTCAAAGTTGGGTCATGCTACACTAGACAATTTGCTTGTGCCTTCCCCATGTGGAGCAAACTACTTATATGATGTCAACCTTGTTCTGAGACTGTTCAAGTTATTTTTATCAGGAGGAATCAATCAAGCATCTCCATCTCAATTAAGCAAAGCTGCTAACTTGATGGATTCATACATGGCAGAGGTAGCTCCGGATCCATGTCTTAAGTCGTCGAAGTTCCTCGCTCTTGCAATAGCCATACCCGACTCCGCTAGGAAGTCCTATGATGAAATGTACCATGCCATAGACCTGTACTTTGAGGTAGTCACTTGATCCCTTTAAAAAGTTCCCTATTTTAACTGACTTTTTGATCTTTTCCATTTATTTGGAAATACATGTGCTGTTTAAATATTCTCCTTTAGCTCATGTTTGCCTACATTTGTAGTTTGATTGACACCAACAAATCTTAGAACTAAGTTAAGTTGTTAAATTTGGTTTTTGGTAGATGCATGTAGGAATCTCAGAAGAGGAAAAGGAGAAAATATGTTGTGCACTGAACCACGAAAAGCTCTCCTACGAAGTTTGCATTCATTTCTCTAAGAACCCGAAATTCCCATCGAGGTCTACTCCCCCGAGCCCGGAAAGTCCGCAACTTGAGGCCGAAAACTTACTTCAAAACATAAACTACTCAAAATCTCTGATAAACTGGCCTCACAGTCTCACAGAAGCCATTAACAGGAATGAAAAAGAAGACAAATCGTCAGAACAAATTGTGCTATATCATGGAAAATTTGATCTTCCAGCTGATAATGAGAGATTCAAAGTTCATTTGGAAGGAATGCAATGGAGAGTGTTGGAATTGGAGAAACTGTGTAGAAAAATGCAGACCCAAATGAGAAAGATTTTGAAGTCTAGAGTGGCTTCAAGTCATTGTCAAGTGAAATCCTTGCCTAAGCTATGTTCATAAGGGAGAATTTGTATAATGTATATAGTAAAAAGCCATTTTCTCTTCTTCTTGGTTGTTGCAGATTGACTCTGGTTGTAAAGTTAGAAAAAGGAGGATGATGATGATGAAGCCTTCAATCAAAACCAATTATTCTCGTCAATTATTGCTGCAAAGTTATGGTGTGAATGAGACCTGAGTCTTTTTCGAAGTCATTCTCATTCAGAGGCATCTTTACGTTGAAAGTTGCAACTTGACAAAAGCTACAATACAATGCATGAAAATATATTCACCTCTTTGCTTCATTCTTTAATCTTGGACCTTTGCAACTTATTTACCATTTTTTTTTAAATTTAAAATTTCTCTTCCAAGTACTGATGATATGTCGGCATCATATTGGAATATCGATTCATCTGTCACGTTATATAAAGCAATCCAAGTAGGTTCATCTCATTCCCATGAGCAAGGTTCCATCATCAAAATTGAACATCTGTTCGAGATTGTATACCTCCTTTTTTCACAAGTGTTTGTAGAGATATCTACGGTGCTAGGCGGTATTAGGGATGACTTCTCCGTCTCCTTCTCCATTCCATTCTTCATCCTATGAAAACAATCTAATTTTGCAGAATTTAGGATGATGATTCATTACAGGAAACTTGCAAGCATCAGGTTCTCCCTAGGGTTTTTTTTCTTAAAAAAGTTTAGAAAAATTATTATAAATAGAAAAAATATCAAACTATTTACAAATATAGAAGAATTTCATTGTCAGTCTATTGCTCAAGCGGTAAAATCTTTTTATATTTGGAAATAATTTGGCTCATTTTGCTATTTTTGAAAATAACCCTACAGTTTTGGGGTAATTGTTTTAGGGTCCGTTTGGATTGATTTTAGAGAAAAGTCTTTTTCAAAAAATTTATTTTTATTTAAACACTTTTGATTAAAAAAAATGATTAAAATACACTTAAAAATCTATTTTGAGTGGTTGCGAGACACTCAAATCTCTTCCAAAATAACTTATTAAATTTAACACTTGAAAATGCATTACTGTCTATGTACTAATAGATGTCACAATGACATTTTGTTATACTAGTAAATCATTTTACTCATTTGAAAACATAAATTTGAGAACAATGAATTCAATAAAAACATAATTGTATTTTATATTTTTAAATATATGTTTGGTAGTAGATTCGAAAAGTGATTGGCAACAGATTTTCCAAAACATTTTAAGATTAAAATTCTATACATTCATGGAAGGCAGGTCATAAATCCTAAAAACGTTGTGAATGCGTCAGCCGTAAAAGAAAAACTCATGAAAACAGACTCCAATACTATTTTTTTTTTTTTGTTTTTTTATTACTCTTAATACTGATTTTATATTTTAGTAACTAGTATAGAAATATTGAAATAGATAACACTAACGAAGTTTTTGAACATAGAATTCTTCTCTGGCAGTGGCGGCGCTAGATTAACAGTACAGATTTGGTTATCCAGCTCCCCATGGCCATCGCATTTGGAGTGGTGAGTGGCTTGCTTGTGGTGCTCTGCATGAAAGAGATCACTATAACATGCATGTTCAATTCTTTCTCCAAGCCACATTTCCCATTGTTTTTTTGGATCTTCTTCTTGTAGCTCCTTCACCCATTTTCAAGCCGATCTTGACCTCTCGACTGGAGCTCACAATCAAACCAGGTCCAATCCTGGGCTTTCACTTGTTTCCTTTCTAGTCATAGATATATGTCGTTTTGTCATCGATATTTGATATCTAGATTATTTGTTCTGCCAGTTTTCTGTGGACTAATTGTTCCCGTAGGTGAGAATGTTTGATCTAAATTCCCTTTTGTTTAGTGCGGAATATGCATTTAGTTTCTCCCCCCCCCCCC
>QLSR01000342.1:818514-837060 GCA_031780015.1 Citrullus colocynthis
CCCCCCCCCCCCCCCCCCCCCCAATCACTGCTTGATTGCTTGCATTGTTTTTGTGATCACACCTTTTATCGAGTTTACTTTCTTGTATCTGTAGTATCATTTATCAAAGGAAGTAAATTAAGCAACTTAGCACTTGACAAATGGGGGAATTGGCAGCTGAGGAACACGTGAAATACATCATATCTGTTGAAAAGGTGTGTTCTACTTTATTTACTTTGTTACTACAACGTTCCGATGGCCGGCAATGAATGGAGAAAGGGAAAATGGAGAATGGCAATATAGGAAGGATTATCGGGAGAAGAAGAGAAAGAGGGAAAAATAAAATTAAGGGTAATTTTGTAACTTTGGCCGATAACAATGTAAGAGCAAAATTCTTAAGTTTCAAAGGGCGGGGCAAAAACTATTTATCTAGTATCCGTTCATTCATACTCTCAGATGGTAGACTGCTATCCATTTATTCTATGTATGCATCCCACCTTAGGTTGTTTTATGTACAGAGAAAGGATGATTTTCAATCTGTGATGATGGAACATATTAGAATGATTGGTGCATACTGGGGGTTAACCACACTGGATATTCTTGGAAAGCTAGATACTGTGGATATCGATGAAGTTGTTTCGTGGGTCTTGAAATGTCAGCATGAGTCAGGTTCTTAGCATTCTCTACTGTATCAACTTGTATGCCTTTTTTTCTATGTTAATATGGATACATTTTAGTTCGTTTGGAATGGATGTATGTGTTCAGTGTTATGCCATTAGTCTTGCACATCATACACATCAAAGTAACAAAGCTGTTACAGACTCAAGTTGAACAAAATTTCCCTTTTCTGCATGTTTGAGGATTTAGATGTGAATGTCGGATCACTTATAACAAAAGCAGAGAAGCGATACCTGATATATGCAGGTGGTTTTTCTGGAAACATTGGACGTGATCCGCACATACTTTACACCCTTAGTGCTGTACAAGTCTTGGCCCTATTTGACAAGTTGAATGTTTTAGATGTTGATAAGGTGACAGATTGTATCCTTTGGCATTTAGGAGTTGATTTTTAATTTTTGGCAATTTGTTGGATCTTTTGTTTTGGTTCATTTTCCCCATAACTTGCATGAATCTTTGGGAAACACTGACCTTTTTTAATATGCTGGGGAATAAAGGGGAGGGGACAATTGATTACCATTACCAACTACTTATTTCTAAATATTTTGTAACGCCCTCTTTGCGTCCTCCACTTTTAGATGGACCGGTCAGTGAAAGTTGGTAATTAAGTTGAGTGTTAACTATAATTATGTAGAAATTCTCGTGAGACTTGATCTTGGGTACATAATGTTGGTTTGCAAAATGAGACGGTTCCATTTCAGGAGTCATTTGGGGTGAAGTAGATTCAAGGTAGTCTTTACCCATTTGTTATTTATTTTTATTATTATTCTTATTTTGGGTTTCATGCTTCATGGGTTCCTACAAACGTGAAAAATATTTAGAAGCTGAAAATGTTTTTTTCTCGCAGGTTTTCTTATACTGCAATATCTTGTCTGTCATTATTACATTAACTGGAAAAAATCAACGTAGAGAAGGCTGTGAACTACATTGTTTGCTGCAAAAATATCGAGGGTGGATTTGGATGCACGCCTGGTGGAGAATCTCACTCTGGACAGAGTATTTTCAACATATCTTACCTTTTGAGTATTCACTTACTCTTAAAGATGTTTGAAATATTATCTTCATCTTGTCTGATTGATTGGATCTCTCTTGTGCTTCAAAACAATTTGTGTTGGACATTGAAATTACATTTACATTAGTGCATATTTTATGCTCTTCGTTTGTGTAGCCATACTCATCTTATGAATCGACTTTTACTTATCAATTGTTTTATGCTCTTGCTATAATGGGCTCTCTACACCATATTGACAAGGATCTTCTTGGCTGGTGGTTATGTGAGCGGTAAGTCAAATCTGGAGGTCTTAATGGTTGACCTGAGAAACTTCCTGATGTGGGTTCGAACTTCTATTACATTTTGTATCAAAGTCTTTGCTTGGAAGTTTTTCACATTCTCCCACCCGCTGATTTCATTATGTTGCTTCAGGTTTGCTACTCATGGTGGGTTCTTTCTAGCTTGATCATGATTGACAGAGTTCACTGGATTAATAAGGAAAAGCTCATTAAGTTCATCTTAGACTGTCAGGTTCTTAAGCTATATCTCCTTTATCTAGATTGGATTTATGTATAAGGTGTAATTATATTGCTTCTAACGAAGGTAACTCCATGACATAACTAGACTATTGAAAATTTCAGGGCACAGAAAATGGTGGTATTTCAGACAGACCGGATGATGCCGTTGATATCTATCACTCATACTTTGGAATAGCTGGTTATTAGCGTTATATGCTCCTAGCTGATGTTGATATCGTACATTAATACATGCGATATTTGTCATCCTGATGTTTATTTTTATTGATGCAGGCCTTTCACTTCTTGAGTATCCAGGACTTAAAAGCGATTGACCCAGTAGCTTTACCAGCTGATGTTGTGAACAGAATTTTGTTGGGTTAAAAATAGTATCATCCAAGGACTTGGGTCTGCACATCTCTTTTGGTAATACCAAACTATTCATTTCTTATTCTATAATAAAGGAATAACACTTGCCATCTTGTTTGAACTAAATTATAATTCTTTAGGAGATTTAGATGATGCGTGTCATGGGGGGATTTTAAGGATACGTTGATTTGAACACCAATTTTATATATATTTATTTGTTTTACCTTGTTTTTCTATGTAGATGTCTGTTTTATTTTAGATTTAGTGAATGAGAATACAGTAATTATCCCTGTGATCGTGTAATTAATATAGAATCATTTTATATGTAGCAGTTGAACATTAAAGTTCCTTTACAATTACAATAAGAAATGAAAAAGGAAGACTTCTTTGCTCCATTGGATCTTCCTTTAGGTGTTAATGAGGAATCAGGATTTTGCGGCCTGCTCCTTAGAAAAAGTGTCACATGTCCCAAAAATAGACTAAAGTTCATGGTGCTAGTTGCAAAAAAGTTTTGACATCAGTAGTGAATTGAAATTAGGAACCTTTGAGTATGTGAATCCCTAATTATCAGACACTAAACCCGAAATCAATTTTATTTCAATTTAAAGGAAATGATGGATTACCTTTGATCGAATATTAAGGGATAAGAGATAAGTAGAACTCTCCTCACTCTAAGTTTGAATACTCTACAAGCAAGATGATCAAATTTATTTAAATGTTCTTGGCATGCAACTCTGACTTAGGAAGTGCAATCGTGATGAAGCTCTATCATCAACCTAGGAAGTTTCATTCAAAAAATTGAAAACTGAAAACTCCAAAATTGATTACATCAAAATAACATAGGCTTTAAATAGCAAATTTAGGAATGAAGCCCTAATTTGATGCCAGAAATCCCCTTGCATAAAAATATGGATCATAGTTTGATGCCCTCGTATTAATGTCACTTGGTTAAAAAAATAATAATAATAAAAAAAATTCTAAAATGTTTCAATTACATCTCCAAATTCTTCAGTGGGAAAGGAATGTTTTTGATGGCTTTACGGAGCTTTTAACTTATTTGGCTCTCAATAATTGTAAAAATTCATCTAACTGGAGGTGTTTCTGTAGCCTTGGAATCGATCTCTGCTCTAAATTTTTTAGTCTATTCAACTGATGGTCATGTTACACTAACTCAACTACTGCAGATTCTTTTTTTAATGGTATTGTTGGTAGATCTAATTATATATTCAATGACACAATCAAACTTTTGAAATTTAAAGGCTAAAGAGCTGGATTTAGAGATTCCTTCTTCCTGTGCTGTGTAGTTGATAGATTTAAGACAATATTTCACCTGAAAAACTTTGGAATTGTGTTTTGATGCAATGCAGAGATATCCAGAATAGTGTCCATGGGAAGGGAACAGAACATCCATTAATGGGTATTGTCTGTGGACACTTATTTGGTCTGAAGTTAGGGCAATAAACAATAAATGGGCAGAGATGAGCAGGTAAGCTCCTGAAAGACCTCCACTGACTTTGAGAGTGCTATCATCATTAAACCATAGTAAGTCATCATCTCTTCGCCATGCCCATGCCTGTACTTACTCTCCTGCTTTACGCCATCGTCCCCCCCTTCCCACTCTCTTTTTAATCTGACACTTTCTTTTTACATTTTTTGTTTCCTTGTCCACGACTAATTTTACTGGCTACCGTATTTTGTTGTTGGTAGTTATCGAGTTTGATCCTTAGCATTGATAATATAAAACTCAGGGGTGGGTAGCAACAAATTCTTTCGATCGGTGTTTGTTGGGAAGTGTTGTTTTTCTCCTTAGACAGTATTCGTATGATCATTGGTCATCAAGAAATCTTTGAGGTCTATTATTAAGCTTTTTACCCGTAGGAGAAAAAAAAAAAAAAAAAGAAGGGTAGAGAGAAGAAATAAATGTTGGGTTAAAATACCAATTTAGTGCATTTTACTATGAACTTGTTTAATTTTAATCTATGTAGTGATCTAAATTTAGTCTCTATTATCTGGTTGATTTTGTCAAAATCTTTTTAGCGTAGAATTTGAAAATATATTTGCATATTGTATTTTCTTGCCGGAAAATTATCGTTATTATTTAGCCAATTTTGGTGAAAGTTAACTTATAGTGACTAAATTTAAAATATATGTACGAAGACTAAAATACAAGTCGGGAAATTCTACAAATTTTAAAATTATAGGCTAAAATGGTACTTTTAACCAAAATGTTTTTTATCCATAAAAATAAACCTCGGTAAAAATTCAATTCAATGGTGGACAAGAAAAAATTTCTACCGTCTATTGAGGAGTATGGTTCTTTCTCCCAGTTTTTTTTTTTTTTTTTTTTTTTACTTGTTTTTCCCCACTTGCCGCAATGGATGATCGGGCATATTTTTGGCTCTTTTTTAACACTTCTTTATGTTAAAATTATATATATGTATATAAAACCATGGGGACACGTTAAAAGTGAATCAAATAGAGAAATTGAAGTGTTTTTAATATGGCATCTTCTATCTTGTTTGAACTTTTATTTTGTCCCATGCCTATTTATGCATCACAAATTAAGGATGGTATGGATTAATTAAAAAAGTAAATGTTTTTCAAAAATTCATTTTCATTTATAATACTTTTGATAAGAGCTATTTAAAATAAATATACTAATGATTTTCAAAATCCATTTAAAGTGGTTGCCAAACACTTGTAATTCTTTCAAAATTATTTATTTTTTAAATTAAAAACTTGGAAAAGGTATTCCAAACACAATATAATTTTTTTAGATAATCACTTAACACTATAATATTTGAAATTTGTAGGATTTTAATATTTGAGTTAAGTGGTTATGATAGAGTTTAAACCTGTTTTCTTGACTTTGTGGAAAATGATTTACTGTTGATAGGTTCAATAACTTAATGACATCCCTCCCCAAATAATGGCCTACAAGTATTTTTCTTGATCAAGGAGACTATGAGGTTGGATTAAGAAGGCTAATTTTCACAATCTCAAAAAGCACAAAAGCCAAAAGGAATATCTTTGAAATGACCTCAAAATTAGCAATGTGATTGGAGTTTTGTGAAGTTTGAGATGCCAAAATTTGAACACATCCCTTCCATTATAAAGAACTGCACATAATCCAACCTAAATTAAACAATGAAGAGTTATATAACATAATTAATGAAATAATGATGTACTAAAGCTTTTTTCATAAATAATGTAAATATCTAAAAAGCAACCCAGGACAAAAACAAATGATTCAAATAATGTTTTCAAAATATTAATAATTCAAATCAGAAAAATGTGATGTGCATTGAGATTTATGATTTATTCAGGAAAGGGGAACTGCTCAGAGCCTAAAAGCCTGTTTTTCCTTATACCCTATGCCTTTACCAACTTTTTTTGTCACATCGTCCTTTTTTTCCATTTTTCTCACAGGTTAAACTTCCTACCTCTATCCCGATAAGCTGAAGCCAAAGCTCGTTTTCAATACATTTAATTTGAATTGGAGATATTTTGAATTCATTTCCGAATAATATTTAGGTTGAAATACTATTTTGGTCTCCACTCTTTTGATTTTTATTTATTTTGCTCTCTATATTTTTAAAATGCTCATTTTAGTCCTTATACTTTTAACTTTGGTTTATTTCGGTCTCTATATTTTCAAAATGTTTATTTTGGTTCTTCAACTGTTAAAAAGTGATCAGTTTAATCCCTTAAAAATAAAATAAAAGTGAAAATGAAGGGATTAAAACTATTGTTTTTTACAAGTATAAAGACTTAAATAAACATTTTGAAAGTATAGAGACCAAAATGAAATAAATTTGAAAGTATAGGGACCAAAACGAATATTTAAAAAGTACTAGGACCAAAATGAAAAATACTAAAAAGTATAAGGATCCAAGTAGTATTTATTAGATTAAATTAAATTTAACTACAAACTTTGAAATTTATGTCTACTTGATATTTAAACTTTCAAAAATACTAATTTGCTCTATAATTCTTTTTTAATTTAATGATTTACTAGACATAAAATTAATATTTATATTTAATCAATTCAATTATTTTTTAAGATGTTCAGATTTACCTATGATTTATTATACTTTTAAAAGACTCAACTAGTAATTTAATACTCATATTATATACTAACTTCTATTAATAATAAACTCACAAAATAAAAAGGTTGGAGATTTAAATTTTACTTTCACATTTGAACTTTAAAAAAAATCACAAATTAATCCTGTTTAGAGGGGTGTTTCAATAATCATTATAAATTTAATTTTCCTTGCTTCAATAAAAGTATAAGGTTCAAACAAACATTTCTTTTTAATAATATATAGGATAATGAAATCGAATATCTAACCTCAAAATTAAAGGTACATACTTAATGAATTGAGTTGTCCTTACTTTGACGACTTTAACCTGCATTTGATTTTGGTGTTTAAAAAATTCAAATAAACATTGGCAAAAATTTATTTCTATTAATGGTTTCTATTAATGGTTTCATCTACTATGTAATAGAACCATTAATAATCGAAAACAATATAACATCATTTAATAAAACAATAAATTACATGTACTTAAATACAATTATCCGTAGTATGAAATTATTAAAATATACATATTACACTTTTATAAATGAGTTTTGACTTTGATATCCATTTGCTTTGATGTAAATTTCAAAATGTAACATATCTATTGTTGATATTTGAGTTTAATTTTTCTATCCATATATTTCAACATTTAAAATTGTTATCCTCCAATTTTTACTAATACTCACTTTAGTCTTTAGAGTTAACTTTTTGTTAATTAATTATGATGGGATCATTTTTAATTGATTTAATAGTGATGAAAATTTTGTGAAAAATAAATTTAATTATTGTAAATAAGCTAATATACATTAACACAAATGACAGAAATTGGGTATTTTTTTTAAAAAATTATAGTTAAAAGTGTAAATATTGTATCTTATATATCAAACGGAAACAATGCTCAAAACTCAATAGCAAAAATATAACATTTTGAAACCCAACAATCAATATAAATTAAAGCCACGTTTATCCCAAGTGAATTGTAATAAATCAATGGTAAACCGAAAAGCGGGTCTCATTTGATTACGTTTAGTATTGTTTACATGTGTTCCATACTCGTACTGACATTTGGGACCCCACTTCCAAATTTGAAATAAAAAAAAAAATACAAACTAATTGAAGAGCGGAGGGTGCTAAATCCAATTGCGTTTGAAAAATTATGATTGATACCATTACCATTATAGTATGAGAATTATGTATTTGTCACATCTAATTTATTGTTGCCGTTTGAATTTAAATAATAATGGTAACAATAAATGTGATAGATTTATAATTTTAGATAAATATAATCAAAAGCAATCCTATCATGTTTGCGATTAAGACTTATTACAATCGATGAATCAATGAAATCTCATTTTGATTACACCAATTTTTATCACAGATTAATAAACATGGTATCAACTCAAATCTAAAAAAGATAAAAGTGTAATATTTTAAAATTTAACGATGCAATGAAAAAAATTCTCAAAATTTAAGGATCGAAAAGATATTTTTCTTTTTTTTTATTGATTTTATTTTTGAAAAGATGATTTCGTACAATGCAATAAATATATTTCCCAATCCATGACACGTCATTTGCAATCAAAATGCCAGGCTGTCCAAATAAAGGCAATGTGATTAGTCGTTGGTCTGAAAATTTTTGAATTGGGGGTTGTATTGGATTGGCTTTTGCCTAGGTTACCTAAAAGCTTAGGGCTGTACCTATGTCCCAAAGTCCAAACGGAAGGTTTCTCTTCCACGTGGCGACCTTCTATTGGTCTGTCACGTTGTGGGTGGAGCATAGTGTGTCTTCTTTTTGTGGGTCATAGGAATAGTGAATTTTCTTTTTCTTTTTTATATATATTTTTTTTTTGCCTCTACAGCTTGCATGATTAAAGTTATTTCACATTATGTTGGGGACAGTAACAGTTGTAAAGTCCCTCTCCCAAAATGATCCCTTCAAATCTTATGCACATTATATTAAATAAATGTTCAACCTTTTTTATATATATATATATATTTTTTTTTTTCTATACCATATGATAAGATGCAAATCCAATCTAAAGTCCATACACTATCCTCACCTTCAAATTCTTTACTTTCATATATTTTAATACTTTATATTATATTAGTTTTTCTTTCTTTGAGATCCACAGCACAAGGGACGAGAGAATTCGAATGTTTGTATTCTTTATCAAATTTTAAATGTATATATCATAACTATTTCAGCTACAATCATATTGGCACTCGTATTTAAAAGTTAGTGGTTATTTTATACATTAATATGTCTAAAAGATCTCTCATATGAATATCAATTCCGACAATCATATTTAGGTTAAACCTATAAGTTTAATTCATAAATTATGTTTTCGCTCAATCCCATCAATCACTTGGAGTACATTATATTTAACATTGTATTATATTAGATGAAAAAGAAACCCTTATCCAGCTAGATCTAAATAGTGCCAAGATTTAAGGTAAAAATATGGAGGATGTAATTTGATTAAAAAAAACATGAAGAGGGAAGGTACAGAGGGATAGTACCATTCCAATTCCAGCTAAGCTGGCACATACCATAGACTGATGCAGCTGCGTCAAAACAAAAGACAAATACTACAAGACACTGTCTCCCCCTTCCTCATTTTCGGCAAACCCAATCCTTTATGTTTTTTCTTTTTGGGACTCCCCCCCTCTCTTTGCTCACCCACAGCTGTACCCAACTAATATATATAATATCTACTCATCTAATTCTTACGTTTCTCTTATCATCCATAGTTTTCTCCGTAAATAATCCTTTAATTCAGTCCAATGTTACATTGTTTTTTTTTACTATTATTTTGATAATGAACTAGTAGTATGCATACCACTATAAGAATGTTTCAGTATTGTGATTTGTAGCTAGTCAACATTATTAAAGATTTAGCTCAACTGTCATAAGTATATATCTTCAACCAAGAGATCAAAGATTTAAATTTCTCATCTTGCAATCAGTTAGACTAAAACAAAAAAAGAAAATGACATTGTTATATAATTTCAAAATGTTCACTTTAGTCGTTAATGATTTTATTTCATGTTATATAGCTTACTCTATTGACGGCTTTTTCATAATTTTTAACTAATGTTTTATGTGCCGCTATTTGTGTTAGAAATATGTGAGCTTTTCAAGTGGGTATGTGATACTTTATAGATAAATTGTGAGGTTTAATCAAACTATAAAAACTAAATTGATATTCAATGTATAAATCTTGAGATCTAGGGACTAAATTGAAACAAAACTCAAATCTTAAGATAAACTTGTACCATCTTAAAACCCAAGGACTAAATACATATCAATTTCAAAACTTAAAACTAAAAGTATAACATTTTTAAATTCACATACGAAATAGAAATTATATTCAAAACATAGAAATCAAAAAAGTATTTTTCTCAAATTAAAAGCAAGGTTGGAAGTAAATTTCTTCTTTTGTAATTTAATATTTAAAATTGAGCAATGATTAAGTGCAACCCTAGGTTACGTTTTATAAATTTATACCATTTTAAATTTTAATGAAGTATATATTAAATTCAAAATCTAAGGACTAAGAATGTAAAATTTTGAAATTCAAATACTAAATAGTAATTATACTTAATATTGAAAATTTTGATCATTTTACTCTCTTGATTTAAATTCCACATCGGAAATGACGTGGAAACTGTAAATTCAATGACGTGAAACAAAAGCCAAAAAAAGGAAAAAAGGCCACTCCCCACTGAAAATGGCTATAAAAGCATCTCTTACAACCAAGTTTTACTTCAACAACCACTCTCCAAAATCTTCTTCCTCTCTCTCTGTTTTAAGCTCTCTCCCATGGCTTCCTCTGTGTTTTTAACATTATGGGTTTCTCTTCTACTCCTTGGTTTTGCTTCTTCTGCCAAGTTTGATGAGCTTTTTCAGCCAAGTTGGGCTTTAGATCACTTCAATTACAATGGAGATATCCTCCAACTTAAACTTGACAATTACTCTGGTAAAATAAAATAAACCCCATATTTTGCCCTTTTTTTATTTTTTATTTTTAACCCTTTTCCTCAATCTCTCTACAATGCTTAACTTTGAAGTGAATTTCAGGAGCTGGGTTTTCATCAAAATCCAAATACATGTTTGGGAAAGTGACCATTCAAATTAAGCTTGTAGCTGGAGACTCTGCTGGAACTGTCACAGCATATTATGTAAGTTTGAAACTTTGGAATAAAATTAATAATCAATGGAATGTGTTATATTAAAATGTGTTTGATTTTTTTTTTTTTTTTTTTTTTTTTTATGTTGTAGATGTCATCGGATGGTCCAAATCACAATGAATTTGATTTTGAGTTTCTGGGTAATACAAGTGGAGAGCCATATTCAGTACAAACTAACATTTATGTAAATGGTGTGGGAAATAGAGAGCAAAGATTGAAGCTTTGGTTCGATCCAACTGCAGATTTTCATTCTTACTCCATCTTTTGGAACCGCCGCCAAGTCATGTAAGCAAAATATTGGTTCCATTTTGTTATTTACATTTTTTACTAATGTTTCTCCTTAAAAAATTATTTTTTAAAAATCAAGATCTTAACTATTTTGTTTGTCTTTGAAAAGTAATGTTGTAAATATTACATTAAACTGAGTTTTTCAAATCTAAGTTCAAATGTTAAAACTATAAAAGAATAAACAAGTTTTGGCTGACAATTCAAATCTTAACTCAATAAAGATTAAAATTTTGAAAAAATATATAAAACTAAAATTTAAGTTTTCATCTAGTAATTATTTCGTTTTTTAAATTAGTAAGTGTTTTTTCCCTATTTTATTACTCATATATATTTTTTTTATTTCTCAGACATTTGAATTCTAAGTTAATTTTTAAAAATAAAAACAAGTTTTTGATGTTTTAATTTTGAAGACATTCATAGAATGTAGGCAATAAAACGTCGTAACCAATGAATCTAAACAATATTTATAGACTTAATTTAAAAAAAAAAAAAGTAGGAATCAAATAATTACAAAATGAGGACTAAATTATTATGGAATTTAGTTTAAACTATATTATTACTTTTAGCTTTTTCAAAATTTGTTTGGATTTTTAATTTTCAAAAGGTCGATCAAAATAGATTATTTTTCAATGAGTGCGTAAAATGATTTCAAAAAGTAACTTCATCTTGAAGATTAGAATTTTTTAGAGTAGCTTGGAATAAGATGAGGGACAGTGGTGATGAATTTGGGGAACCCATTTGAAGAATTATAATTAAAATGGGTATGTTTTATAGTTTTAAATGGAAAACAAAACTTTGGGGAAAAATTTGAAATTAAAAAACAAAAATGGAATAGGTCCAAATTTTAGAAAGCAATAAGATTTTAAAAGTTTATATGAATCAGTGCCGGTTGGTGGGTGGGTCTGTACGGGTGTGGTGTGAAAATGGGCCAATGAGGGCTTTCAAGGATTCCTGTTGGGCCCTCTTCTCTGATTACATGCATGTGCCATCCATGTGGCCCCATTCCAAAACAAAACAAAACAAATCTCAAACATTTAGCATACATTACCCTCTTGATTAAAAACTATTGTTGTTTTGGGTGTAGATTTCTTGTGGACGAAACGCCAGTTCGAGTCCACACGAACATGGAAGACAAGGGCGTACCATTTCCTGGAGACCAACCCATGGGAGTTTATAGCTCAATTTGGAATGCTGATGATTGGGCTACACAGGGTGGGCGAGTTAAGACTGATTGGTCCCATTCCCCCTTCGTCGCCTCTTACAAGGGCTTCCAAATCGATGCATGTGAGTGTCTCTCTGCCAACAACACCGCCTGTTGCAATGGTAGTGGTGAGGATGGCAAGAAGTTCTGGTGGGACGAGCCAGTGGTTTCAGAGTTGAATGTGCATCAAAGCCATCAGTTGCTTTGGGTTCGAGCCAACCATATGATTTACGATTACTGTACTGATACTGCTAGATTTGCAGTTACGCCTGTTGAATGTGTTCACCATCGCCACTAGCCTTGGTAGCATTGGCGGCGGCAACGGTGGTGGTCAAGGGTTGGGGCTTTTGTCACCCGCCAATTGTTTCTTATCTATGTAAACTAATAACATCATTTTTTTTTCTTTTGTCTTATTGTGTTTTTAAAATATTAATTGAATTTAGATAATTCTTTACTTTGATTGATATGGTTTTAAAAATTAGGCAATTTTACCAATATAAGCATACTGCCCAATGGATAAAGGTCCTATCACTCTACTTAAAGTTGAAGAATCTTCCACTTTTATTGAAAAGTAGAAATCAACAAATTTTGGTTTTGAATTTAAGTTAGCTATAAATGAGAAAAATTTGCCTATGAACCAATCAAATGAATCATATAAAATTAGTTAACAAAACATACACAACACTTTGGTCATATTTCTTCAAAAATAAACAACAATACAAAGATTAAAAGTGTGCGGTAAAATTAAAGGTTTAATTGTGGTAAGTAGGTTAAATCTTTTAAATGATTTTGTTGGTACAAAATTGTACTATTTCCTTAGATAGGGTCTATTAAAATGTACCTTGTTTTGGACAACCTTTTTCTTCTTTTATTTAAAAACCTCCATAATTTCTTTAAATATTTTATGCACCAAATAAATAAGCTTCACCTTCACCATGCTTTATACTAAAGACCAACCTACCACCTCTCACTATTTTATCTAATCATATTTCAAAATCATGGTAAGGTAGATCAATCTGAAAATATTGCCTACGCCATAGGAATTATAGTAAAGCTTTTAAAATGAAAATATCCATATTATAAGGACTAGAAATGACCATTTAACATAAAAATGCCCTCTAAAATAATTAGTTTATACATTTCATAAAGTAAAACCTTTTAAAAGTGTTGCATGAAATAAAACAATGTGATGAAGATGTAAAATGATTGTTGGATAAACCTTGAACATGTGTGGGTGTTTATATATATATATAGCTATAGGGGTTTAAATACTACTTTAGTTTATAACCTTTTTTTGTTTTAATACTTTCAAAATGTATGTCTTGGTCTTTGCAACATTAAAAGGTGATAAACATCTTAGTCCCTTCATTTTCATTTTCATTTTATTTTTAAGGGATCAAGTGGTCATTTTTTTAGAGGTCAAGGACCACAATGAATTAAAGTAAAAAGTAAAGGATTAAAATGAACCAAACTTTAACTATAGGGACCAAAATAAACTAAAATCAAAAGTACAAAAACTAAAATAGTATCTAAACTTTAAATATACAACATTCAAGTCTATTCTAGTATGGCTTTATGCAATCCACTTCTGTGCAACTTATGATGAGGAAAACTTTTCTTTTTCTTTTTCTTTTTTTTTTTTTTAAAGAAAATGTACATATACTATATAATTAGAGTGGGCTACACTTAGGCCATGTTTACCAATATGTAATAAAAATTGGTGTAATTAGAATGAGATTTCATTGATTGATGAATCATAAAAGATATGAATTACAAACATAATTATGATTGCTTTTGATCGCGTTAAACTCACATTTTTTGTTATCGTTACCGTTTGACTCTAGCAGTAACAGTAAATGTGGTAGATTCATAATTTTCATATTGTTATAGTAACAATATTTGTAACGATAGTGATAGTGGTAACGATAAAATTATTTGGTCCCACGTAATTTTCAACTACAATCAAATTAAACACAACCTTCATTCCTCAATTAGATTGCAGTATTTGATTATAGATTTCGAAACAGACCCCACAACTCATTACGATTGCGGAACGCAGGTAAATAATGATAAAAATAATCAACTAGAGCCTACTTTTTACCGTATAATTGATGAATTACCTTTTACCTTATATAAATGAACCCTTGAATCAGAATGCATCTATATATTGTTAATATATATATTATTCATACAAATGGGTTACTTTTCTCTCCTTTCTTGGTACAATACAAACTCATTTAAAATTATGAAGTTGGTGGAACCTATTCCCATTCGGCTGAAAAGCAAGTGAATGGCTATCCAATTGGAGGTCCCATTATTGATCATTTATTATTATTATTATTATTACTATTATTATTATTATTATTATTATTATTATTATTATTATTATTCTTTTTTAAAAAAATCACATTATTATGAGGTATCCCCAAAAGTATGGTCCCTAGTTGAATTATCGAGAGCTCTGCCTTGGGAATCTAACATTTTCACGAAACTCCTTCATTTTCCACCCTCAATTTTTTTGGCAAAATTTCTCTTTTTAGCACTGTAATACCATTTCCTTTACCATTAATTTACAAATAGTTTAAAACATATTTAAATATTTAGCAAAATATCACTATTTATTAGCAACAGACAGACATTGACACTAATTGATGTTTATTAATGTTTAACAATGTCTATCAATTATAAATAATAATATTTTATTATATTTGTAAATAAGTTGGTTCATTTTGCTATATTTGAAAACAACCCTGGGATAATTTGTTTTAAATGAAAAAACTGCTGAAAATATTTTTAAATATAACAAAATGACAATCTATTAATGATGGACACTGATAGACTGCTATCATCTATCACTAATAGACATAGATAGATATCCATTAGTATCTATCACTGATAGACATTGACATTTTGTTATATTTGTAAATAAGTTAGCTCATTTTGCTATTTTTCAAAACAACCTTATACTTTTATTAAGTTTTTGAAAGTTAAGTCTACAAAAACTACTTGCATCTATTGATTTGTTTGGTTTGTTATCCTATTTTTAGAGTGTTTTCAAAATCGAAGTAAGTTTTGAAAATTCAAATTGTAGTTTTTAAATTTTCTTTTGTTTGACTTTGACTAAAAATTTAGGTGCTGATTTAATAAATATGAAACTCTGGTAAATAATTGTGAAGAAACAAATAATTTTCTAAAAAAAAAGAAAATAATTATCAAATAAACCATTAATCTTTAATTGAAACATAATTGTTTATCAACTTTTAAATTGTTTATTTTAGTTGACGAGCTTCCAAAGAATAATTGTTTCTATGATATCTCCATTGCCGTTCAAAAAATACATTGTTTGCTATGAATGTGGATACTTCAAGCCACGGTTTTTTTTAAATATTGGAAGTCATGTCATGATTTATGAAGGTGAAGATGAAACTTGTTGTGTTTTTATAGTTCAAGACTCGTCTATTACTGATAGATTATAATAGGTAGGAATCTACCTACTATAGACCATATCACTGGTAAAAATCTAACGATAGAGTTCAATAGATTTTGCCATATTTACAATTATATTAAAACATTGCTAATCATTTTAATAATAAGTTTAGAGCCCAACATGTAAAAGTTACTGTTTTTAATTGGACTACTGAAAGAGCCATTCGGCCTATCTAAATATGTCAGTCAACATCCGTATGGGCCTAGTTTTGGGCTTTATTAGGGTAACGAGAAAGCCCAATGAGGAGATGAAAACACAGGGCAAAATGTAAACTTTGAGATTGTTTTTGAGTTCAATATATGTGTTAATTTAAACTACTTCTAATTTTTTGGCGCATAGTATATGCTTAAATCAATTGGGTCATAGTTAGCTTAGCAACATTAAGACTAATTTGTTACTATAATATTAAATAATTAAATCAAACATAGCTTAATTGACATACGAGTGTTAGTAATTACGAGGTTTGTAGTTCAAATTCTCTTAATTTCAATTATTGAAAAAAAAAACATTATCCGATTTCATAATTGAATTAGTATAACATTAAAGTAACTAGAAAAATGTAATCAGGTCTAAACATTTACTATTGACATATTTACTTCAAACATGTCTCTTCCTCTTTCTTAAGGTCAATTAGCTCAACTAGTTAGTTACAAGATTATTCCTTTTGCTTCTTATTGCATGATTAGTCTTTCAACCACATTACATGGTCGATATAAGGGGATTGGGATCTTCACATTCTTCTTTAAACGATAGACTTTCATATTTACTTTTTTGCTTGTGTTACGAACTCGTGTACTCTTTCTACTATTACGATCAATACACTTTTCATTTTTACCTATCAATTATAAGTTCTATATAGTTATAATAATAATAAATAAATAAATAAATAAACTCAAGCTGGAGTTAAAGCCCATACATAAGAGTTTAAAACGATTCAAACATATACATACACATACATACATAGGAAGAGAACGAGGTGGGAATTAAGTTGGTTGACTACTAAAAACAATGTGTCGATCTGTACATATATATAATGAAAATAATGACGATGGGGAATGGGAGTGGAGAATGCGTTATCTATCTCCACAGAGAATTTCTTCCCTCACTCCCTCTCTCATTCTCTACCTAAACAAATATTCTCACTTTGCTAGGGGCGGTGACGGATATCCCACAAGTCCCATGAGGAAAATAGACATTTGTTGACACACCTCCTATATATAACCATAGAAAAATTTATAACATAAAGTTTATTGACAAAATAAATTACTACATTTAAAGATCAAGAAATGTATTAATTTATGTGTAGTTTTGACTTATATTATATAGACATCAGCGGTCCACAATGTTCCCAAAATTCTTATGGTTGAGCATATATATATATGAAGCCCTACATGCAAGCAAGCAGGTTCTAAATGGGTTTTTAAAAATTTGATTGTGTTTGTTTATATGTAATGTTGTTAGCTTAACTTATGAAGCTTTGATGTGAAGTAACTAATTATAAGTTTGTTTGAAAGCTCCTTTCCTTCCCTTCCATTGCACATGCATTATTACTTTATTAGGCTGCTCTTCTTCTTTTGTTTATTCTCACTATTATTTTTATTGAAGAAACTTATTATAAATAGAAAAAAAATATTAAACTATTTATAAATATAGCAAAATTTTACTTCCTATCTGTGACAGATCCAGATAGACATCTATCAGGTCTATTACTATATTTATAATTATTTTTAATAATTTTTTTATTTTTAAAAACATCCTTTCTATTAATCATCTAATAGTTGTTTACTCAATTTCATTTTAACTATGTCAACCTATTAATACCACTTTATCCACAGTTTTTAAACTTTGATGATAGTAACAATTTAGTTCCTAAACTTTAATTAGTAAGGATTTAGTCTGTATATTTCAGTCTTGTAACAATTTAGTCATTAAATTTTAATAAGTAATAATTTAGTTCATGTATTTTACAATTTGTAACAATTTAGTCTTTATTGTAAAAAATATATATTTCTTTTAAGATTTAATAAAATTCTTACACATGTAGATTAATAAGCTGATAAAAAATCAAATCTAATTATAAATTATGAAGACTAAGTTATTACATAATAAAAGTTAACACTTAATTTTGATAAGATTTTTCATGAAAGGGACTAAATTGTTAAAAACTTCATAGTTAGGAACTAAATTGTTACCTCGGATCAATTTTTTTTTTTTTTTTAACAAATAACAATAAAATTTAAAATGATTTTAGTTTGGTCGAAATTATATCTTAATTTGTTAAGCTAATGCATGGACTAACACTTAAGTGAATTTGGTTTTAACTTTTTCAAGTGTTTAATTTTAACACTAAGTTAGGGAGGCACCCAAAATATAAAATGTATTTTAAAACTGTTTTTTTAATAATGAAAACCACTTTTTTTAAAATATTTTCTCTCTTCAATTAACTCAAACGGATCTTAATCTTAAAAAAGAGTAGACAATATTTTGAGTGGTGGAGGTATGTGATATGAGTCATTATTTTAGTAGACCCATTTATTAATAATGAAAAGTGTGGAGGTGGGGGGTTAGGTTGGTTGGCTACTAGAAACGAGGAGTGATACATTATAATTAGAATATAAATTAGGTTTGTTATTAAATAAAGAGTGGTAAATGTGACACCGACCATAAATGATAAATCTTTGGGAGTCCAAAAATCCAGCTGGAAAATTGTTTGTATTTATTCACTTGGAAATTAAAACACCCCCCCCCCCCCCCCCCCCCCC
>QLSR01000342.1:843763-866016 GCA_031780015.1 Citrullus colocynthis
AAAAAAAAAAAAAAAAAAAAAAAGAAAGATCGAAATCGAAAAAGGAAATTAAGAAATCGAAAGAACAATTGTTCTATAAAGAAATTCTTTTCATTAGAATCCGAGTCATTTTCAACCCAGTTAGCGTAACACTAATCGAATTTACAAATCGCGATTTCGTAAACAACCCTACAATCTCCCTAACTTCATCATCACCACATTCCTCAACAACGATCACACAAATACCATCAGGACGAACAGCTCTCTCCATCTCGGAAACGAATCGAGACGGAAACAACGCCTCAGCCAAATGAGCAGTAAACGCAAAATCAAAAACATGATCAAAGAAAGGCAAATTATGAGGATCAGCACGACTAACCAAGGGAGGCGAATCGATCAACTCGACGCCGGTGACATCGAGGACTCCCATCTGAGAGAGCGCCATGACTTCGTGGCCAGCTCCGGCGGAAACGCAGATAACTTTGGTGTGGTTGTGGAGAAGGCCTAGATCTCGAATGGCATGGAAGAAGTGAATGAAGGAAGAGAGCTTCTTCTGCCAGTCGTTGGTGGACCAGAGACGCTTGTTCTTCTTGTCAATGGAGACGAGCTCGCGAGGAGTGGAATCACAAGAGGATTTGGGGAATTTGAGATGGGGTTTTGAAGGAGAATTTGGGGGAACGCAGGTTTGTGGGGTTTGGAGGAAGAGGAAGATGAAGGTGAGAGTAGCAATGGCAATGGAAGCAAATGAGAGCCTGTTGAGAAAAAGGCGTACGTGCCGTTCCATTGTCTGTTTCTTTCTTTCTTTTTCTTTTTTTTTTTTTCTGTTTTTTTTGGGTTTGTGAAAGCAAATTATATGAAACCAAAGCAAATGCCATTGCCATCATTTTGACCTTTCTTCGTACTTTTTTTCTTTGGTGGTTGAAGATAAAAGGAAAGATTTTGAAATTTAAAATATCCTTTTGAAAACTACATGCATACCAATCTGACATCTTGAAATTTAGGAACCTAATACAAATTAAACTCATTTAAGGTCGATAAATATATTTTATTTATTTATTAATAGATAAAATACTTTATTGGTTCTTAAAGTTTAAATTTCGTGTTAGGTTTCAAAGTCGAACTTAATGTATAAAAAATACCCAATTTTTTTTATGATGTGAGTTCAGGGGACATAAATAAATTGAGATCACAAACGAATGAGGGGATCTTGAGAATATGAAAGGATGATTGAGAAAGGATTAAAAAGAATTGAAAATTATTGCATATACCAACAAGATGCACATTCCTTTTTTGTGGCTTAATCATAAAAACTTTTCCCATGATGAATGTGAGTGAGGACAAAACATCCTGAAAGGATCCTTGTCACACAGATTAGATGACGTCACCAGGTCGTAAGAGATGCAGGTGAATGTCGGGGTCATCGGGCGTTACAATTTTGGTTCTTGTAAAATATTGAAATTTAAGGATCAAATGAAAATAAACTCAAAACTCAAGGGTGAAAATGTGACATTTTAAACTTAGGGACCAAATAAAAATTGAACTTAAAACTTACAAGTAAAAGTGTAACATTTTGAAACCTAGAGACCGAACTCAAAATTTAACGACAAAAAAGGTATTTTCTATTTATTTATTTATAATTGAAATACCTTTTTAGTTCCTAAAGTTTAAATTTTGTGTTTGATAGGTGGAGGAGAATCTTTGACTCCTTTTTTGCCTCTACATTTTTATTACAGAGACATTATTATTACTATTTAATCAAATTCTATAAAAATTAATTTTGAGTGACTAAATTTAAGATTTATTAAATATATGGAAACCAAAATTAAACATTTGAAAGGAGATGAATTGAAATTGAAAAAGCTTTTATAGGATATACCAAAATGATATATAAGTACTATTAAGCTACTTTTTTTTTTTCTTTTAGGAATGCTATACATTTGTATTTAGTCAGATTTTGTAGGGTAACCATTTGAATTTCGGTTTTTGTATTTTTGAAAATGAAGCCTATAAACATTCTTCCACCTCTAAATTTCTTGCTTTTTATCTATTTTTTATCAATGGTTTTAAAAAATTAAGCCAAATATTGAAAATTAAAAATGTGGTTTTTATTTTTGAAATTTAGTTAAAAATACAATTTTTATATTTAAGAAATATGTAAATCATTATAAGAATTTGAGGAAAAAAAATATGCTTAATTTTTTTAAACAAAGAATGAGAAGGTTACCAAACCTATTCACATGGACAAATTTTGATTTAGGACTTCGGCAAGTGAGGACATCACCATTTCGTGCTGTTTTTCTATTTTTTATTTTAAAAATATTCAAATCCTAAGTTAAAGTTATGGGATGTAATTTTAAAATTCAAATAGACACAATTTTTTTTTTTTAAAAAATAATGAAATAAGTTTAACCTATGAAATATCTTGAAGTAATATTTTACAAATAAATTAAATCATGTTTATTTTCCTGAAAATGTAATGACTCCATTTGATTACATTTGTTGTGGTGTCCATGACCAAATCCGTAACAGCAAACACAATTCAATTGTGGAGATTAGAGTGATCAATCTAATTGCATTTGAAAAGTACGTGGGACACACAGGAAGATACCATTATTGTTACAATAGAAGAATTGTGAATCTATCACAATTACTACTATTATTACCGGTTAATCCTCTACGATATCGATAGAGATAAGAAGACAATGATGACAGGCAATGCAAGCCATGTTTATTACTTGGTAATCAAAATTGTTGTCATCATAATGGATTTCTTTTATTATTCATTATTGACAAAATATTATTAACTAGTTTTCTAGGACGTATTTAAATGGGTCCTATTTTTTATATAACGATTTTTTGATTACATTTGCTAGAAAATAAACATAGCCACAAAGTAAAAAATTTCAATTATAATCAAATCCATTAATAGAATTTCATTACAATTACACTAATTTTGATTACGGATGAGAAAGTTGCAAGAAACGTAGGTAAAATTCTATCAGTTTTATAAGTAATCTAAGTTGACATTATAAATAACTGAGTGAAGATATAATAATTCATAGACTCCCGGGGATGGCCATTTAGTAGTAGATGCATATTTAATTATTAAAAAGCAAGTTTAGACTTTTTTTTTTTTTTTTTTTGTTCTGAAATGAAAGTTTAGACTTAGGTTGGGATTTTAATTTTAAATTAATTTTTTTTAAAAGAAAAAAAAAGGTTGGGGGAAGGATAATCAGAAATTTCCTCTCATACATAATATTTATAGCAATTGTTTGTCATTCTTTTCAACAATCACCTCAACAAGTTAAACTGGAAAGTAAATAGAGCCAATCAGCAGAAGTATAATATGAATAAATGTGAAGTTCTACATCAATGATTCATATGGGAAGACGCTTCTTTCTGCTATCTACCATCTTTTAAGGTGACCGTCAACTCATTATGGGAGAAGGTTTCTGGTTTGGTGGAGGAGGAAGCTCTGCTGGAGGGGCACCGCCGTACGACGAAAGCTGGTGGTTTCGGAGATGGAAGAGTTGCGGTTTCGCTGCCGAGCATGAAGACCACATTCGACATGGTGGGTCGATCCCATGGATCTTCCTGCACACACAACAGCCCCACATTTAAACACTTCAAATATTCATCTCTTTTGCAGTTCCCCCTCAGTGTTTGCTCCATTAAATCCAAGCCTTCGTCTTTCATCCATAAATCCCAAGCCTGAGAACGATGTAAAGACTCAATGTTGAATCCGGGATGCGTTCAAGAAGTGTTGATACTCAGAAGTTTAAAAGAAATTATCGAACTTACATAGCCTAGAAGACTCAAAGCTTTCTCCAAGTGATAGAATCCCGTGTTCCTTTTTCCACTAATGATCTCGATTACGACTACACCGAAGCTAAAGACATCAGATTTGACAGAAAATATGCCATCCAATGCATATTCTGGTGACATGTATCCACTGCATTACAAACAGATATTTCAAAGAAATTATGTGACATTATATTATGAATCTGGTTTGATGATTTTTATTGAATGAGACTTACTAAGTGCCTACCACCCTTTTGGTATTTGTGGCAGTTTCTTTCCCTCCAAAGATCCTCGCCAAGCCAAAGTCGGATATTTTGGGATTCATCTCCTCATCTAGAAGAATGTTGCTCGTCTTCAAATCTCTATGAATAATTCTCAACCTCGAATCTTGGTGTAAATAAAGGAGGCCACGAGCAATTCCTAAAATGACGTTGAAGCGGATGTCCCAATCCAATGCCACACTGAGCTTTTGATCTGGAATATAGTCAAATAAATCCACAATTTAGCATATAAATGATTAAGGAAGATAAGAGGAGCAAGGGAAGATAATAGTCACAAACCAAATATAAAGGCGTCTAAGCTTTTATTTGGCATATATTCGTAAAGCAACATCTTTTCATCTCCTTCAACACAGTAGCCCAAAAGTCTAACGAGATTTCGATGCTGAAGTTTTGCGATTAACAAAACCTCATTCTTAAACTCCTCAAAGCCTTGTCCTGAACAACTTGAGAGCCTCTTTACAGCAATCTCCTGCCCACTAGGAAACTTGCCCTGAAATGCGGTGGTTCCAATATATTCTTAAACCAGGCCAAGCTTAAAACGACCATTAATGTGTTTCAAGGATCTGTACCTTGTAAACTGGCCCAAAGCCTCCTTGTCCAAGCTTATTTGCATTTGAGAAGTTCTCTGTTGCAATTAGAATTGTTTCCAAATCAAAAAATGGAATGTCTATTCCATTTGTATCATCTTCCTTGAATCGACCCGATTCGATCAGGTCTTTGACACGTCTCTCATTGTCGTACAAGTGAAGCATTAAATCTTTTTGGCTGTTTCCCCTGCTTTCTGAGTCCAAATAGGATTGACTGTATTTAGATTTAAAGAAAAGAGATGAAATAAGGAAAGAAAGTTATTCAGTAAGAATGGTTGTATTAGATCGAACTTAAAGTACCTTGTCTTTCAATGAGCCCAGTTTTGGAGAAGTAAATATAAAACACAGTACATGAGAGAATCATCAGAAGGACAAGACAAATGGATGTTGCAACAATAATCACAGAGAAGGTCGTTTTGCCTCTTCCATCCTTTCCTTTGTTGTGATCTACGGAAACATCAATAAGAGACTCTGGGTATAAGAAATCCTATGTAGCTAATGGCTCCCAGCATCAAGGCCAGTACAAACGAACATAACCAGAAACATTATCTGCAACGATTCTTACCTGTAGTGCAATTCAAGCTCCAGCCATTCCAATGAAAGTCTGCTATGCAAAGGCATCTTTTATTTCCATCTTTACTCATGTTGCAAGTTGAATAAGGCCAGTCTTTGCAGTCCGTAGTTGAAGAACAAGTTGGCTCTAACGGAGGCTCCCAACTGATTTCAACTTCATTGCTGGTTTTCAGAGAAAAATTCTCGGGATTGGTCTCCTTAAAGTTGCACCAGCTGGTTACATGGAAAGGAGATGAATGGTTCAGCTGAAGGGCTTTGGTTATCCAATTTTTATCACCACAATCAACAGCTTCCTTGGTTTGAATGTAAAATTTCCGCGCTTCTGAATCAATGAATTTAACCTTGTATGTTCCACCTGCTGCCTCAAAGTTTACCTGGCCAGTAGCCACATTGCAGTTAAAATTGAAGTACATGGGGTCACCACATTTAGGTCCTGTGCTAAGTGGATAAGGAATTAGGTTTGACCCACATGTTCCACAGTTTCTGACAGTTGATTCTGCAGAATTGCGAACTCCAGAACTTTAGAAACACAACTGAAAATTCATCATTTTAAAAAAGATATACACAATCATACCTAGATCTCTAACTGCTACTCGAACATTGAGGTCACGGCCATTATCAAACTCATCCTGAAGATTGTTGAGATCTCCAGACCAAATCCAACAAGCAGAACCCTGCCTTGACGTATTAGCTTCCAAATATGAGTAAGCCTGACACTGGCAGTTGTTAAGGCACTCCAATTTGCAATCAAAGTCATCCTTCGCATTAAACTGGAAGTCCGGGTTTCCAGCTTTCATCATCTTTAGACTCAAAAAAGTGTCACTGTCATCGTTGACACTGCATATTGGTGATTTCCTAATGCATCCACCTGAATAATCTCCAGTATTCCAACTCCCTGGAGAGGTAGGTTCAAAACCAGGCAGGCATTTGCAAGCTACACCACCCTCACTATTACAGCTAGCGAAATCTCCACACGCATTATACACACTGCATCTATCTCTTGGCTCCACCCAAATCTGAGACCACACTTTGTGATCTTCCCAGTTTAGATAATGAAGCTGACCTGAGCTGTTCAATACTAGCCTTGTATCAATATACAATGATGATGTGAGATGTGGCACGGAGAAGTTTGGGACAGTTTTCGATGAGAAATTTGACAAAAGGTATAACAATGCAGCAGGCATCTTATCAGTGGTAATAAACTTACCTGAAACTCCACTTTTCCAGAATTTAACTGATCTTTTCCAAATGACATATTGACCTCCGTCTTGATCTAGCTGAAAAGTGAAGTTCCCTCGAGCCGGGTCATCATAGCTCTTCCATGAAGTCAGGACCAAGTTATCATCCATTAACATGCCAGGAAGAAATGTATCAGTTGGGTAATCAAAACTCTGCCAGAGGATGTGCTCAGACAAGTCTTCTTGATCTGCATAACTCAAAACCAGATTTCCATTATCCAATAACTTCAGAGTCCTTCGATCGAGTATAGAACTTCCAATGTTTGTTGACCAATACAGATTCCCATTTCCATCATATACTTTGAGGTTGCCATCATCCTCAATCTTAAAGATACCATCTGAACCAGCAAGTGGGCTGTCTCGATTGGCAACCCAAACAACCGTACTTGGATTTGATTTGTAATACCATATTCCCAAGTATCTTCTGCTATGAGAGCTGCCATATGGCTTAAAGAATCCGAGTTCGAATCTCGATCCTGCCGATACAAGAGTATCCCCTCTCTCATCACTTATGCAACTCTTAAACTCTAAGATATCTTTAGAAAAGCAATTAACGACAGAAATTAAAAACACAAATGAGTACAAAAGAAAAAAAGATGTCAAAACCTCTGCAAACCAGCTGATGGTGACCAAGTTCTTGACACTTCTTTTGGCCACCATTTTACTACTTCTGCTACGCAACAAACATGTTCCCTCTCCTCAATTTCTATCTTCTTCCATTCATCCTCATGATTTTTAAAAGTGATTATAAGAATAACAAAAAAAGATCAGACTCGTGAGTACACCTTTCTTTTTGGTTTCAACAACAATACAAAAATGTCGCTTTCCCGGGTGGCCCACATGATCAAGCCATTTACCAACAAACACTGTGCTTAATTTTGCAATTATAAAAATAGTGTGAAAACTACTCAACAAAGTGAATAATGATATAAAGAATTCAACATGAATATGTCTATCTAGAATAGAAAGACCGTTTGGAATAAATGACAAATATCTTACAAAGAAAGCCATTTTCTCAGAGTGAAATTAACAAGAAAATACTCATTCTTAGTTCAGATTCCAAACCCAGATATTGAGCAATTGTAATCAACACGACATTAGTTTACAACTTTTTCTCCCCACTTGCAAGTGCAAATTGATAGTCAGAAAGTGTAAATTGGGTGTTTGTGTTTGTCTAAGCTGAATTATTGGAAAGCAAGATGGGTAACCAAGGTCAAGATTTACTATTGTTGTCAAGTTCACCT
This sequence comes from Citrullus colocynthis, assembly GCA_031780015.1. Lineage (NCBI taxonomy): Eukaryota > Viridiplantae > Streptophyta > Magnoliopsida > Cucurbitales > Cucurbitaceae > Citrullus > Citrullus colocynthis. The sequence goes on from QLSR01000342.1 coordinate 851,467, forward strand.
TTCCATTAGTGGACCCATTACTCTACTTTTTCTCTTCATCTTTATGAGAGAACGACTAAAGGCATAGCCTACACAATTTGATCAACCCTAACTTTTCTTTCATCTTTATTTGGGCGGGCAATTCTAATGTATTAAAATCATCTGCCTCTTTCGCTTTTTTAATTGGAAGAAGAGAGACCCACAGAAGACTTTCGTCGATTGCACGTTCTTTGATGGTCCAGATGGTGCGATTCTATAGCCTGAGACAAAGCAAAGCCATCGAGCAGTACAATTCATAAAAGAGACAAATCCCAAAATCTACAAAACCCTAGGCAGGCTCGACAGATGTTTGAAAATTTGAAGAAAAATATGACTAGAAGTGGAAGCTAAGCAACTATGGACTACAAACAAAAGACTTTGAAAAGAAATGAAAAGAACACATACCAATGATCAACAACCTTCCGCTTTCACATACACCATTTTTGACTCTCACTGAAGAATTCACTTCACTTTTGCGAATTGTATATTTTGGAGACGATGACGTCCAACAGACGAGGATATGACTTGTGAGAATTTGAAAAATTCGCGGTTTCAGTTTTCAAATTTTGGAATTTGTTAATTTTGGAAATATGTAGTGAATTTTAAGAAGAGGTAATTTTCAAAAAAGTATCTTCAAATTTCTTTAAAAAAAATGAAGAAAGAAGAAAAAACTCTTATTCGAAAAATTTGTATGAAGAACCTAAAAATTAGGCACAAAATGTCAAACGACCATCTATTTAAGTCAAGTTCGGATGAAATTACCAAAATGAAGTCGCACATGGGGAAAAGCTTATCTCACTTTCGCTCTTTCTTTCTTTCTTCACTCACAATCACTCTCGTCTCCCTCTCACTCTCACTCACCAGAGTTGGTCGCATTCGTGTGGACTCGTCGTGCCCGAGGAGAAGAAAAAAAACTGGAGAAGAAAACATGTAAGAGAAGAAGAGAGAGAGAGAGAGAGTCGAATGCCAGAGAATAATAGAAAAAAAAAGTGCAATACCATAACTCTACGTGGTCATAAAATCATCAAACGATCATTTGGCATTCTTTTTCAAAAGTTAAGTCATTTGTCATTTTGAACCTTTAAAATAAGTTTTTTATTCAAGTATTCCTTATTCTTTTAAAATTGCAATATTCTCCTTATATTTTATAAAGGATTCAAAAACTATTGGAATGTTTGAAGAAAAAAGTTGAGACCTGAAACGATGGTGGCAATGACTTAGAATTGTGGAGTAATGTTTGAGTCTAAAATGCAATTCCAAATCATAACGCGCCATTTTCAGTTAGGGATGGAAAACAAAATGGTTAGGTCTCCAACCCTATTGGGTTGTGGAATCTCCCATTTGACTAGATATATGATGGAAAATTTTGTACGAATAACCTATTTTAAGGCGCCCAAATAAAATTTGATCTAACTTTTGAAAAACAAAATGATTTGATCCCTCAATCTCATGTAAATATAGAATATGCATATTCAAAATATTTGACTTTATTTTCAACTTTTTTTTTCTTCTCACACTTTTTTTTTTTTTTTTGGAATAGAAATAGGTCTTTTCAACCTATAAAACAAACTTAATTACCTCTTTTGTCTTTTTGTTTTTAAACAAAGTTAACAAAAACTAGAAGAACAAATATCCACCTCATAGAAACTAGTAGATCCAAATTGGAAAATCCTGACACTAAATATAAGAGCATCCATTTAACCAAACAACACTCGATTCTGAGAGTGCCTAATATGTCTGAATTGGCACACAGTTCTCCATACACTCCAAAATTCCCCCACCAAAAAACGAACATTCATCAAACTAACTCTTGGGGTTTGAGACTAGAGCACTTAAAAAGCTTATAGATTAAAGATTTTGAGTATAAGTTTATTTGAATTTGTATATGTTTCAAATTAAACTAATTATTAATTAATTCCCCGAGCAATTATTTAGTCCCTTTTAGTTTAAACTAGTTTGAATACTACGTGTGTTGCACATATTTCATACCGTTAAAAATGCATAGCATGAGTTGTATTTGAGGGAAAATGTAAATATATTATTAAAGGTTAAATAATATAAATATTTGAAAATTTTTGAAGTGTTAATTTTTTTTTTTGAATAATTGCATTGAAAAAAAAAACCTACTTAAAGGCTTAAAATGACAAATGATCCAACTTTTGAAAAAAATGTCAAATAACCTTTTTATGATGTTGTGACAATGTGAAATTACAGTATTGCTCTTCTTGATATATTTTTTATTTTTTCTCTTCTTTTCAATGTTTTGATTTTTTTTTTTTATCTTTTATCTTTTTTCTCTTATTCTTGAGCGACTTCCTCCTTTCTTTTTTTCTTTTTTTTTTCTCGTCTTCCCAAGAACTCCATCTCTATTTTTTTCTTTCCTTCTTCTTCTTTTTCTATACTGCTTCTTCTTCTTCTCCAGCACGATAAGTCCAAGTTTCGCCACAATCAACTCTATTGAGCGAGAGCAAGAGATGAGAGTGATTGTGAGTGAGGAAAGGAAGAGAAAGTGAAAGTGAGATGGGATATTCTGCGCGTGCGAGTTCATTTTGGTAATTTCATTCGAATTTGACGTCAGCAAAAGGTCATTTAGTTTTTTTAAAAAGAATCGGTGTCATTTGGCATTTTCGGCCCCAAGTTTTGGGTTATTCGTACAAATTTCCCAAAATTGACTACATTAAGGAGATCTAATGATTAATTTATGTGTTTTTAACAAAAATTAAATTTCAGGACGCTTTAAAAAATAGAAAAACTATGGAAGATAATTATAAATATAGTAAAATTTTATTTTTTATTTGCGATAGACTACGATAGACATCTATCACTTTACCATATAGATGCGAATAGATATTTATATGAGTCTATCACAGTCTATCACATATAAAAGTAAAATTTTGCTATATTTGTAAATAGTTTGATATTTTTTCTATTTATAATAATTTTTTTTTTTTTTTTTTTTGTAAATTTTGATATAAATTACATGGGTTACTTTGACTTTAAAGTTTCTAAAATCAATAAAATTTATGTTATTTAGAATTTTTTTTTGTTATTGAATTTAAATTTTAGGTTTTTGTCTGTGATTCTCTTATAATTTACGAAGTTTAATTCATATTTTATTAATTTATTGGAGCTATAAATCTCAACTAATGAGATAAACTAGTGATAGTCTTAAAATTTTAAAAACTTGTTATGATAAAAAAATTATAGGTTCTTGTTTCAAATGAGCTCGAACCAAAAAGTGCATGGAGAATTATTTATCGTGGAACCATATATTTTCCTATTCTTATATATATAAAAGAACTTGGAGGTAGAAGAAGAAAAAAAGAGGTAAACCCATCTAGACTTAAATACGTGGAGTAAGGAAAGAAAATTACTAGAGAAAATTTCAACCAATCACAAGATATCATGTTATCGTCATCAAAGTCAATTTTATTAAATTTTGGGTCAATTAAATATTATTGGGCTAAAAATTGAAGTTTGGAGACAAACAAATGACTAATTAAAAAATTGTCACGTGTCTTCAATTCGGCCATTTGATCACAATAATTGGTTTATTAACTTCAACAGTAATTAAGCCTAGACCACGATCTATAAATTTGGTCAGAAGTTTGATTGGGTTTTAAATCATAAATTGGATCAGGTCATTATTAAAGTTATTCGGGTCCAAAATTCGAGCCAATTCAAACCCACGGTAAAAGTTTTGGTCCAAAAGGAAGATTTGACCTAACCTCAACTTTAGCCCAATAACCCAAAAGAAAATTGCCCCAAGCCCACTAAAACAAATGAAAGTTCTCTATAAATAGGGTTCTTCCCCTTCATTTTGGAAGGTTGAAAATTTTGGCAACTAAGTGCTGAAACTCTTGACACTGAAGTTCTCTAAGAAGATTTGGAAAACTTAAATTTTTTGTAACTTTTTGTAGGGAAAAATCAAATGATCAACATTAGAGATTGTACCCACAAATACTAAAATTAATACAAATATGACATTCAAATTCAACGGATCAATTTGGTTGTTTGGGGTGTTGAGTTGAGATAGGATGTATGTGTTTTGAGTATTTGGGGTGTTGAGTTTATATGTCAAAGTATTTATGCAATTTTTTTTTTTTTTTTACATAAATAATTTGTTTTTATGATAATTATTTTTTCTAGAAACTTTTGTATTCACTAGTTTTATTCAATAGAAATAAATACACTTATGTATCTGACAATTGTTTTTACATACAAATTATTTGATTTCTTACATGATAAAAAGGATGTTATATTAATGCTAAATTACTGTAAAGAATGACTATAAAATACTATGAACAAATAAAAAAAAAAAATCAGAAATTGAATGTTTTGACTAACCCTTAAGTACTTTCATATCAACAAAGGTATTTTTATTTGTCAACTTAAATATAAATATTTATGGATGTTTTATATTTATTTTAGAAGCTTAAAGAAAGAAGGACAAATACCTGGGAACAATGCTGTTGATCACAAAATTAGAAAAAGAAAATACATAAATGCTACGACAAACTTTTTACAAAAAAACGAAAGAAAAAAAAATTTTGGGAAGAGCATGTAAAAAAATTAAAAACAAAAAGATTTAGCAAAATTTTATGTGCGGCTGTTACTTATTTATAGATCATAGTTAGATGATTGGAGATTTCAAGTCATAATTTAGTTTTAAATAAAATTTTAATCCTTATCAACCCAATTATAATAACCGGTAAACCAAAAGTTTTTTAGACTAAGCCCATTTTATATATATATAGATAGATGTACCCTTTGAATGAAAATTTATTATTTATTAAATTAAACAATGTTTTCAATAGTAATAGTTGTGATTATTAGATTTTCTTTAGGTTGAATTGAGTTTTATGGCCATCAAAATCTTTCCAATTAAATACATATATAATTATTTGAATAAACTATATATTTTTATTTTATTAATTAAATTAACAATATTTGAATAATAACAATTTAATTATTAGATTTTTTAAATCCAGAATTGAGTGTCCTTCAAAATATCTACCTTAATCTCAAACGATATTTTTATTATATAATTTTAATATGTATTTCTATATTCAAATTCAAACCTTTGGCCTATATACATGCGCTCGGAGGTTGAATTATGCGAAACTTTTCCGGAAAAAGCTCCCGTGGCTACGATAAGCTTGAATTGACATCATCATCCGGATCCCATTAAAAATTTCATATAAATCCTGTATTTTTATCGGCCACAGGATTGAAAAAAATGATTTTTTGAGAAAAAGAAAAAGAATAGGTAAATATAATGAATCGTATAAGATACTGGTGGAGCAGCAAACTTTGCGGCTAATACAAGGTAAGGAGGAGGACCATCAAATCAAATCAAATTAAGGAGAAAAGGAAACAAAGGTATAGTTCTAAATTCTTGTGGCTCTTTTTGATTTGTATATTGGGAATAATTAAAGCTAATTAGGTGGGTTAGTGATGAATTAGAATTGCCGACAGGAATCGAATTCCAATTTTTTTGAAACAAATCAAATCCCCAATTTATTATTTCCTTCAACGATTGTTTTATTCCCTCTAATTTTGTCCTTAATTCTTATCTGCTTTTCTGTCATTCTTACTGAATTATTCCCCAGAAAAAAAAAAAAATGATTGAAAATCTATGGCCGTCGATTTTTGCTCTTAAATCATGGTGGAAAGTTTAGGGTTATCGTTCAGGTACTGTCAGTCTGGCGTTGAATGCAACAATATAAAGCTAAAAGGGGCCTTTCTTTTCGTATTCATTGCCAGAAAAACAGGAGAAGAGTTTCTCTCTTCCATGAGGTTGAAATTTTTTTCATAACTATGTTGGGTGAGAAAGGTTAGATCATCGATTCTTTCATTTGTTTTGTCTATATATATATATTTTTTTTTAATTGCAGCTTGTTTTCCTTAATGGGTTTCTCGTTTCATTGAAGATTAAGTCATCTCTGGATTTTACTGGATTGTAAATCTTCATTTAAACTGAATCTCTGCCATAAAGTTGCTGAAATCTTGTTCTTGTTATTGCCTGAATTGTTATATAGGATTTGGAAACAGAACCATTTGCTGTATACATCTTCTTTAGATTGTTTTATCCTATGAATGGTTGTTTGTTTTATGAATCGGTATTTATATCTTCTTCTGGTTGTTTATCAGGTCTGCATCTCTTCTACATGTATTGGTTCGGGTTCCCCTAGTGGGCAAAAAAACTCTCTTCACTCTGGCAGCTGCAATTAGCTTGAATCCTTCTCGCACCTCCAAATGGGTGTGGGATAATGGAGTGATATCTCTTGGTGTTTTGAGGAAATCAAGATCATCGCACATTTGGAGATTGTGTCGTGTTTTAGAGGGTCGGTCGCTCGATTATGGTTAAGGTTATCATTGGCTAAAAAATGTTGAAACTATCTATATAATTGCCTGTTGTTCATCCTCGTCGTCTTGTAACGCGTAGACCTTTGTTTTAGGCTTGTCATTTAGCGAGCAAGTCGGTTATCGTTATCGATTAATGTTGTGTACAGCAAATGTAGGCTGTCTGTGGATGTAGTTTTTCAGTTGGTTCTCCTCTCCACAATGGTTATATTTTCTTGTTTCCATGCTCACATCCATAACCACAAACTAAAGGTAAATGGGAAGACTCACTTCTGGACATTGACGCATATCACCTTCTATTAATACAGGTTGTGTATAATTGATTTCGTCTGTCCGTGTCATATACAGAAAACGGGCCAACCATCTGCCGAGGCAGTGCAGAAATCACTCCAAGATCTTTCTCAAAGTAATGTCTCAAAGGATGCTCCTCAAAGTACTAGTCCTGATCAATTATTGATAAAGACAGGGAATGCTAAACAAGATACCAACAGAGCAGATCACATGGTTTCGATCATTGAGAACAGTAGAATGGCTAATGAGACGTGTGGCCTTAAGAAAAGTCAGTCCCTAGGAAGCATGCCATATGGGGATGGTTCAGCTGCTGCAGACAACGACACCGAAGATGGGAGAGTATTTTCCTGTAGCAGTTCTCAATGTAGGCTTGAGATTTCAGATTCTGGAAAGGCTCGAGGATTGGGCATCGCTGATCAGTTTATAGACACCGTAGGCTCAGACTCTATTCGTGCAAGTTCTGGTCCTGTTACTAGAGAAGAAATCTTCTCCACTGATGACACAGCATGTAGAGAAATGGAAGGTGGGGAAAATGGTGGTTCTATGTTATCTTGTGATGGTGATAATAGGAATTATACACCGAGCACCACACAAATGATTGTAAAATCATGTTCAATGCCAAACTTTGATGCCTCATCACCTGTTTCTGGTGGTTGTTCTCCCTGTAATGATTTCCTACCGCCAGTGAGATCTTCCGGAGATCTCCAGCTCTTAGTTCCAAGGCATGGAGAGATCTCACGTCATGAAATGGAAGTGCAGGTAAATGGATCCCAATCAAGAGAAGATACTGTGGATGAGACTGAGAAAATTTATTATGAAAATTTGTCGGATGAAGGAAAAGATTCTTTCTGCAATGTAATGCGGGACTGGAGAACTTCAGTTGGAGATGAAGTAAACCCAAGGGAGACTCTACAAGAAGAATCCATGGTACAACATTTCAATGAATTGCCAAGCAATGACTTCAAGATTAAGCGTATTGAGGAGTGGGTCAGTGATCTTCAACTTTGTAATCCGTTAGATGAAACAACTGAAGTATACAAATCTGCTCCTAATGAAGTGAAAAGAGGTTCTAGTATCGAAACTAGTTCCAGTTTTGGACGAATTGATTCCAAAGCGACTGCAGGCATGGAAGCTGCTAAGAGATATATATCTTCAATGAATGCAGCCGCCACTACTGCACAATTGGCAAACCATGGATTGGTTGTGATCCCATTTCTTAGTGCATTCGTAAGCTTAAAGGTCCTCAATCTATCAGCTAACTCCATAGGTTTGTAAGTTTAAGATCTACTGTTCAGAATTGATTTCCTTGACATTTTCATTATTGTGTTGATCAGCAGATAAACAATATTAAGATAATGAAGTCCTCTAATAGCTGTCATAATACATTATCTTTGTAGGAAAAATTACTGCAGGTGCTCTACCACGAGGTTTACATAGCCTGAATTTGTCTAAAAATAACATCGGAACCATTGAAGGGTTACGGGAACTGACACGACTACGTGTGCTGGATTTGAGTTATAACCGGATAGTCCGAATTGGACATGGTACGTTTCCCAAATTCCGAACTTCTTTTGTTTGAAGACTGAAAAAGTTAATGGTAGACTTGCCTCTGATCTCTCCTTCTAATCTTGATGAAGGCCTGGCTTCTTGCTCATCGTTGAAGGAGTTGTATTTAGCTGGAAATAAAATTAGTGAGGTAGAGGGTCTTCACCGACTCTTAAAATTGTGCATACTCGACTTGCGCTTTAACAAGATCTCAACAACCAAGAGTCTCGGCCAACTCGCTGCCAATTACAATTCTTTGCAAGCAATCAGCTTGGAAGGCAACCCAGCACAGAAGAATGTTGGAGACGACCAATTGAAAAAACAGCTGCAGGGCCTTCTTCCACATCTGGTTTACTATAATCGACAGCCCACCAAAGGCAGTACCTTGAAGGACAGTGCCGACCGGTCAGTCCGCCTAGGCACAAGTGGCCATCAGCTCGAGCATGGCACCAGAACAGATCACAAGAGCATCAGGAAGACGACTCACAGCCACAGAAGTCAGGGATTAGGCTCACCTAGACGATCCAAGCTTCGTCATGGAAATGTCCCTGCCCTGCCTCCTACTGGAAGTAAAGTAAATGGCACTCGACATCACTATCGTTTTGACAGTAACAGCAGGCAGTTCGAGTATAAATCAGACTCCCTTATGCGGCGGAGTCGAAGTGAGGGTACCTTGGCAGATCTTTGAGTTAATAATTTATTACTGTACTTTGTTGAATGAGTTGAGTTATCTGGATTTTGGTGTTTGATTGTTAAGCACATTGGCATCTTTTGAACTACTTTTAAGTTGTTTTAGTGTTCAATAATCTCTCAAGTCCATTGACATCAAAAATTCAAAATTTTATCTTACATGGTGGTGGTGTAGTAGATTTACTTTATATATCTCCATGTAAATCAATAAAATCAAATTGCACAACTTTATTTTTGTGGATTACTCAAAACTTTAGAAGTAGGTACAAAAACACAAGATGAATATGTAACATTTATGTACTATTAATATGGCAACTTGAAAAGTAGTGTGAGAAGAACACACAAACAGAAACCAATGTCGTCTGACCATACAGTTTTTTGTTCTTCAAAACAGAGGATATGAAATATTTTTCACCATGTACAAATGGAAATCTCTAACCATAAAGGTTTTTGTTCTTCCAACAAAGGATATGAAATGTTTTTCATCATGTACAAACACCAAACTCTTCAAAGTCAACTCAATTCACTCAGCAGTCCTCTCTACCTTTGTCATTGTGTACAATTTCTGCATTAAAAGTTCAAGCATGTCAGAGTTTCTAGTGGTTATTGCCAAACAAGAAACAGACCATAATCCAATCAAACGCAAAACATTGTCAGCACTCAAATCTGCTGAAATTAGAGTCACAACCTATACATATACATAATCGCTTAGATGTCAAGCAGTAAAATGCAATTGAAATTTAGCTTACATGAGCAGACTACCGGCCACAACATCATTCACTTCATTTAACCATCTGCTCAAGAGGAAAGACAATAAAAGTACCTTTATTATACAGAGCCGTGGAACATTTATAAGAACTGCAAACTACCCATTACAACAATCTCCACTTATTAGGAAGTTAAATGAACAAACTAACCATATGTTATATTTGAATTTAAATTCATAATTGACTAGTCCCAGTTACATCTAGAAGTCTCTAAAACAGTGACCAAAAATGGCAGTCTAATATTAACTATATTATAATTTCCCCGATTTCCCCCTCAACTCTGCTTAGAACAACACCTTGATCGCTACTTACTAGTGGGTGGGGGGGAACGGATTTGATTTTGGAATAGATTTCTAAAAGAAATACTGTCTGATGTTCTAAATTCCAAGCAAACTAGTCCATCGCAGTCCAGAATTATGAACAGGACCCGCTTAGGAAATGGGAATTGAAAAGACTGCAATACATCACCCTCACCACCCAGAAATCTAATCAATAGATACAAACTATTTTCCAACAGAAAAGGGAAGAGAATCCCATGATGAACAGAAAAGATGGAAAGATCCAATCTGAGGCAAAAAGCTTCATAAAGAACAAGAAATTCAGGAGCACAAATATTTACCCGATAGCAAACATAACACAAAATGAAACCCATAAAGATTGAGGAAAATAATGTCAAGAAAAACTCGAACCTTTGACCTCCTCGTCAGCATCATGATACTCCTGCTCATCTTCAGGCACTGGATCAAGTTCCACTTCCTCCCCAATAATACTCTTCACCGAGCCTTCGGGATCAGCATCTCCACCACGAGAACCATCCTTATCATCCGGATACCTAACCACCACCACCGGACACACGCAATGGTGAACGCAGTAGTCGCTAACACTTCCAAGTCGGCCCTTAGTGATTCGCTTTGAGGCGCCAAAGCCTCTGCTCCCCATGATAACAGCACTAAGCCCCAATCGTTCAACTTCGAGACAGAGTCTTTCCTTCATGTCGTGGTCTTTGACTATGTGAATCTTGAAAGGAATATTAGCCTCCACTAAAGGTTGAGCCAAGTCACTGGCCTTGGTCGCCGTGAAGTTGTCGAAATCATCTTCCAGCTTTCGTTGCGATTCCTCAGCGCTGACCTCGTCGCTGCTGCTATTTCTTTGATGAAGGTCAACTGATCCCCAATCAGCTCCATAAAGAACACTAGTAGGTCGAACGTGAAGAAAAAACACCAAATCACCGGGACGAAGATAGTTCTGAACAGCCCAACGGACGGCGTATGCGCTCTCATCGCTCAAATCAACAGCGATTGCGATTCTCCGCTGGGAATCCAATGAATGACGCGGTGATAAAAAGGAAGCCGGCGACGACGGTTGGATTTGACCGGCGGCATTAGGATTCACGCCGTCAACAACAGTAGACTCGGTGTCCGATCGCGTAGGTTGAAGACTCATACTGGGAAAATTTGGAATTACGGTGTGATCTCCTGTAAATGGAAATTGAAATTCGATCGGGAACAGATTTTAATACACAAGAAAATGGGAAATAAAGAACGGGAACTCGAATTGCAAAGGGAGAATGGAAGATTGCAAAATGAACTGCAAACTGGAATTGGTTAAGAAAGCGTTGGAGAATTGACCGACTTGCAAAGGGAGAATGGAAGATTGCAAAATGAACTGCAAACTGGAATTGGTTAAGAAAGCGTTGGAGAATTGACCGACGATTCCTTCTACAACCAAACCCTAACGGTACTACTTAATTAATTTAATCTTCCTTCTTAATCTTTATCATTATCGGTCGCATTAGTTCCCTCCAACAACAAAATTACTTTTCCCTGTTTCTTTCCCTTTTCTTTTCGTTACGAAGCCAGTGCTTATAGGTTATGAGGTGTTTTTAAGAGTTATTTATAGATTTACTTAATAGAGGCTATTGTCTAAAAAAAAAAAAAAAAAACACCTTATTGAACACTATCGCATGAAATCCATATTTGATTTTTTTTTTCCCCAAAAAAAGTAATTTTTATATGGAAGAATTTGGTAATAATTTAGGAGTTATTTATAGTTATTTAAATTCAAATTCTACCGTTTTCCGTTAAATTTTTCTCCTACTTTATATTGCTGGACCTAAAATAGACTTACAAGACTTGCACTTTTCATTTTGTAGAAATGTAAAAAGAAAAAGAAAAAAGGTTAAAAATGAATGACTTTCTAAAATTAATAATAGTTATGATATTAGTACATATTAGAGTGGTTACAGACTTAAATATGCCTTTTGTTTTTAAGTACTAAAAAAAATTCTTCATTTCTTTTTTATTTTTCTATAAATATAACAAAATAAACCAAACTTATTTATAAATATAGTTTATTAGTATCTATAAATGACATCTTGCTATATTTAAAAATATTTCTAACAAAATATACGTATATGTATATATATATATTTTCTTCTTTACTCGTTTTTATATAACAAAAATATTTAAAAGATTTTATATAAAGTTTTAAATATATACTCATATTTTCTAAATTTTAAACCATAAATATTAAAATATAAACTTTCTACATGTGGGCTTAAAGACATGAGACATATGAAAAAGTGAGGAACCTTAGAATAATGTGTTTTTAACTTTTTTTTTTTTTTTAAATCTAGAATAATCTGATTAAGCATGCAAACTATTTAAAATATTGGATGAGTTTAATTCATGAAAATCAAACGATTTTATATATTAAGTACTTTTCTCATGAATTTAGTTGAGATTATGGAGAAAAAAATTACCATATTCACATTAATTTCACAAAATAAAAATAAATAAATAAAAGAAAATTTATCTTAAAAGGCAAAACTACTTTATAGCAAAATACACAAGCTATCCGCGATAGACCGCGATCTATTACAGTGAAATTTTGTTACATTTGTAAATATTTTGGTCATTTTTGCTATATTCCAAAAGAGCCTTGAAATTAAAAGACAATAGATTCACGCATCTTGATTCGAAACTATTGTATGTATAGAGATGGAATAAAGACACGTATGTTTTGAGTAAATATGAGAAGTTGAAAAACAACTAAAATTGATGAATATTTCCAAGATTGACGCTACAAAATTAGTGCACTAATTAGATGGGAAACATTGCAATGAGAAAGAAGACCTATGGCTAAAACATTTGATAATGACATTTTTTGTTTTATGTTTGTCTATGGTGGAAAGAGAAAGGAAAGAACTACATTTGATTTTTCTTGGGGGTACTCGAACATGTGTTGCCTGCATTAATCATCATTGATGTAATCCAAGGCCTTTCCTTTCCTTCTCATTATCCATCCAAGTGTTTGAGTTTGACTATTATTCTAATTACCATCACACATACACATACAATTCCAATATTTCTCTATTTGTATAATTTTTAAATAAATTAGTTTTTTTTTTTTAGATATAAATTTTAATCCACCTCAATATGTCAATTAAAGACACTTTGATAATAAATAAGTTGTAAAAAATTTCATCAATATTGACACTTAAATCTGTTTTTACCTAAACATCAACATGTAGCCCAGTTAATTTCGACGTTGAAAATTAAGAGGATAAAAATAATTATTTAATTTGTCTAAAAAATTAGGTGGCAGCAAAGCATTCACTTGAAACTGAAGAAGATGATAAAACAAATTGGAAAATGAAGATTGAAAGTGACAGAAAAGAGAAGGACAAAGAGGCAAAATTAAGAGAGAAATACATAAAACCATAATGCAACATCAATATGACTAAGTTTAACCACGTAACGTTTGTAATATCATCTTTTAAGATGAGAGCTGGTCTAATTCTTATAATATTATAGGTTTAGATACCTGCATTTTTTTTAAGTTCATTTTGGTCCATACATTAACTAACTTGGGTTGAGCTAGTGGTGTAAAAGAGACATAGTCTCAATAAATGATTGAGGTCAAGAGTTCAATCCATGATTGCTACTTAATTTCCTACAATTTTTTTTACACCCAAATATTGTAGGTTTAGATGAGATTAGTCGAACTGCACGTAAATAGGTCTGGATACTCTCGAATATAAAGAAAAAATAAAATGGTTCTTTAAGGATAAAAATGAATCAAAGTTGAAAGTACAAGAACAAAATTGAACTTTTTATAAGTATAGAAACTAAAATGAACCAAAATTTAAAGTATAGAGATCAAAATGAATTAAAGTCAAAATTACCTAAACCAAAATAATATTTAAACCAATACTATATTGCAAATAAAGAATAAATGATTTAATTGTGTAAAGTATATCTAAAACGTTTTAAAGTATCTTTAAAATTTCAAATTTTTATTCAACAAGTCATTAACTCATATTTTCAAAAGAAAAAGAATTGACTCGTTTAATATTTCAAAAAATGCACAATATATTGTAATGAATAAAGCATTAATTACATGTTAGACCCACAATTTGAATGTTAGAAAAGCCTACATAGTGAGTTACAACTAGGTGAATATTAGACTATGTGAGTTTTTATTTTGAAGCATGTATGAATATAAACAAATTAAAAAAAGAAAAAGAATATAACAAGATAATTCTTAAATATAGTAAAATAAATTAAAATATTTTAAAATAGCAAAATATTACTATTTATTGAGACGTCTGTCAATTTGTTATATTTATAAATATTTTTAATAATTTTGTCATTTAAAATATTCTTTAATTTATAATTTCTTTTTTTCATACCTCATTCATACTAACTTAGATCCGAGATGAGGGTATCACTCTCTAAATTTAACTCTATTTGACTTTTACTTTGGACTTTTATACAGGTAAGCAATTACATAAAAATAAACTTCTCGTTGATTTAATATCATGACCATGTTTATCAAGATTAGGTTTTTTTTTTTTTTTTTTTTTTTTTTT
>QLSR01000342.1:866387-896449 GCA_031780015.1 Citrullus colocynthis
TTTTTTTTTTTTTTTTTTTTTTTTGGAATTTCACTTTATTAGACTCCTAGATAAATATATTTATTAGAACACGTTATTATGAGCATTTAATTTTGTTACAAAACTTTTGTATACTTGATTTGAAATTTACATACATATTTGCATTAAATTATAGAATCTGCATAAGTTATGCAAACATGTAATATTATATTTTATTAATTATTTTACTTTGATTACTAATGACTAATTTATAATTTAAAATTATTAAAATAATTGTTTTAAATAAAAAAAACTACTTGAAATATTTATAAATATAGCAAAATATTCGGTGATAAACAATGAAACACTAATAGACATTTATCAGTGTCTATTACTAATAGACAGTGATAGATGATAATAGTTTATCAATGTTTAATAGTGATAAACATGACATTTTATTATATTTGTAAATATTTTGGCTTATTTTGCTATATTTGAAAACAACTCTTAAAATATCGATTATCAATATAAATCTTATGAATCTACGTAAAAATAAAAACGAAATAATTTAGAAGTCTATAGTACTTTGTCACATAACAATATTTAATGCATAGTTAATTTTAAACTAAAAAGTTGTATTTTCTTTTATACAAGTTGGAAAGTTGTATGGTGCCAAATAATATATTGAAATAACTAAATACTTGTATAGTCTTTCTCAAATATCTTTTAATGCTTAAGTGAGGTTTCACATTGTGCAAGTAGAGGTAAATAGAAGAGTGTACAAAGACATCATAATAGTGTTATCATTCTCTTTATTCTTTATTTTTAGAAAAATACTTAGGTGTAGGAAGCTATCCATTAAAACATTGCCATGTGGCAATTTTTTTTGGCTTTTTCAATAAAATAATTAATTTTCTTGTGTTAGAAAAAAGTACAAGATTAGGTGAAGCCTAGACTGCACCTAATCGTTGTCCTTTTTACTTTCTTGATCGTATTTTTGCCTTTATAAAAATAATATTTTTTTAATCACTTGGGAGTAAGAGATTCAAACATTTGTGGTCCAAAATATTTGTTGTTTAGTTGAAGGTGATTAATTTTGATTTTAAAAAAGTAAGAAAAAATTGTTATGTAGAAAATTATGATTGGACAATTTGGTGGAATGATTGATCACATTAAAAGTTTAGAGATGTAGCGGTAACAAATTCATTTTTTCAAAAAAAATTTAAAAATCCTTTTTGCCCAAAAATATCCGTATCAAAATCAAACACTTTATTACTTTTTTTTTTTTCTTAGTGATATTTTCATAAAATTCAGATGTTGATATTTACATCATTTAAAACTTTGGTAGGTAGTAGTTAATTTCGACATTAAAAATTATAAGGTTAAAAAATATTGTCTAGAAAATAAAAAGTGAATTGAAATGAGGGCAAGATTCGGTGGCAAAAAAGCATCCACTTGAAACTCTAAAAGAAGATAAAACAAATTTGGAAAAGGAAGATCGAAAGTGATAGAAGAGAAAGGACAGAGAGGCAAAATTAAAAGAGAATACAAAAACGATAATTAATTCAACACCAAATACTCCAAAAGAAAAATGTAAAAATTTAAATTTAAAAAAAAAAAAAAAAAAATCATTTGACATTTTAAAAAATACTTAGTTATTTTTAAATATAGGAAAATAAATCAAAATATTTACAAATATAGTAAAATTTTATTGTCAATCTACTATAGACCGCAATAGACTAATATATGTGTCTATCTGTTTCGTGATAGATACAACAGATAGACACAAGTAATAGTTTATCGCAATTTATCGCAGATAGGCTATGATATTTTATTATTGTTTTTGTAAATATTTTTAACAGTTTTACCATTTAAAATAATTTCTCACAATATTATACATTAATCTTGTAATTTTGTGTCGATATTAAAGCGACGCCTTTTCAATATGATAAGACTCTAAACTTTAAAATGAATTTTTATAGGCTAATGAAACACAAAATTGAGATCATATTGTAGATTAAAAAAAGGAAATAATTATAAATAGAAAAAAATATTTGACTATTTACATATAGAAAAAATTCATTGTCTATCAACGATAAAAGTCTATCACGGTCTATCGTTGATAGATAGTAAAATTTTCAACATTTATGAATAGTTTGACTCATTTTGTTATATCTAAAAACAACTCTTAGAAAAATTATTAAATATTTTAAAGTTAAAGAAACTCATTGTTACAACTCCATGAATATGTGAGTTTTTATTAAAAGTAATTATAAATACAACACATTTTTAAACAAGAAAAATATAAATTGGAATAGAAAAAAAAGCAAATTTAATTGGCCAGATTTGTAGTAATTTTGAGAATCTTACCATATACGTGAATAATTAGCTAATTTTGCCCTTTATTATAATTGCCCTTAACAAAAAAATAATGAGTTTATAACCTAAAATACTAATAATTTCACAAAAATTGGGTGGGAAATAGATAATAAAATTAGAAATTCAAAGGTGAAGTTGGTGTATATAAACATACTTTTTAAAAACAAAAAATCAAATGACCGAAAACTAACCTAAATAATTTATTTAGTAGTAGCCTAGGTGGGAAGATTTGTGATGGGAATTAAAATAAACAATTTTTTAAAATCTATAAATAATTAAATAAGGACAATTTTGATAAACATTTTATAAATTAAGAATAATATTGTAGAAATAAGTTTTTAATATTCACATGGGTATGGGTATATAAACAGATAAGTGATAACCGCTAAATGAGCATAACTCAACTATTATAAAACATGTATTATAAATTTTGAAATCAGAACATTGATTCCAAGGAAGATAAAGTTATAACAAAAGTAAGTTATGAAATTGTTGTTTTTAATTGTAGGCCACGACTTGTCAAATAAAGAGTGAAGCTAACAATATCGCTCCTCCAACTTATATTTCTTGAGTCGAACTCTCCAACTAACTACTTATATTTATTTTTTTGTTTTTTTTTCTTTCAAATTACAAAAAATCCGCTTAAAAAGTTTAAGTGCAGTTGCAAATATAACGATTAAGTCTAAAGTATTAGCCGATATAACACAATGTAAAATAATTTGCGGATGTAGCAAAATTTAGATCTAGCTTTGGAGTTTATTGATGATAGATAATATTGCTGTTAGAAGTCTATCAGCGATAGATGTTGCTGTATTGCAATTCTTTTAAAATGTTGTTATACACCCAATTATTAGCTTTAAAAGTGTTACCCATTGCAAATATACAGAAGTTTATTTACGATAAATTTGTTGAAATGGAATGGGCAAATGTTATTATTCAAGACTCAAAATTAATTAAAAAGATTTAAAGTAGTCTACTAAATGACTAATATTTTACAATTGTTCTAAAATTTGGTAATATTTTAACACCATTTTGAGACATTTTTAACCTTGTGATAGATTCTCTCTCACCTATATCATTTTTTGATTTAGTATTAATTAAATAAGAATTTTATTTATTTAAGATATCATTAATTACCTTATTTCTCATCAATAATTTTCGAAATATTTAATTGTTTTCTTATTAACACCATTTTTCAAATTTTGACTTTGTGTTTGTTATTAATTAAATTTGGTTTACATTTATTTAATGGATGATATTTCAATCTAATGTTTCCTTCATTTTAGGAGATTTCGCTTATTTTATTCTATATTCCTAGCTAAAAATCGATCACATCTCTATTAAAGTTTCAAGTATATATCAAATATAAAATATAAATACAACTCACATATACTATAGTTTATTTTTTTGGCATGTTTACAAATAAACTAAAAAATGATAATATACACGACACATTTTGTTCGATATATAAGACAATATATTGTACAAATTGTCTTGTTCGTGCACTTGTCAAATATACCTTGGTTTATTAAAATAAAAAAGTTAAAAATATAGTATTGTACATATATACTTTGTTTTCTTATTCGAAACTTATTGGCTTCATTTATGTCGGCAACAATTCTCGAATTTTTAGAGAAACTTTTCTTATTTGTGTAGGTTTTTAAAATAATATCATTTTGGAAAGCTCATAATTATGAGAAACTTTCATTACATATTTTTTTATTAACTTTATTAAATATAAAGAATAAATGATAAGGAGGGTTGAAAAGGTAAATTAGAAATATATTTATATAAAATGATAAACAGAAAAATTGAGACAATTCTATAATTAGACTTATTTATTTATTTATGTTATATTGGTTGAGAGCCCATTAAATTATGAGATGACATTGGTCACGCAAAGTGAACGGAGTGGATTCGTTCGCAACATGGTTTTACCGTTTTATTCTCGGGTTCGATAGAAATTCATTTAACCGCCGATGGTATCGAATTCTAATGAAAATAAATATTCACCCCGCCAAAATCCAAAGTTTCTTTTGGAAATTTGAATCGAACTCCCACACCGACCTCTGCAAATACCACGCCGCCCCCGCCGTTGGATGGAGAATGGCCTGATTTCGGTGGACCGGTGGTCGGAGGGTAGCCAGATCTATTTTCTGACTCACCTGCACTCCGACCACACCAAGGGCTTGTCTTCGCAATGGTCTAAAGGCCCACTCTTCTGCTCTCGCCTCACCGCCAAACTCTTCCCCTTCAAATTCCCCAAGTTTAACCTCTCCTTGCTCCGCGTCCTCGAAATCGGCTTATGGCACTCAATCTCACTGATTTCACCTTCATCTGGTTCTCGGAAAGTTATTAAGGTCATGGCAATCGACGCTCACCATTGTCCTGGTAATCAAAGTTTCAAAACTTTCATCTCGCTGTTTGATGAGTTGATCGGCAGTTGTTTGTAAGTCCTGAAAGGAGCGGATTCTTTATCTAATTGAATGATAGGCGATTTAAAGATTTGTTTCGGTAGGAAGAATTGTTGCATTTGGTATTTGGATTATGACTGTGTTCTGGTTAGTTTCTAAAACTCATTAGTTAATCAAGCTTTTTTTGTGCTGTTCCTGCTACGGTTAGGTGCTGTTATGCTCTTGTTTCGTGGAGACTTTGGTTGTTTGCTTTACACAGGGGATTTTCGGTGGGAGATGAGTAGTGAAAGAGCGAATGAAGGAAGAATCACGCTTCTCAATGCACTCGAGGATGATACTGTCGACATTCTTTACTTGGATAATACCTACTGTAATCCTTCTTATGCCTTTCCTTCTCGACAAATTGCTGCACAGCAGGTTAAGATTTCTTTTTGATTGTTTCTTTATTCTTCGGCATGTAATTTCATATTCTTGTAAGAATGAACTACACAGATGTTACACTTAGGTAAATGATGCTTGAAGACTGAAGGTTTTCTTTCCACTCAGCCATGAGGAACTAGACACTATCTGATGTTATTATTCTCCTAGCTTTTGATTGAATTTCATGGAAATAACCCTTTTGAACCATAACGTTTTTGCATCGATATGGATTTTCACAAGGGAGACCTAGACCTAAAGAAGCTTATCTGACCTGATAGTATGCAAATGCATTGTGGAAAGACATTGGGGAATGGACTTTTTGTTGATGATTGATTGGAGTTTCTTTAATTCTTGGGATGGGAAATTTACAACCTGTACCATGTCGTCTTCTTAAAATGTCTTCTTTTTCTAGTTTTCTAGTTTTCTAATGTTTTACTTCTTGATTAGTTTTTACAGATTGTTGATATCATTACCTCCCATCCGGAACATGATATCATCATTGGCATTGATTCTCTAGGGAAGGAAGATCTTTTACTTCACATTTCTCGCATGCTTGAATTGAAGGTTAGTTCAAAGTGAAGATGTGATTATCCAGCACACTAATGTGTTTTGGAACAGTTTTCTCTTATTGAAGGGCATAATAACTAATCTGCGGAAGTGGTTTAGAAAACATGTAAACAAGTCATATGTTGACTAATTTAGCATGGAGGTTCATTAGTTTGGTGCAAATAGTACTGTCTCTTCTCTGTGCAACATTGAGCAAATATTTAAATTAGCTTCTTTAAAGAATTACTCCTATCTCGATTTTTTATGTTTAGGCGAGTAGGTACAAAAAGTAGTAGGGGAAGTTGATAATATGTTATTGTGAGATTGATTATAAGCTAACTGCCGTGGTTTGACTTAAGTTAAAGTTGGGGAAGTTAAGTGTGAAAGGAATGTAGAAGTATCTGTTCAAACCCCATGTGGCCAACTGCCTAGAATACTAAAATCCTATGAATTTTGCCATGTTCGATGGCTGTCTTACTGATTTTCACTGCTGATCCTTCTTTTAAAAAGATTAATTTCCTCTTGAAGGTTTGGGTGTGGCCAGAACGCTTGCAGACGATGCATCTTCTTGGTTTCAATGATGGATTCACTACTAAGACAAATCTTACTAGAGTTCGAGCTGTTCCTCGCTACAGCTTCAGCATAGATACTCTTGAGGGATTAAACCAGATGCGGCCAACCATTGGAATCATGCCATCAGGTCTTCCTTGGGTGGTAAGGTCCCATGAAGGAGATGATATTCTTTCTGGTTCTCTTCTTACCACACGTTATAACAGAAGCAAGTTGAATGAAAATGGTGACGTCTTGATTGAGAAGCAAATTGGAAAAGTAGAATTAGTAAACAAGTTGCACAAGTACATATTTTCAGTTCCATATTCGGACCATGCTTGCTTCTCAGAGATACAAGAGTTCATAAAGCTTGTCCGTCCAACAACCATAAAAGGCATCGTTTCTTCATCTTCTTGTTACGTCGAACCGCTTTACTACTTCGGTCGCCTCTGTGGCGCAAAGCAACCTGTAAAGAAGTTCCATCACAAGGAAAAAAGAAGAGGGAAAGTTGAAAAAGATGTTGACATTAACTTTGTTAACTTGGAGAAAAGCCGAGTGAAAGGTACCAATGTTGGGATTCTGAATGTGGGCGTTCGTTTGGGTCGAGTGAATGCATTGAGACGAGTCCAGCGTGGTGCGCGTCTTGCGGAAGATGATTGTCCTGGGTGATTTTGATGGGAGAACTACTGGCTTTGAATTGGTTAGAAAGGTATGCTTCTCTTGCTTTCTTGCCTAGCTTGAGTTGAATTTCGAAATTTTACTGTAAAGTTCCACTTTTATTGTTATTTTCAAATGAGCAAGAAATGGGAAAGTGATCTGCTTTCAACAAAAAAGTTCGAGATTTCGAACAGTCGATAAGATTCTATTATATATTAAGTTTACCAAGAGTTTTGAACTTAAAAAAATAATAATAATAATAATAATAATAAAAATAAAAAACGCCGTTGTCGGGGATCGCCTGCGTGATAGACAGAAATACTTACCACTATACTACAACGGCCTTGGATGCCAAAAAACTATTCATGCTAATTTTGTATTTATAAATTTGTCGAACTTAGGTCTGCATGGTAAATACATGTTTGATAATATTTTTATAAGTGTCTAGTAATCATTCCTTCTTTCTTATTCTTTTTATATATGAAAATTAGTTATGTATTAAAGAATCCTTTAAAAAAAATTATTGTATTAAAGAAACAAAATATAAATAAGCAATTTAAAACTTTATTTTGTTGTTTTCAAATTTTCTACCTACTTTTGAAAATGAACCATAAACAAAAAACAGTTATTGTTACCAAACGACGCCTTAAAAACCACCATGCCAAAAAAGTTATCCCAAAATCACTATATATATATATTCATCAACTGATCATTATTGATTATGACATTTCTGTCTTGGTAGAAGGCTTTTCACAAGAAAAAATTTTCCATTGAGAACTTGGAAGCCATATGATTGAATATTGTGCACACTGCAGGAGTTCAGCAAGTTCTTGTCTCCCTTAAATAAAACACTGATCAAATCTGCAAAATAACATATTCTAGACTAAAGGAAAAATTAAAAGAGTATAAGATCTTAAACTCCAGTTCTCACTCATAAAAATTAACAAACATCTCCCAACGACATCAGACTCGATCAAGAGCTTGCTCTCTGGTTCTTTATTCTCTACCGCTAAGACTAACTCATACAACATACCTCACTCTAGTCTAGAATGGTCTATAATATCGTCCTATACTAAAGAATGTATGAATAAGTGCATTTTCGAAAATGAATGGTATTTTGGCATAAGTCCCCAAGAGAGAACTCCTTATACACACCAACAAGACGGAAATGTAGATGAACCCCACTGCTCCCCAATACTGCATTGCATATGTACCATTGTAATGTATGAGTGGCATGAAATTGCTTGCATACCATATGATGTCGAGCGAGGTTTCTAATAACATCCCCATCATGACATGGAACCGAATGAAATGAGGCAATTCTTTATTCCTCACGAGTCCGAAGTATGCGAGGTTGAAGTACAACATGGGGAACCACCACGGTAACTTCTGAACAGATCCAGGGACATAAAATATCAAATTATCAACATCCAAGTGTTCCAACAAGGGCAAGAGGTAATATGCTGTACTTGACATCTGCAAAGCCATCAAATATGGAACACAAGCCAAAGTTCTCCACCACCATTCTGGTTTCTGGGTGACCCCAGAGTAGCGTTTTACACTGTAAGAGTCGTCTCTGAATGCTCGAGGACTCTTTCCAGCACAATTTCGTGGAGGTAAAAGTGGAAGTTTGTGGAATAGACTGCCTTGTTCCCCAGATAGATGTGGGGATGCTGCTGCAGAAATCTGTGATATCAACATTCCTGGAAATCATAATATTCAGAATGGCCATCATTGGTTCTTCTCCAACTACAAATATGATGGCATTGAATCATATAGCAAAAATTGGTTAAATTATATCATGAGATATGAGAACAATGCACTACTTCCTGATTCCTAGCTGAATAATATGATCAACCCTCCCTTCCAAAGACTACCAAAGTTCTTAGACAAGGTTTTTGGTTGTTCGAACATCGATTTCCTAAGGTAAACTTATCCTGTTACCTTTAGGGGTAATTGCAATGAGTAGCACTTTTAGGACTGATAATTGAGTGATAGCAACATTTTTAAAGAATTGTAAATATAGCAAAATCTATAAGTGATCACCAATAGACTCCGAGAGTTGAATCTAGATTTTACTATATCTCCAAATTCTTATGCATTGTGTTATATCTACTAATACTTTGGACTTGCCCCTAACTATATATGCAACTGCCCCTAGCTACATTTAATCAACAATCAAGAGAATAATAATCCCACAGACAGTAAAAAAAGAGGGAGATCTTCTACAATCCACCATCACAAATTTTTGTGCATACACTAAAGAAGGAGTTAACAATATTTGTGCAAATGTTCAGACCAAACTGAAAGGTTAAAACGCTAGAGTTAAAGAAATTTCATACCTCTAGAAGAAGAAAGCTTCAGTTCTTTACAAAGTTCCTGTTTAGTATTGGCAATAGATAAAACAAGTTTAGTGTCCAAGTTAGCAGAACCCAATCGACGACATTGGGACATAACCACTTGGCCGGGCTTGAAACATCTTTTCAGAAACACATTCTTGTACCTAAATCAAGATGAATTAAAGTTATACAGCAAAACCAGAACCAAATTTCTCAGATTGCCAAAATCTCCATTAAAATTTTACATTGAGATCAACAGAGGGTGCAGCAGGAAGAGCGTTATCATTAATGCCAAATATCCAATACTTGAAGTAATTCATTTAACAACTGACAAATTAAAATGATTGACATAACAATCCTAGGATTTCCCACCAAATCATCTAAAATAGTCTTTTCCCCAGATATAAGAAAAGAGTAAAAACTATCGGATGCCAAATACACTCTCTGTTTATAGTAACTAACGAAACATCAACAGTCAATAAAAAAATTAAAAAGGTCTTGAAATAAAACGCTCAAAATCAAGAACTATAATTATTTACAATTTTCGGTTCGACGAATTAGCAATAAAGGGGAAAGAACAGAGGATTAAAGAAACAATCGAAGATAACAACATACCGTACGGATGCGCCTATCGCCGTCGTTGTCGGCGGCGGCAGCGGGAGGAGCGGATTCGGTGAGTTGCAGTGGAGTCGGGCGTTGCTCGGACCAACCGCAAACATCTTTCCTGTTTTTCGCGCAGAAGGGAAAAGTGAGGCGGAGGGTAGGGCCGTGTTACTTTGCATGCAAGAATAGGGTACATCTGTAATATCATATTTTATTGGGCACTTAATAGGAAATACCCAAAACCTTTCGGGTCGTTTTAGCATTTTGCATTTTGGCCTGACAGTGCTCGGTAAGGGTTACTACACAGAGAGTGGTAGTTTTCAACCTGAATTATTCAAAATTTATGCGTACGTATATGAGAAGTGAAACATCCGTATTAATTTTAGTATATATACTCTCGAAATGTTGGTATTATATTTTAATAATGTATTTGAAATACCTTCTCAAGTGATTAATTTAAAAAATAAGTTATTTTTAAAAAAATTAAGTACTTGACAACCACCCAATATAAATTTAAAATAATGGAGTGTTTTGAAATATAGTAAGATAGTCCAAATATTTACAAATATAATAAAATGTCACTGATAGACTACTATTATTATCACTATCTATCACTAATAGATAATGACATTTTGCTATATTTGAAAATATTTTCAACAGTTTTGTCATTTAAAACAATTACCCAACTTTTATGAAAATGAAATTTGAGTGTTTAATGGTTAATCTTTCCCTAATTTGTATGAGAAACTTCGGTCACAATCTTTGGTGACTACTGTCTACCATCTCCACTGACCGCTGTCATCTCTGGCCACCACCTTTGACGCTGTTGTTAGCCAACCTCCGATCACCATCTTCGACAATTGTCGGTAGCTAGGCTAACCTCCGGTCACCATCGCTACTAAAAAACCAAACAAACTTATATATGAAAACACTTTTAAAAAAAGCAGCCAAACATAAATGTGCGTTTTTAACGATTAAGTAAGTGCATCTCAAATCCCTATCCATATTTTCGTTTGATTTGGGGACAAACCATCAACTCTTTTTACCCAAATAGTTTACCACCAGCCCGTTTTTTCTAATTTTTCTTAAAGTACAATATTTTTTCATTTAACTCCTGATTCATGCAAAGTTGAGTTATTTATTAATTTTAATAATTTGTAAAGTTTTTTAAATCTACCTAAAATTTTTCCCGAACAATTCGTCAAAGTTTTAAGGGTTGATTAGATAAATAGTAAATTTTAATATTTCATTTTAAAAAATAGCAAAATATTTTAACGAAATTAAATAATAATAATGAGAAATTGTCAAAACTATCCTCAATTAAAATTAAATACATAACGTTTGAAATTTGAACGTGGAGTGTTTCAAAAACATTTTTAAAAAAAAACCACAAATACACTATAACTAAACATTTTAGCGAATTAGGAATTTGGAAAACTTCCACTGTCCCCAACACACACTGGAAAAAGAACTAGAAAGAACTCTAATCCCAAACCAAAACAAATTAAAGATTTTGGAAAGCTTCCACTGCCCCCAACACACACAATAACTGTTAGGAAAAAAAATCCTTTTGTTTAGATGACCCCAACACAAACTCCAAAACAACCATAGGTTTAACAAAAACCCAGAAAAAGCTACTCACTAGAACAATGCTGGTCGTTTCCTCTAGCAACCACACAACGACGATAACTGCTAAATAGCAGTGGCAGAGTACGGGGTCGATTACTTCATTTGCATGTAAGACCTTATGGAAAAGAGATGTCAGGAGATAGAAAATAAGAGATTTATTGGTGTTACCCTCCGCAACAACGCCAACCTGAGGAAGCGGACGATAATCTCGACATGGACAACAACGTGTTGTAGAGAGATAGATTGGACGCGAGAAACTAAGCGAAGGAGATGCAGGTATGAAATTGAGGGAGAGAGAGAGAGAGAGAAAAATTAGGGGGTAAGAGGAAAGAAGATGATAAAGATGAGGGCAGTTATGGTGTGTGTCGGGGGCAGTGGAAAATTTCAAAAATTCTAATTTGCTAAATTGTTTAATTAGAGTGTAATTGTGGTTTTTTAAATGTTTTTGAAACGCTCCACGTCCAAATTCCGATCGTTACATATTTAATTTTAGTTGAGGGTAGTTTTGACAATTTCTCATTATTATATTTTATTATTTAATTTCTTTTTGCTATGTTTACTATTTTAAAAATATTTTGCTATTTTTTCAAATGAAGCATTGAAATTTTTCCAGGGTGGCCCATAGGATTTGCCGGATTCAACGTAAGGAATGACGGCCACGATTGCCGGATTGGAAGGTGCATTTGGTGCAAAAAAAAGTCTTCCAATTCCAACCAATGGTCGAATGGCCCATTGACTACGGAGACTTATCTTTGACGAACCCCACTTCTGTTTTCACTCTCACTTTCTTTGCTCTCTCTCACAACATTTTCCACAATATAACTAACATATACAAACACGGTGGTTGTTGATGAATTTAGACATAATGAAATACGCGAAAATCAAAGAAAGATAAGAAAAGATAAATACAGAATAGGACTCGGTTTAAATAAATCCAAGTACTAGTAAATTATTTATCATCTAATTCTATCTAGGATAAGAAAAGATCCATCTAATACCATCATGAAAGAAAGGGATAGTTGCATAAATGGCATTTAAGCCCAAAATAATATAATCTGTAGCACAAGGACAAAATAATTGCATAAATAGCACAAAAATTGGTAAAAGATTAAAAAGCCCAAGCCCAGCCACCATTTTGCATGCTTCTTCCCAGTTTTTTCAAATTGAAATCTATTATTGATAGCAACTATCAATAATAGCAACTGATAGTTGCTATCAGTTGTTATCACTAATAGCTGCTATCAGTGATAACTTTCAATTTGAGAAATGTGTTATCAGTTATAGCCTTCAATTTGAAAATTGTGCTATAATTTGTTATTAATGATAGTTGCTATAAGTGATAGCTTTCAATTTGAGAAATATTAAGTTTGATGTCAATGATACATGAATATCATTGATTTCACTAATATCTACCTAAAGTATATCACTATTATCATTGATCATTGATATTAGTATTACCAATACACGAATATCACTAATATCTACTTAAGTCATATCACTTATATCACTAATATCACTGATATCTACCTAAGTCATACCACTGATGTCTACCTAAGATATATCACTTAAATCAATAATATTTTGACATCCAAACTATCAACGATATCACGACTATTATTGATATAAGGATATCACTAATATTTACCTAACTTCTATTATTGATACATGGATATCATTGATAATTAATATTACTGATATATGGATATCACTAATATCTGCCAAAATCTTATCACTAATATCATTAATGTCATTGATATCTACCTAAGTCAAATCACTAATATGAAAATATAACTGGTGTCTACCTAAGTTATATCACTAATATCATCGATTTTAAACATTAGAATTGCCAAATTTATATTTTTACATTCAAATAGGACTTTAGTATATCAATGACTATCATCCATAGACTTCTATTATTATGTTGCTGATAGCTACTATAAATTTTATAGGTTCTAGACTTTGAGTTTGAACTTGAGTATTTACTAATAAATTATTATACATTAGTTGATATAAGTCTATAAGAAATAGACTTTTATCACTGAATGAAGTAGTCTGTTAATGATAGAAGCATATCACTGATAGACTATGACTTAGTCTATTAGTGATATCATAGGCTATCAATGATCATAGTTTATTACTAATAGACTTCGTACTTTTAAACTCCTACAAAGAAAAAAAAAAAAGAGCCCGTTTGATAATGTTCTCATTTCTCATTTGTTGAGAAACAAACTTTGTTTGATAAGCATTATTTTGTTTCTTATTTCTAAATTTAAAAAGCAGTTCTAAAAAATGTGCAAAATCAATAATTTAAAAAGGTAAGGTGGTTTCTTTCAAATCTGTTTTCATTTGGTATTTATATTTATCGTTTCGTTTCAAATATAAAATTTGACAACTGACTTGCTGGTGTTAAGGCACTTATAAAAATGATGATGATGATTGAGAACTCTCAAATCTTGGGTCTGAGACTCCAACTCGTCTATTTTTCTAAAAACAAAAATAAAAATAAAAATAATTACTTTCTAAATAAAAAGATAGATACTTTCACGAGGAGGGAGATAAAATTGTGTTTTTTTTTAAATAAAAAGTTAGTTATTTGATGAAGGAGAGAGAGGTAGATAAAATTGTGAGTGGGAGGGAGAGAGAGAAGGGGATACCAATCGGGGGTGAGTGAGGGAGAAACTGGGAGAGAGGAGAGAGAGGGGAAGAAAAATTGAGGAGATAGGGAGAACTTCGGAGAGAAAATTGGGGAGAGAGGAGTGAGAAGGGAGAGAGAAAATAGGATTGTAGTGGAGAGAAGGCCAAATTTTAAATTTTAAATTTTTTTAAAAAGTTTGCTATATTTACAAATATTTTAAAGAAGTGCTATATTTTTAGATTATTTTTCTAATTGTGTTATATGCTATAATTTTTTTCTATTTTGAATATTAGAATTTTTAACATTAGTTTTACCATTTTTTTTTAGTTCGTTATCTTCTGTTTAAAAAATCAAGCCCAGTTTTAAAAACTAAAGAAATAGTTTTTAAAAATCTAAAAGTTTAGTTAGAAAAGATGAAAAACTATGGTAAAGAAGTTGTAAGAAAAGCAACATAGTTTTCAAATTCCAAAAACCAATTCACTATCAAACAAGTTCAAATTATGAATTTAGTTTTTCAATTTTGAAATTTATATCTATTTTCTTTCTTAACTTCCAATTTTGAATTCAATAGTCTCTAATTTTATTTATTTTTTTTTTTTGCTAAATTTTAAATTTTTTAAAAATTAATTAAAATGTTACGTATTAAAGTTTTATTTGGTTGTTGGGGTGTGGTTGCGGGAAGATATTGCATAAAGTATTATGGATAAAAATGAACCAATGATATGTTAATGGCGTTTGATTTAAGTTTATTTGACTAAGTGATCAAGGTCTTGAGGTAGCTGGAAATATCTCCAAATTTGCAATTTGACGTCATAATGACGTCACGCAAAAAGCCAAATGGAGTTTGGGATTTATGGAAAAATTGAAACGACAAGTCGTACTGCACGCTTATTCTTCTCTTCCAACCAAGATGGGGTGTCGTGACCGAGTCTTATCTAAATCAAATCTTCATTTTCCTTCCTCCTTCCAATTAAATTAATGGGTATTTTTCTAAATTGGGATGTTGAATTCAATACTCTTCTACAACCTAAATTTTTGGGAATAATCGTATAAAATGCCCTAAAATTGGTAAATTATTTAATTTTTGAAAAAAATATCAAATAATCTTTTGATTATATCATGATCACGTAAAATTCCGATGTTGTCTTTTTTTCTTCTTCTCAACTTCTCCGGTTTTTTGTTTTTTTGTTTTTTCTCTTCTTTTCCGGCGACTCTTTTTTTTTTTAATCTCTTTTTTCTTCCTCTCCAAAACTCTCTCTCTCTTTGTTTTCTTTTTCTTTTTCGACTTCTTCTAGCTTTTTTTTCTTTGGTACGAAGAATCCAAGTTCCGATGCGGTCAACTCTAATGAGCTAGAGAGACTGAGAAAAAGAGTGAGAGAGATGAGAGTGATTGTGAGTGAGGAACGCAAGCGAGAGCGAGATTAGCTTTTCTATGTGTGCAAGTTCATTTTGGTAATTTCATTCGAACTTGACATTAGCAAAATGTCCTTTGGTATTTTTTTTGAAATTTTGGATCATTTGGTAGTTTCAGCCCAATTTTTTGGGTTACCGGTACAAATCCCCAAAATTTTGATGCTCGCCTTGTTCTTGATCTTTTATGTTCTAATTTTAATTGAAAGCTTGGTTGGTTGGTAGATTCACTTAATATAGAAAATATGTATTTCGCAAAGAATTGAAATTCTATTTTGAGAAACTGTTTTCAAATTTTGTAATTTCAATAGTGCAAAATTTAAAAATAATATTTTTATTTGTTTAGTGCATCCGAATTTTGAATTTTGAATTTTAGAATGTAGAATTATATCAAATAAGAATAAAAACGTTAGAAATATAGTATCTCATGTCATAAACTCATATTACTGTGATAGTCACGAATAGATGTTATCAGTGTCTATCAATGTCAGTTACTAAAAGACAGTAACATTTTGCTATATTTGTAGATATATTCGGTAGGTTTGCTATTTAAAACAATTAATCAAAATTATATAATATTATAAAATAACAATTATAAAAACAAAACTTTAACATAAAAAATGTCCATAAATTAATCGATAGTTAAACTAATATTTAGTGATAACTACAACTAATTTTATAATTTATAAATATAGTATTAAACATAATTAAAAAAATAGTTTAAATTAGAATTTAATTTTTGAATCTATTGCCAAACACAATATATCTAAACTATGAAATACAATTGTATTTTCAAATTTTTATTTCTAGCTTCTCTACCAAAGAAGTCTTAAATTATCGTTTTGATTTTCAAATGAAATTCCAAATGATTTTCACCCGTAGTTTTAAGATCTTTAAGGGAAAAAAAAAAGAGGGTAAACGTAATATTAGAAAACAATGAACAATTATATTACAAGACAGCCTTATTTCTATAAAAAATTGAAGAGAAAAAAAGTTTCAGAAGAGCATTTTCTTAACTTATGAAAATGAATGAATTATCATTAGAAAAATAATTTAAAGGCAACTGCTTACTTCCAAAGACCAAATTAATTTTGTTTTAAGAATCCTGAAATGAAGGACATAAGATATTTTTGAGGAAGTTCACGGACGTTTCATCACACACTAACACCCACTCATTAAATAAAAGTTTGTAATGGGTCCGCGCAGAGTAAATTTGTTTTGTCCCATAGTCCAACCATTTTTATTTAGATATTTTGTTGTGATACAGTTGTTTATTTATTTATTTTTCTTCGAGGTTATATTCTAAAAAAACCGACCGAGGGATGAACAGGCTTGACTAAAATTGTGTTCTAACTTATGGCGATGATGAAACAATTGGAACATTTGAACAAGTCCAAGTTAATCAATTGAAGTCATTGGTGAGAACATTGACTTTTCCTCAGATTAAACGCGTGGACAACTTGACACCATACTCATTTGTTTAAAGTTTAAACCTTCTCTGTTTTGTCTCTCCTTCTCTTGTTTCTGTTGTCTGCAATTTTCTCTGCAGCTATGGAAATTAGAGATGGTGTGTGGTTGATGGTTTATGTCTTCTTCCTCATCTCGTCACTTCTTTCCCAACCATCAACGGCAGTAGATACCATCTCTGTAAATGAATCCATCTCTGGAGACAAAACCATTGTTTCTTCACAAGAGATCTTCAAACTTGGTTTCTTCAACCCAGGTAAATCTTCTTCTTCCAAGTATTACATAGGCATTTGGTATAACAAAATCTCCGTTCAAACAATAGTTTGGGTTGCAAACAGAGATACACCCATTTCAAATCCATCTACTTCTGTCTTGAAATTCCTTAATGGTAATTTGGTTCTCTTAAACGAGTCTAAGATCCCTGTTTGGTCCACTAATATAAGTTCTAAACCCGTGGGATCTTTTCAAGCTACCATTCAAGATGATGGGAATTTTGTATTGAAAGATGGGTCTAATTCTTCAAAACCCTTATGGCAAAGTTTTGATTTTCCAACTGATACTTGGCTTCCTGGAAGTAAGCTTGGACGTAATGATATTACTAAACAAACCCAACATTTGACTTCTTGGAAGAACCCAGAAGATCCTGGATCTGGTCTTTTCTCTCTTGAACTTGATCCTAATGGAACTAAGGCTTATTTCATTATGTGGAACAGAACTAAACAGTATTGGAGTAGTGGACCTTGGGTGGATAATATGTTCAGTTTGGTTCCTGAGATGAGGCTTAATTATTTATATAATTTCAGCTTTGTAACAGCCAATAATGAAAGCTATTTCACTTATTCCATGTATAACTCTTCTGTCATATCAAGGTTTGTGATGGATGTGTCAGGACAGGCTAAGCAATTCACTTGGTTGGAGAGTTCAAAGCAATGGAATTTGTTTTGGGGTCAACCAAGGCAACAATGTGAAGTTTATGCTCTTTGTGGAGCATTTGGGAGTTGTACTGAGAATTCCTCACCTATATGTAGTTGTGTGGAAGGGTTTGAGCCAAACTCAAATCTTGAATGGGATTTGAAAGAGTATTCTGGTGGGTGTAGACGAAAAACGAAATTGAAATGTGAGAATCCAGTTTCAAATGGGGCTGAAGATAGATTTTTACTAATGCCTAATATGAGGTTGCCTGATCTTTCAGAGTCTGTGGCAGTTGCAAATGGTGGAGATTGTGAATCATTGTGCTTACAGAATTGTTCTTGTGTTGCTTACTCTTATGAAAATGGTCAATGTGAAACTTGGAGTGGAGATCTCTTGAATTCGAGGCAACTGTCACAAAGCGATTCAGGTGCGAGATCGTTGTATCTCAAGCTTGCAGCTTCTGAGTTTTCAAGTAAGAAGAAGAATACAGGGATGATCATTGGTGTTGCTGTTGGCTCAGCTGTTGGTTTCGTAATTGTGTTGGTTGTTTTAGTCTTTCTTCTTTTGAGAAGGAGGAGAATTGTGGGAAAAGGAAAAACAGTGGAGGGTTCTTTAGTGGCTTTTGAGTATAGAGATTTGCTAAATGCAACAAAGAATTTCTCACATAAACTTGGGGGAGGAGGATTTGGTTCTGTCTTTAAAGGGTCTTTGGCCGATTCGACGATTGTGGCGGTGAAGAAACTAGAGAGTATTAGCCAAGGAGAGAAGCAATTCAGGACAGAAGTAAGCACAATTGGGACAATACAACATGTTAACTTGATTAGACTTCGTGGATTTTGTTCTGAAGGTAGTAAGAAACTGTTGGTATATGATTACATGCCAAATGGTTCTTTAGATTCTCATATTTTCCATGACAAGAATCCTAATAATGTCTTGGAATGGAAAACAAGATACCAAATTGCTCTTGGGACTGCAAGAGGGTTGGCTTATCTACACGAGAAGTGTCGAGAATGCATCGTACATTGCGACATCAAGCCGGAAAACATACTCTTGGATGCTCAATTTTGTCCTAAAGTGGCCGACTTTGGCTTGGCCAAGCTATTTGGAAGAGAGTTCAGCAGAGTCCTAACAACTATGAGAGGCACAAGAGGCTATTTAGCGCCGGAGTGGATATCAGGGGTGGCAATAACAGCGAAAGCCGACGTTTTTAGCTACGGGATGATGCTTTTCGAGTTCGTATCAGGAAGAAGAAACTCAGAGCAATCTGAAGATGG
Source organism: Citrullus colocynthis (assembly GCA_031780015.1). NCBI lineage: Eukaryota > Viridiplantae > Streptophyta > Magnoliopsida > Cucurbitales > Cucurbitaceae > Citrullus > Citrullus colocynthis. The sequence continues at coordinate 885,580 of QLSR01000342.1, forward strand.
AACAATCAAATTTTTTCCAAGTTTGGTTGCAAACACAATAACTGAAGAAGGCGATCTCCTTAACTTGTTGGACCCAAAACTTCATGGAAATGCTGATGTAAACGAGTTGACAAAGGTGTGTAGAGTAGCTTGTTGGTGCATCCAAGATGAAGAAGTTCAAAGACCATCAATGAGTAATATTGTTCAAATTCTTGAAGGTGTTTTGGAAGTAAACAAACCGCCAATGCCGAGATCATTACTCGCGTTTAGCGACAGCCATGAGCATCTAGTCTTCTTCACTGAGTCGTCGTCTTCGTCGTCTTCAAACCAAAATTCCAAGACGAACTCATCGACTCCATCATCTCGGACCAAAAGCAACACATCTACAACAAGCTCCTAGTCCAAGGCGTTGCTCTCTCTTTTCATCTAATTCAGCATATATTTTGTCTCTTTGCTCTAAAACAAAAACTTAGTTTTGAAGGGTTATTTCCTTTTGTAACTTGTTAATATGTGAGATCTTCATTTGCATTTTCATAAGGAATTGTTATTAAAATTGTGAGCCAAACATAGTAAAGGCTTCACTTTTAAATTCCAAATTCAATATTTTCTTCACTTGAATCCATTGCATTGGGAATTGTTGAATTGTTGTGTAGCTTTGGTTGAAAGGAGCCACGTAGGATTTGATTGAGCTATATCTTGCCACATCAGCATCTTTGTTTGAGGTGTTCTTTTGGGCTCATTATCTTAGTGGGCTCTGATCCACCCCTTTGTTTAGAGTTTAATTAGTATTTTAAAATTAATAAGTTCATTGTCTTCCTATAAATTAGCCATTTGCAGACTTAGTATGGAAATATAGTCCTTTTGAAAACAATTTGCAAAAAAACAAGTTCATGGAAACTATTTGTAAAAATATACTAATTTTTTTTTCTTTTGTCTGATTCAATTCAATCTTTACCAGAAATTGAAATATACACATCTTTATTAAATTTTTTGAGTTTCTTTAGAAAAGACCGAAAACACTATCTTTTTTATATTTATGTTAGTTTTTGCAACCCATTAAGTTTATATATATATCAAAAAGTTTTTTTCTTTTATTTTCTTTTCACATCTTTTCCATTTATTTTTTACCTTATTTTCTTTTTCTCTTTTTAGTCAATTTTTCTTTAGAATTAATTAATTTTTTTTTTATACTTTTGTTTTACTTAGGACATTGAAACATTTTTTTTCTTAAGATTTAAATTAACAATACAATTTTTAACTAATTTTCTAAATTTATGTTAAAAATTAAATTATTCAATTTTTTTACAAAATTTAAAATTTAACGATTTTATAAATTTAAAAGGCATTTGAAGCACTCAAATATAAATTTAAAGTTTTAATTATTAAAATATAAACCTGAACTAAATGTCTTCTCAAGAAGATGCTATGAATGTTGTTCATGCCAAGAAATTGTATCAATGGTAAAATTTGTATTTGAAAAGAAAAAATAGTCTGTCATAAGTAATTGGGACACGGTGTGTTGGCTCACATGACGCTCAAGTCAGACACTTGTACAATACCATATTTGAGCTTGGACTATATCTTTTCTAAATTGCAAAATTATGGTTGATCCATTATATAATTAAAACTTTAAGTTTATATTATATTTGAGTGATTCAAATTAATTTATGAAATTATTAAATTCTAACATTTGTAACAAACAAATATATTTATTTTTGGGTTGTTTTAAAAAAAAATAACCAAAATATTTAAAAATATAGCCAAATTTCACTGTCAATATGTGATAGATCACGATAAACTATTTTATGTGTCATGATATTTTGTTATTATTTGTAAATATTTTCAATAGTTTTGTTATTTAAAATTTTTTAATATAAATTAAAAAAATTAATTAAACATTTTATTGTTAATTTAAATCTTAAAAAAAGTTTAATTGTCTAAATAAAAAAAATGGAAACAAATTATTTAATTCTAAAAAAATGGACTAAAAAGAGAAAAAAAGAATAAGGTCCAAAATAAATGAAAAAGAGGTGAAAAGAAAATAAAAGAAGAAAAACTTTTGATATACATATATATATATATAACTTATTGGGCTGCAAGAAACTGATATAAATATAAAAAAGATAGTGTTTTTAGCCTTTAGAAAAGACTGAACTCAAAAATATCAATAAAATGTGTATATTTCAGTTTCGTGTAAAGATTGAATTTAATAAAATAAAATATTAACAAAAAGTTTTCATACGACCTGTTTTTTTTTCTTTTGCAAATTGTTTTCAAAACACCTTTATTAAGTAATGAAGTGTTAAGCAATTATTATGTCCAATGTCATAGTTACTGTAATGATATAACAACTATAGTTATACCTATACTGTTTAACTCTTTAGATATCATTCAAATTTTTCTTAAACATGGGATTCCCTTCTTGATGATCTTAGACTCTTCCTAAGATTGTATGTATTAGCGGATGATCACTTAGATTCTCTCTAAGTGTGAGTCTCCCTCTTACCACTATGTTATCCCCCCACATCAAACGAAAACCTCTTCACTTGATTAGCTTAGACTCCCCAAAGTTTGAGAATCCCTTCTCAAGTTAATCCAAAATAAATCGATACAATTCACAATAAGTCTTTAGATCAAAGCAGCACGATTTTCTTCAATGGCCAACTACAATACAACTAAAACTATTCTTACAAAACAACTAAAGTTGCAACCACCACATGCGATTCCTTAAATATGCACAACAGAAAATGAAGAGACCAACCCTAGTTCCCAAAACTAACATGTTTAAGAAAGGCAAGAAATTTACAAAAAGGCTACAAACACAATTTTTTCAAATAACAAAAATATATTTCGCAAAGTCAACGTTTTCAGAGACAACTAATAACATCCGATAAAATATTGCCAACACAACATGTACAAACATATTTGATACAAATGACTTATGATGACATCTAAATCTAGCATCATCTAGCATGAATAAAAATTAAATTAAAGAAACTATAAAAAGTCCAAAGATAATATTTGACGATTAAGTTTAACTCAAAATGTTCTTCTGAAAGTCAATTTTCAAATATTTAGAACCCAGACTTTGATCAATTCAGTTGACTATCTAAAAAAAAAGTTAAAAAAATAATTTAATTGTCCTTTTTTGAAAGATGATTTAGTTGTCCTTTTTATAGACAATAACTTAGTTGTCCGTAAACGGCCTATTTTGGGAATATAAAAAAAAAAAATTGTGAATATTAGGTATCTATTTTGATTTTTGGCCATTTTTTGAGATTATTGGAATATGGTCATTTGGTTATTTTGGGATCCCACCTACTAAACTTAATTTCTCCATTCTACCCTTCCACAAACTACATGATTTTGACGTGGTTGTTAAAATAAAATTTTTATATAAATTTTGTTTACCAATACTTTTTTATTTTAAGAATTAAAATTTTATTGTTAAGTATATAATAGATTTTTTAATTTTATTTTATCATATATATATATATATATATATATATATATATATATATATATATATAAAGCATTGTTTAGCATTGTAGGAGTTTATTTTTAATAGAAATGCAGGTGGCTATTTTGGCGTCAACTGTGAGAGTGGTCATAACATACCATTCGAACAATTCTACAACCGTTTTCTAGCCAACGACAGAGGGGATGACTCATGTAAATCACATTGTTTGTCTTTGCCATTTTGTTCTTCTTCATCTTGATTGTCATCAGCGTGGTTGAGGCGAAGTAACAACCACTTAGCTACTGGATCGACGACTAAGCAAAACCATCATTGTTTGTGGTTGGAGGCTAAAGATGAAGCTAACACATTTGCTATTTCGAATGGTTATATACCAAGGTATGAAAGTAGATGAGAATGATGTAAGTGTGCCTAGTATATAGTATCTGTGTTATTTATTTGACAGTTTTTTAATACATAGTATGTGTGTTTTGAAGATTTTAGCTATTACAATATTTATGTGGGATGTACATTATTTTTAGTATAAGAAAAATATGATGAAGATTCTGGGTATTTGCATGGTTCAGTCTAATAAACATTTAAATCATTTTTGGTATGTGTGTCAAAATATGACAAATATTTTAATTTTTTTAATAAATAAGGGGTATTTCTGAGGTTTAGTATGAGAAAAGTTTTAGCATAAAAGCTATTTGATGATTATTTAGAGTATAAGCTATTTGCTTTATTTAGTGTCTAAATTTAATTCTCATAATGATTACATTACTATTGGTTTATATACCTGTATTTGAATTCCCTATTGCTTATTTTGAAAATAAGCAAAAACATCTTTTTTTTTTTTTTTTGTTATTTTTAGATGATGAGATATTTTTTTGTTATTGTTATTTTTTAATGAAGAGATTTATTTTGTTATTATTTTTGGTGATTTGTAAGTTTTTTTTTTTTTAATCTTCTCAGGTTAGGTGGTTAGATAATTAGATTTTGTTTATATTAGTAGATTTTGTTTTCATATACACAAAAAACGTAAGGATTCAATAGGAGGCATACTTATATTTTTTAAATTATGAGATTAACCATTGTAGTTCATTTGTAAAAATAAAAACTTAATTGGCCAATTTTTTAAAAAAGCATATTACAATTTAGCTATTTGTATAAAGAAAATTAGGTTTGCATTAATTATAGCCTACATGCATTAATTAAATCCTCTAACTGCATTATTGAAAAAGATAATTCAATTTTATTTGATTGGAATTTTATTAATAAATATATTTTGAAATGATTTATTTAAGGATGGTTTTTTAAAAATAGAGAAATAAAATAAAATATTTACAAATATAGCAAAATTTCACTGCGATAGATCGAGATAGAATATTATTTGTATCTATCCGTAGTCTATTACGATACAAAAAATTTTATTATGTTCGTAAATATTTTTAGCAGTTTTGTCATTTAAAGTAATTTTTATTTTTTTAAATATAAAAATTATACCTTCACTTTATTTACCAAAAAAAAATCTTTAGAAATCATCTACTACATTATTATTATTATTATTATTATTATTATTTCAATATCTCTATATGACAGTTAATATCACGTTTGGGATTTCAGTTTTTACGAATTTTCTTTTAAATTCTTTCTGAAAAGTTCTAGACCGAAAACAATATAATGCTATCGTTATACAATTATTATTTAACTTGTGCACTCGCCCAAATCCACGCTCCTAATATAAAAACAAACAAATAAATAATAACAATAATAATAATAATAATAATAATAATAATAATAATAATAATAAAAAGAAATATCCTAAGTCCTAATTAACCCAATTTGTCTTATTTTCGATGCCACAATTTTGTCTTTAAAGAAATTGTGATGTAAGCTTCATAAAAATACCAGCAGTTGTATATATATATATATATATATATATATATATATATATATATATATATATATATATATATATATATNTGTATGTCAAATACAAGACTATAACAAGGAGAAGAGAATGAGTCTAATTAATTACACTATAGAGGGTTTATTAATGAAATTATGCTCACATCATCTAGCTTAAAAAAATATAATATGAATGAAATAATGACATTTAAAATTATAGTGTATTCACACACTAATAGAAAAATATATATTCTATTGGGATCATTTTAGGGTTTTTTTCTTTTTTTCTTTTTTTAATATAAAAAAAAGTAAAATGTCCTTTAGTACCTCTATGTCCTTTATTACCTGTTTAAGTTGTGACAAATTTGAAATAAAAAAGGCAACGACTCAATATTGAATAACTATTTTAATTGATCTATTTGCACTTGCTCATGTATTGATTATTAATTACTTTGGTCAAAGGACAGCCTAGGTAGTTTTTATTGAATATAGTTTCATTGAATCTATATATATTGATATATTTGTTTGAGTTCTGCCACGTGTAGAGTAAGAGATTTGGAACATATATTTTAACGACTAGTTAAATTATGTTAAAATTTTTAAATAAGATAAATAGTTATAGTAATATTAGGGACGGATTTATGAAGGGGCCAATATTTTACATACATATAATTTATTAATATTTTGCATACATATAATTTTATTTTTATTAAATATAAAAATATATGTATTTATATTTGGAATACATGTTAATGAGTGTCCCTCTAAGTTTTAAAATTATAGTTTGCTTCAATTTTTATTAGTCAGGTGTTCAAAATTCAATAGTTAGAAAAACTTAATTCCATTTTTATTTTTTCTCACATATGTGCACATGTTCATATAAATTTTTTTCAATTTTGGGAAACTATTTGGTTATGAATTTTTAATTTTGGAAATCGTATAAATACCATTCCACATATAATTTTTTTACTTTGTTATTTACTTTACCATTATTTTAAGATTACATTCAAGTTAGTAAATTTGATCCTCAGTTTTTAAAATTAGTGACTAACAAATAACCAAACTTTCAATTTTAATTTTAATAAATCCCTTTAAAATGTCTAATAGATATATAAACTTTCAATTTAGTATCTAAAAATCTCATAAAATATTAAAGATGCTTAAAAATTAACCATGGTATTAGATAAAAAATTATTTTTGTTTCTAATTAAACCTCAAGTTTTTAATTTTGCAGCCAATATTGGTTACATTTTTTAAAAAAATGGATGAAGCTACGTGTTAGACACACAAATTGAGTTGTAATATATATTTTTTAAAGTTCAAGGTCTATATATAACACAAATTTAAAAGTTAATGAATCAAAATTTAACCTCATATAAAGTTATGCGCTTCTAACATAAAACTATAGATCTACATAGTGTTTTATACTAATTAACTATACTCACAATATTATATAATTTAAATATTTTATCGATGCAACTAAAATGGTTTGTTCTCCCCTAGGATTGAGTGGTTAAATTGTTAGACTCACAAAGTAAATGTTTACTAATTTGCCAATGATTTATAGGATGGTTTTTTTTCTCTCTCATTTAAACTTTATGTGTGGATTTCAATTTATTAATATCTTTTTTCTCAAAAAAAAAAAAAAAAAACTCTTGATGACGTTGGATTTTGATTTTTGAAATATAAGATAAAATGAGAATCAGATTTACCTCAAACGACCGAAGTGAGAGATTAGTGAGAAAAAACCTTGAGAATTTCCAAATATTGATTAAAATAATGCGTTCAATTTGATATGTCCATTATACGTCTTTGAGTGCCACGTGGATCTCACAATTTTAGTCCAATTTCCTCTTTTTCCCACTTATTATGCAAATAAGAATTTATAACCTCATAATTACCTCACTATTACTAACCTAAATTAGGATGTGTTTGAAATATATTTTTAAGTGCTTAATTTAAAAAATAAGTCATTATAAAATTTTTTTAAGTATTTTTCAACCATTCAAAATAATTTTATGTATATTTTAAACAGTTTTTATAAAAAAATTCTTATTAGTTTTTTGAAATACATTTTTTTATCAAATTAATTCAAACCCGCTTTTAATCTAATTTATTGAGAAAAGCTATTACATAATATTGGTCTCCCTATTTTGGATTTTGTTCTATTTTCATATCTGTATTTTAAAAATTTTGTGTATTTTTTTCTAATAAATTTTAAAATTAGTCCAAGTTTATAATAATAATTTAAAAATCTTATTGGTATATATTCAAATGTGTATACAGTAAGAAAGAAGCTATAAAACAATTGTAAAGAAATTAAAAAAAAAAACTAACATTTCAATATTAAACCAAAATCTTGTTGCATTTAGTAACCATTTTGTTTTGAATTTTTAGTTTTGAACATTAAACCTATGAAGACTCATTCTACCTCTATATTTTTTGCTTTGTTATCTACTTCTTACTCGCGTTTTCAGAAACTAAACCAAATTTTGAAGGGGAAAAAAGCTTTTTTTTTTTCCTAAGAATTCAATTGTAACCAACTATGTTTTGTAATTTATTAAAAGCATATATGAAAATACTTGTTTATTTTCATAGGAAAGTTGACCAAAAGAGTAAAAATTGTCATAATAAATTATAAACAAAAATTTCAACTTTTTAACGTGAGTATAGTTTTTCAGAAAAAAAATAGCATAACTCAATAGTAATTAATATTATTTTTTTCTAAAGTTGGAGGTTCAAAATTCCTATACCCTACTTATTGCACTAAAAGGAATTTCATGCTTCAATACCTCCTCTCTAGAAAAGGACAAGAAAAAAATGGAAAAGATACTAAGAAAAATTAGTACTTATTTAAATCTTGAGTCGAGCTAAATTTTAAGAACTTATTCCATCTTAGATTTGTAAACTTTAAAAATGTCTAGTTTTTAAATTATGAAAAAAGTTTATTTTGGTCATTGCTATTAGATTATTCTATTCTACCATTTAATATTTGATGTTTGTGTCAACCAATTTATGTTATTTCAATGCATTATAGCACATATGTAAAGTCAAGTTGTTGTACTAAAATTATTAGTCTTTTAAAAATTTAAGGATGAAAATTGAATTCTTACTCTTGTAAAAAAAAAATAAAATGCTTACATAAGGATAATTCATTTGATTTTGAAGTAGAACAATGTTTCTTTAATAAAATAGTCTAAAAAATTTTAATATCAAAATGAGATTTAAACCTAATTTTAAAATAAAACTTAACGATAATTGACATATAATTTTCTTATTAAAATGAGAAATTCAAATCTTCATATCTAATCATTATTGTATATTTTTATCAATGTTATCTGGATTTTGTGACAATATGTTTGAGATATATTGTCTTCAATCCTTTTTAGTAAGATCAAAATTTTGAACTTTAAAAAAAGAGAGGCTTTTATTTTATTTTTTAATTTAAATTAAAAGAAATAGTTTATGTCAATTCTATATTCACTTTACGTCTTTCCTCCATTTAGAATCTCATAATTATCTCTATTATTGTATGTACTTTGCTTGTACTTGTGGGTAAATTTGATTTTACGAAAACATTATTATTATTCATTGTTAATATATGATATCCATGTTGAGTTTTGTGATTCAGAAGTTAATTTTGAGAGAGACGAAATTGACTCATTCAAAGTCTTTAATTATAAAATTTAGTGTACAAGAGATATATATTAACATATTTGAAAATTCATTTGGAAAATACCTATTCATTTAGAATGTCCTACATTCAAATTTTTGTTGTTTTCTCTCCCAAATAATATTGATTTTCACTTATTGGATCAATCAAATAAGAATCCGTAATTAAATTACATATTGAAATATTACGTATAACAATAAAAATCATCAATCAAATTATACACAAATTACTTTTTAGGTAAATAAAACAACATTGAACCATCCAATTCTAAATCAAAATGGAATCCATATTTTAGCCAGACAAGCACCAACAAAATTAAAAGTGCACCTTATAGTTGAATCCATTAAATATTGAAATCTAGTATTGGGTTATGGAGACAGTTCTTTAATCTAGAAAGCTGCAGCCCAAGGTCCAAAAGATGCAAGGATCATCATATGCCAAATTTGATTTTTGAATCTTAAATCCAATCCTATATTTTAAAATAAATACTTTAGAGATGGATTATTCAAAGGCAATAGAGAAATATTTCAAACACATATAAATTTATAATTAATGGAATCACTTCTGAGTATAATACAACTTACAAATAAAAATATATCATTTAAAGCAACATATATATTTATAATTAATAGAAACATGAATAGTCCAAATGACCTATCTCAAAAATGGTTCTCCACCCTAACTATAATTAATACAAAACATAAACATAAACATATAATATGACTTTTATACCTTTTTCTAAAATTTAAGTTATTGAATCAAATGGAAACATTATTTGTAGGAAAATGATTCCTTCATTTAAATTAGAAGAGAAAATGTGTAGAAAAAGCAACAATTAATTTTTGGAAACATGGGAGGAAAAAGCAGTGTGAAATAATTAATAGATAGCTGAGTGGGGCCTACTGTGTGCCCCCAAAATGATCCTTTTGACCCTAAGTAAGCCAAAGTCTCTTTTATTAATATTTTTAGCTTTTTTCTTTTTCACAGCCACCATTATTGATTCTAAATTAATTGATTTAATTATATCCTTCCCCCCCTCCCCCTTTTTACCATATTTTCTCACACAGTCAATCTTAATCCTTTTTTGGTTTTAATTCCTTTTTACCTTAAAAAATAACATATTTAGAAAGATTAACTTATATGTTTAACTATACTATAACAATTTTTAATTTAAAATAAAATTTAATATACTACTATATAAGTATATAAAAAGAGAGGTTAATGTTTTAATATATAGTATGAATGCAAATTTCTCACTTGCATTAAAAGAAATGTAAAGGATACTAAATTAGTGAACGTGAGCAATTGAAAAGAAATTGAGTGGAAGCTAAGTCCACTTTTCTTTTTATTTTCTGTTTAATCATAAGAATTTAAAAAGACTATGAATGTTTCATTTCATTGAGAAGTATTGAATGTATGAACGTAATTTTTCAACTACAAATCAATCTATTTACGCATAAACTTTCTCTATTCCTTTGGGTTCTCTATTTTAGTTTTTAAATCAAGCACCCAATTCCTAATATTCTTAATTAATTGATTAATTATCTAGAAATTCCTATGGCAATAACATTATAGTTTATGAAATTTAGTCAAAGTGATTTTAAGAAGAAATTTAAAAGGCAGTTTATTGGCTTTTAAAATAAATAATTATCATCAAATTATATGTAAAATATGTAACAGTAAATTGTAGTCAGCTCTAGACTTGCTTTAAAATAATAATAATAATAATAAATAAATAAATAAAGTGAAATTATTGATGTTCAATGACATAATCGATAAACGTCTAAGAATTCAATTGAAAAAAAGCTTTTTTTTTTTTTTTTTTTTTTAAGAATTCAATTGTAAACAAC
>QLSR01000342.1:896677-932155 GCA_031780015.1 Citrullus colocynthis
TTAAATTAAAAAAAAGTTTTTTTTTTTTTTTTTTTTCCTAAGAATTCAATTGTAAACAACTTAACCAACCCAATTCTTAAAAAAAAAAAAAAATCATCAAACATGACCTAAATTATAACTTAACCTTAAATTGAACGCAATAGTGAAATAATAATATATTTTTTTTTTTTTTGTGAATAAACAAAACTAGATAGATACACTCTCGTAATCTTAAATCGCCGATTGACCCAAAAACATAAGTGAATTGGTGATGAAAAATTTAATATTATATCATCTAACACTCCCTATCACATGTGGACTTGAAATATGAAGAAGACCCGGTAAATAAAAATTAATATTAATTAGAGAGGTTGAACCACTTGTTTGATACCATCTTAAATATTATTTCATCTAAATGCATAGGTACGAATCTCCCAACCACGTGGTTGAACTTAATTAAATGAAAAGGCAGAAGACTATATATATAGAAGATTCCATATATTCTATATTAGTTGACATAAAGTAATGGAGAAAAACACTGAGAACTGTGAATGGAAAGGCCACAACATTTCTAGGAAATAACATAAACAAAAGACCTTGAAACAATACTAATAAATAATTTAATCATTTAATTTGATGAGTAAGGTTATCCAGACGCGTTTGCGCTTATCTATAAATACCTTCCTTTCAATGGCTACCCATTAATATCACTTTTCCTCTTAAAATCTCTAAACAAAAATGGCGAAATGTTGTTGTTGCTGTGATGAAACTAAAGTTAAAAAGGGTGTGTGGACACCTGAAGAAGATCAAAAGCTTATTGATTATGTTAATAAATATGGTCATTGGAATTGGAGGAGACTTCCCAAATATGCTGGTTAGTGTTTTTCATTTCTTCTCTTTAAGCTTTTTAATTTTGGGAACTTTGATCTTAAAAGCTTATATGATCTTATGGTTGTGTTAAAAAAAATTAGGTCTTTTGAGATGTGGAAAGAGTTGCAGATTAAGATGGATGAATTATTTGAGACCTAATATTAGGAGAGGAGGGTTTTCATTAGAAGAAGAAGAGATTATCATCCAAATGCATGCAGCAATAGGCGGGAGGTACGACGAAAAAGATTAAATTATCATTGTAAATGGATATAGTTGTGTTAAATCACAGATTGATCATCCAAAAGCTTAAGTTGATTAGGTTATTGTAAATTTATCCACTACAAGAGAAGTTGCCCATATCTTGATGGTAATTGATTTTGTTGAGAGATCTTTACTCTTTCCCGAAGCTACTAAATAGTGTTGGGATAGAGTAAGTAGCGTTAGGAGAAGTTGCCCTAAAATACCCAAATTCTTTTTCTCATCTTTCGTGCCTGGCGGCTAGCCGCTAACTGTCATTTTCTCTTGATGGGGAGGAGATGACATATTATAGAGATTCAAACACCAGACCTTTTGTTCTGATACCATATTAAATTATTGATTGACCCAAAAGTTAAGTGGATAGGTTATGATAAATTAAATTATATTAACAACATCTTGGACAACACCCATTTCTTAAATTACCAACATGAACATAATTCAACTTGAATAAACTTATATTATTGAGTTTAAGGTGATCATAAATACTTGTTTGTAAATTTATGTGTTTGTATTTTTGTTGACAGATGGTCTACCATGGCGGGTGTGATGCCAGGAAGAACCGACAACGATATAAAAAATCATTGGAATACAGTTCTAAAGAGAAGAGTGATGAAGAAGCAGATGAAGAAGAAGAAGAAGAAGAAGATGTTAACAAAAATGGCAAATAAACCGCTGCCACCACCACAGCTGCCAGCAGTGGCGGAAGTCAGTCCAATTCATGAGGTTTTTTCCGGGGAGATTTTGAGGTCAATCAATAACCAGTTGATCTCCAATAATTCTACTCTCATTATTGATCTATCGGCTCTAAAGAGTGCGCTAATTGAGACCGTTGAAATGGCCACCCCTGGAAATATGGACATGGAGCCGGTGGATGATCGGCTGCCGGCGAGTTTCGCCGGGGATTTTTGGACAGACCCTTTATGGATGGACAACTCTTTTGACATTCCATTTGATTATCAATATCAAGGGTTTGGTGAATCCATTAATTATTTTCATTTAGGGTTGGATGAATATCTTTTGCAAGAAGGCATATGAGGATTTTGGGTTTTTTAAAAACAAAAAGATCTTTGTTTGGGTTTTCTTTAGTCTTTTGGTTGTGGGTTTAGCTTTAGAGATCTATTATAGAAAATAAAGGGGGAATTTTTCATGTTCTTTTTTTGTGTCTTTGAGTCATTCCTCCACAATGTTGGGACAAATATCTAGTGAAGTTAAATTTTTAACTTTTTTTTCAAAAGTTTTACTCAATTTCTAATGGGTATCATCATACTTCTAATCTTTGTTCGGGTGTGTGTTATATTTGAAACTACAACACTTAGAAAGACTCTTGATAAGTTAATGGATGAAATTTGATGCACAAAATTCATCATCAAGCTTAAAATTTTTTAGTTTAGTAGTAACAAAACTCCCTAAAAACATTTTAATTTATAGTTCAAGTTAAATAATAGGAAGGGTTGGATTATCTTTTGAAATTGTAGTTCTAGAAGTTTCTAGTTTTTTTTTACCTTTTTTTTTTTTTTTTTAAGATTAAGATGTTACATTACCAATTAATCCGAAATGTTTCTCCTCACTTGTGGGTGGGAAAATTTCTAGTACCATTGGAGTATGAAAAATAAAGTAAGACTCACTAACATAAATGTCTTGTTCACTATATTTATAAAGATAAATTTATAGGGTGAATAAAATGAGTATGGTACTCCCATAGTACTAAAAATTTTCCTCTTGTAGCCTTGAAAATTGTTGTATGCCCCGCCATTGAAATTTAATGTTAATTGTTGGGGAAGAAATGACTTTACAAGGTTTAGACTCAGGTTGCTCCCGATATCATATTAAATCACAAACTAACCCAAATACTTTAATTGATGAGTTAATTATAGTAAATTTAATATTGTATCAACACTCTGACACATAAAATACATAATTTATTTGAAACATTTTCACAATTTCAAAGAAAATCAATATAATGTTCTTGAAACTTAAAAACAAATGTCGTCGATGTGATTTTGAATGCACATTCACACGAGGACTAATAATTTCACTTAAACCAATTAAGTGATATGAACAAAGAAATCTTTATACTTGTCTATATAATAGCATAATATCATTTATTGCTTAAAGAACTATTCACCCAAAAGGCCTTCATAATTATAAAAATAATTATCTTGCAAATCTCTCACTTCCTTAATCAATATAAAATTTTATTTACACGTAATATTAAGATCAAGCTCAATCATCTTTTTCATTGAGTTTGGAAAAAAATTAGGAAGTGTTAGTTAGAGAGTAATTAAGTTATGAGGTCGAGGATTTGTATTTATGAACGTTCAAAGTCATCGAGATTTGGAAGTAAAAAAGACGAATTACTAATAATAAATTAAATTAATAATATAATGTGACAGCTTGTTTAGAATAGGTACGACTAGCTAAAAAATAATAGATAATAATAATTAATTAAATTATAAATAAATAATGTACGACTTATCTGTTAATTGGTAGCGACAGTCCCAGCTAAATGGACAATGCTTCTACCAACGTTGCTCCTTATATACATTAATCAAATTCCAACACAATTGAATTAATATTATTATTATTCCTTTTTCATACCTAGTTGAACATTATACATTCCAAAAGTGACTTTGTTAATTACATCTTCAAAAAATTTAAGTAGTTCAAATGTCTCGAATTTGTTGTATGACGCTCCAACCAATTAATTGTCCTTGCTAACTGGTCAACGGGGTCCATAGGCTATATGACTTGGTTAGGGTTCGGGGGCAATACCTTCAAGACCTAAATAAAGTTCATATTTGGCATACTTAAATATTTATAGCTATTTACCTTTGTGACCCTAAAATTAAGAGTACACTATATAAACTCTCTAACTTCAATGACACCACTATTATGTATTCTGTAACATTTTATCGCGCTAATAAAATTGTCCTCTCTCTATCTCGTAGATGTAACTAACACACTGTTAATGAATCACGTAAATTTGTATGTTGATTTTTTTGTATTTATAAATAATTTGATTCATTTTTCAAACAATCCAATTCATCAAATAGGAGTAGATATCACTTATACTTATGGAAAAAAAACAAAAAGAAATTAAATGTGGACAATAGAAAGAGACAAAAATGACCACAATGAAATATTAAATATGAATGCAAATAATTAATCTGATGTGTCTAAATTCGTGAACCCAAGTTTTTCTTTTTTTTTTTTTTTTGAGTACTACCCAAGTTTCTTGTTGTTGGCAATACAATTATTTTCAAAGATGATAGATTTTTTGGCGATGAAAATGACAGAAAGTATAGAATAAAGCCACCATGTTTGAAAATTAAATTAATGTAACATTGCCATCCTTTCATGTATAATATATTAATAATTTCCTGAATGGATTTACATTGTATTTGAAGTAACATTTTACCACCATTATTGGACTTATAATAAAGTTTTTACATATAACCAAGTTGAATTATGTTAATTAATTAATTTGTTTGTTGTATGAACATTGTAATGTCACATCCGTCTCCCCACGAGATTTGACCCTTTTACTAGGGAGTATATGATTGTTTAAAGCATTTTCAAATTTAAAAATTAAAAATAAAATACCCTCTTCCATAGACCCTAATCATTATTACCAACGAATTTATATTATTATTATTATTTGTTTGATTATATCTATTAGTTGAAGATATATGCTTTAACAATTTGGATTATATTTAAATTAATGATATTTTGTTATTTTGAGTTCATTACATAGATCATAACTACAAAGAATTTAACCTTAGTTGATTTCCATCGTAGTTAAATTTATTATTCTTCTTACCTACTGTTTTTTTTTTTTTTAATCAAATGATTCTTTGTTATTAAAATTTTGCAATCTCTTGCAGGTAAATGAATTGGATAATTAAAATATTCATCTAATTTTTTAAAATTAATATTTAGTTCATCTCTCCCCCATTTAAAAAGAGAATCGCATCACTTAATTGATTTAAGACATGGTATAATCTACCCAAAAAAAAAAGTCATAAATTGACTCTTTATCTTTAAACTAAGCAAACATACATGGGAAAGAAAAACTTTCTTTTCTTTTTTTTCTTTTTTTTTTTTTAAATTTAATGTTATAATTTTTCTAATACAATTGGGATAAAATGATTCAAATGACAGATTTCGTAGCTTGTTCATATGCTAATTGAGTAATGCTCGTTTTGATATTTAATATTATAATAATTAATACACTCTAAAATAGTATAAATTTATTTTTTTTAATTCAGTATTATAATTAATACACTATAAAATTGGTATAAATTGATTTTTTAAAATTCATTCATAGCTTAATATAATAAAAAAAAGTTATTAAAACTAAATACAAACAGTTTTTCTTTTTTTAGAAAAAAGAACGATCAAACAACCGATTCATTAAAGGGTACATACACTTCTTCTTGGGTTTTTCTATCATAATTTTCATTTAGAGTCCAAAAGCTATGGCTTATTATTAAATTAAGAAAAAACTAATAAAGAAACAAAATTTTTGTGATGTCAGAATCCCGTGTTTTTACAAAGTAAGAACATGGAAATTGTTTTTGTTTTATTATTATTATTTCGACAAGTTTTTTTTTTATTATTATTTTTATGGATTCAATCTATCTGATTAATGTGAACTATTTTTTTTTTTAAAAAAAAACTCTAAGATAATTGATTTCTTAATTGTGCTTGAATAGGGATAAATGTCAACCGTCGATGAAACATTATTGAGCTGAGATCTAAATCCTCACCATCCAATCCAATAACATATCAATAATTTAATTTGAGTGACATCAGCTGAATGATATCACATCATTGTGTTGTTGAGATGACCCTAAAAATAAAAATTATAATAGCCTTGAAGATTTCTGGAGTTTTATTTATTATTATAATTATGATTTTTACACGTTGAAAAAATTTTATTCCTAAACTCTTCTAAGTTTAGATTTACTTAAGAAAAAAATTATTTATTTATTTTGATAAAAATTGTTTAAAATACATCTCAAGATCTCTTAAAATCTATTTTAGTTGTTGTCAAACCTCCTAATTTTTTTCAAAATAACTTATCTTTTAAATAAAACACTTGAAAATGAATTTTAAACACACTCAAGTCTAGTATGATTTAGAAATAAATGGTATTTTATAGGAGATGATAATTGTATTAGGAAATAATAAACATTGATTGATTTAGTGGTAAATAAGGGACCTAACTTTGATAGAAGTTAAGAGGTCATGTTGCAAGGTCAGGCTGGTTAGGAAGATTATTTTGTGAGAATAGTTGAAGTGCACATAACTTGACCTATACACTCACAAATATGTATAAAAAATGCAATAAAAAAAATTGTATTAGAAAATAACCAAAAGTTTTTTTTCTAGTGAAAAAACACCAAAAATTGACCATTAATTCATAGGAATTCGCAAATAAAATGATTTGAACATTTTATTAAACTCAATCCCCATTTTCTCTACAACGTACACCAAATCAACTACTATTCTTTTGTAGGAAGTTTAATTTGATCTTAAACTGGTCTAATTTTCCAATTTTTCAATCCAAATTTTCAATTTTATCTAATTATTCTTTTTCTAGTACTATCCAATTAGATTATAGACTTAATTATATGTTGTGATTTTTACCTATATTCCATTTACTAATTGATCCGCTAATTTTAACTAAAAGAATAATATAAAAATATACGTAAATTCACTAATTTTAATAATATCAATTTACTTTACAAATTTGAATTTGGTTAATGCACAAATAAATGAATAATTAGGTCAAAACTCATTAATTTTAACAAAAAAAAAAAAAAAAGCTTTAATTTTGTTTAAAAAAAACAAATGATCAATTTTGTTCCAGACATATGTTTTGTAATTTATTAAAAGCATATATGAGAATACTTGTTTATTTTCATAGGAAAGTTGACCAAAAGAGTAAAAATTGTCATAATAAATTATAAACAAAAATTTCAACTTTTTAACGTGAGTATAGTTTTTCAGAAAAAAAATAGCATAACTCAATAGTAATTAATATTATTTTTTTTCTAAAGTTGGAGGTTCAAAATTCCTATACCCTACTTATTGCACTAAAAGGAATTTCATGCTTCAATACCTCCTCTCTAGAAAAGGACAAGAAAAAAATGGAAAAGATACTAAGAAAAATTAGTACTTATTTAAATCTTGAGTCGAGCTAAATTTTAAGAACTTATTCCATCTTAGATTTGTAAACTTTAAAAATGTCTAGTTTTTAAATTATGAAAAAAGTTTATTTTGGTCATTGCTATTAGATTATTCTATTCTACCATTTAATATTTGATGTTTGTGTCAACCAATTTATGTTATTTCAATGCATTATAGCACATATGTAAAGTCAAGTTGTTGTACTAAAATTATTAGTCTTTTAAAAATTTAAGGATGAAAATTGAATTCTTACTCTTGTAAAAAAAAAATAAAATGCTTACATAAGGATAATTCATTTGATTTTGAAGTAGAACAATGTTTCTTTAATAAAATAGTCTAAAAAATTTTAATATCAAAATGAGATTTAAACCTAATTTTAAAATAAAACTTAACGATAATTGACATATAATTTTCTTATTAAAATGAGAAATTCAAATCTTCATATCTAATCATTATTGTATATTTTTATCAATGTTATCTGGATTTTGTGACAATATGTTTGAGATATATTGTCTTCAATCCTTTTTAGTAAGATCAAAATTTTGAACTTTAAAAAAAGAGAGGCTTTTATTTTATTTTTTAATTTAAATTAAAAGAAATAGTTTATGTCAATTCTATATTCACTTTACGTCTTTCCTCCATTTAGAATCTCATAATCATCTCTATTATTGTATGTACTTTGCTTGTACTTAATTATAAAATTTAGTGTACAAGAGATATATATTAACATATTTGAAAATTCATTTGGAAAATACCTATTCATTTAGAATGTCCTACGTTCAAACTTTTGTTGTTTTCTCTCCCAATTAATATTGATTTTCACTTATTGGATCAATCGAATAAGAATCCGTAATTAAATTACATATTGAAATATTACGTATAACAATAAAAATCATCAATCAAATTATACACAATACTTTTTGGGTAAATAAAACAACATTGAACCATCCAATTCTAAATCAAAATGGAATCCATATTTTAGCCAGACAAGCACCAACAAAATTAAAAGTGCACCTTATAGTTGAATCCATTAAATATTGAAATCTAGTATTGGGTTATGGAGACAGTTCTTTAATCTAGAAAGCTGCAGCCCGAGGTCCAAAAGATGCAAGGATCATCGTATGCCAAATTTGATTTTTGAATCTTAAATCCAATTCTATATATATATATATATATATTTTAAACAATTTAGATATGTCACACATTGATTTGTTTTTTCTTTTCTTGACAATATATAAGATAAGTGAATCAATCTTTGATTTCGAGATGGATAATACAAACCCTATGTCACACTTTAACTTTAACTTAGGTATACTATTTATACTTTTTTGATCGGGATTAACATCTGCTACTAATGGGCTGCATAGAAATTTACTAAAGCCCAGAAAGAATTTGTATTTCAAGTTCTTATTTTATAACAATCCAACTAATCCAACTATTATTTAAAAAATCTTCTATTTCTAGGGACAACTAAAATGACAAATTCGAGCATATAAATTAGTAGATATGATATTTATTGTCATTATTTTAGATTTTATTGCTTTTGACCTTTTACCATCACAATTGTTGAATTATTTATACTAATTGATTGTTTGTTTTAATTTTTTATCCATAAAAATCCATTGTGCTGTTATGATTTTTTGTTTTTTGGATGAGAGATTCGAACTTAACAGTTTTAGGATAAAAGGTTATGTCAATTACCGCTAAACTAAGCTCTCTTTAAAAAAAAAGAGCGGTAGAAACATAACTCAAGGAAAGATATCAAAACCTCCTTCTTCTTATTATTTTGTAAATAGCTTATAAAGAATGGAATTTGCACTACAAGTTAGTTTCAAACTATATTTAAAGCTACAGTAATTTAATTCCAAAATAGTAAAACTATAATTAAGGATATAGTTTTGATTTATCTTTAAAAAATTTGTTGGGTGTGTATGGTTAATTATTTGAAAGCAAGTTTCCTTTTCTAGAAGTGTCAAACAAACAAATGTGGAAAATAAGGGGTACACAAATCTGAATTCTAAGTTTTTTTTTTTTTTTTCTGTGTGAAAAGAAATTTGTAACTTTTTTTTTCTAAAAAAAAATCGATTTTCAAGCCCTTTGAAAATGTATAGTAATTTAAAGTATATTACTATAGTGATTCTAGATGATGAAAGTATATAATAAATTTTTAAATCTAAATAACTAAAAGATATATTATAAAAGAGTAATTGTTTGCAAAACTGCTAGAAATAATTTTAAATATAGCAAAATATTAATATATGTGGATAGATTATTAGTAGACAGTGATATTTTGTAAACATTGTGACTCATTTCGTTATTTTTAATTTTTAAAATAACGTATTACAAAAACTATTTTAAAATAAATACTTTACAGATGGATTATTCAAAGGCAATAGAGAAATATTTCAAACACATATAAATCTATAATTAATGGAATCACTTCTGAGTATAATACAACTTACAAATAAAAATATATCATTTAAAGCAACATATATATTTATAATTAATAGAAACATGAATAGTCCAAATGACCTATCTCAAAAATGGTTCTCCACCCTAACTATAATTAATACAAAACATAAACATAAACATATAATATGACTTTTATACTTTTTTCTAAAATTTAAGTTATTGAATCAAATGGAAACATTATTTGTAGGAAAATGATTCCTTCATTTAAATTAGAAGAGAAAATGTGTAGAAAAAGCAACAATTAATTTTTGGAAACATGGGAGGAAAAAGCAGTGTGAAATAATTAATAGATAGCTGAGTGGGGCCTACTGTGTGCCCCCAAAATGATCCTTTTGACCCTAAGTAAGCCAAAGTCTCTTTTATTAATATTTTTAGCTTTTTTCTTTTTCACAGCCACCATTATTGATTCTAAATTAATTGATTTAATTATATCCTTTCCCCCCCTCCCCCTTTTTACCATATTTTCTCACACAGTCAATCTTAATCCTTTTTTGGTTTTAATTCCTTTTTACCTTAAAAAATAACATATTTAGAAAGATTAACTTATATGTTTAACTATACTATAACAATTTTTAATTTAAAATAAAATTTAATATACTACTATATAAGTATATAAAAAGAGAGGTTAATGTTTTAATATATAGTATGAATGCAAATTTCTCACTTGCATTAAAAGAAATGTAAAGGATACTAAATTAGTGAACGTGAGCAGTTGAAAAGAAATTGAGTGGAAGCTAAGTCCACTTTTCTTTTTATTTTCTGTTTAATCATAAGAATTTAAAAAGACTATGAATGTTTCATTTCATTGATAAGTATTGAATGTATGAACGTAATTTTTCAACTACAAATCAATCTATTTACACAGAAACTTTCTCTATTCCTTTGGGTTCTCTATTTTAGTTTTTAAATCAAGCACCCAATTCCTAATATTCTTAATTAATTGATTAATTATCTAGAAATTCCCATGGCAATAACATTATAGTTTATGAAATTTAGTCAAAGTGATTTTAAGAAGAAATTTAAAAGGCAGTTTATTGGCTTTTAAAATAAATAATTGTCATCAAATTATATGTAAAATATGTAACAGTAAATTGTTAAAGAATTCGTGCTAGTAGTCAGCTCTAGACTTGCTTTAAAATAATAATAATAATAAATAAATAAATAAAGTGAAATTATTGATGTTCAATGACATAATCGATAGACGTCATATTTGCCACGGAAGCCATATTCATGTCAGCAAAGCGTTGATTCCAATATTATTTCTAAGTTAAAAACAAACCACTGTTTTTCCAAACATTATAATATAATTTATTCATAGCACAATAGTGTCATTTTTTAAAGTTTTTAATTTATTATTATTTTTTTAATGTATGGAATGTTTTAGAAAAATGGTAAGAAATAACTCCGTAAGATTTTCATTTCTCCGGACTAATATTCTTTTAACAATTTTGTTATAATAGTTTTTCTCTACCAAAGACAAATGACCAATGAATTTTAGAGTTTTTAATGATTGATTTTATTATTTATGATTAATTAAATCTTCATGAGTCTTTTAAACGAATTTTTTTAAAAAAATATAATATTTTTATTATTTATGATGAATCAAATGTTCATTAGTTGGGTTGACTCTTTGAACGAAAGATTTCCATAGAATTACAAAAGATTATGGAAAGACTAGATGAATCAATTTGATGAATTAAATTCTATAAAGATTATGTGATTTGGGAAAATTATATATAATTACGGTTTTTATTCTAGCCGAGATTCTAACAAGAAAGCCAAAGATAAAGCGATAGTTTAGATATACGATAAAAAGGAAGTTAAATTTTTATTTAGCTAGAAAAGACTAAGAAATATTTCAATAAGTCATCCAAAATGGTGCTAGTCGTGAAAGATGAAAACATTTAAAGGTTATTTTTTTTTTTTATATATAATTTTTCAAAGTTTTACCTTAAGATTTTTACTATCACTATTTTTTTTTATTAAAAAAAAAAAGAAAAAAGAAATCGAGGTATGTTATAGTTAAATTTGGATTCAATAAAATAGAGTCGGATCAAATCCTCTGCTACTATTTGATCTTAAGTAGTTGTATAGAAACAAGACTCATGACCGAATACCTACCTAGCTCAAGGCCCAAACAAAGTTCTGAACTAGTTGGTGAGCCACGGGTTGAGTCACCGAGAACCTCATCTAAATGACTCAAACTGAAAAGGAAAAGAAAAATTTGAACCCCATAGCTTGCATTTGAATAGAGGAGAGGAGAAACAAACCTATATACACCGTTATAACTTTAGAATAAGTCAACTCTTATTCCTAAAATTATTACTACCACCAAAAATCTCTTGCAGACTTTAAACAATAAAATTAGTTTGTGGCAAGTGTCAAGCCGGTGCAAAAAATTCATCTCCTTTTGCAAGCTATGTTTTCCTTCGATAACAAAATCACCATTGTGCACTTGCTTGAATTCTCTATTCAAATTTGCCATCAATACCCTGTATTATTGATTACCAAATCATTTGCCAACCTCTGCATATATAACTCAATGAGTTTAAGATGTATGTCCTCGACCAAGAGATTTGGATGCTTGGCCCCATTCTTTTTTTTGAGAAATCGACCCCTTACGTTGAACTAAATAATAATAATAATAATAATAATAATAATAATAATAATAATAATAATAATAATGTTTGGTACTTGCAGGAAACTCGCGAGCTCACGTTGCCATTGTAGGCCTCTCGTGGGCTCGGTTGTAAACTTGCTTATCTTGGTCTAGTCTTGTTTTCTAAGCTGACCTACGTGAAATTGCCTTACATCTGTGTGGGGTCGAGCCTAAGACACTTTGATGCTTAAGTTAGTACAGAGAGTGTATGAGATAAACACGCAAAAATAAGGTCATGGTTCTCTTTTGGAGATTTCCTACTCCTTCTCTTTGGGGTTGACAAATAAGGCTATTTATAATGCCCACAGCCGCCTGTGGTTATGTATAACTCTGCTGATGTTAGGATAGCTTATGGCGCTCGAGGCTGCAGGGCACTAGACCTAGCATAGCTCAGTTATTTTTCAATTAGTATATATTTATCGGCTCAATTGATTGACTTAGAACTTGAGGCTCTGACCTTTTTCCCTTTTAGGGTGCAAGTTTTCCCATGTCGCCTTCCAATTTCTCTTGAGTTTGGGCTCATTCGTGGACTTTGGGCTTTACTTAGGGCAACCCTCAAGCACAACAATAAACTAAAAATATTTTCAAATGACAGAACAAATTTATGATTTTAAAAGTGAAAAACGTACCACATAAAGCTAACAAGCCTAGAAATTAGAATGTTTCAAACTCATAAAGTGTATTTTGACATTGCACTATCATGAACCTTAACATTTTAATTTGTGACATGAATTATCAACTTAACATTGTGTGTCATGAATTAAACTTCTATATTGCCATTCCAAACATGAATAGTTTAATTTATCAACTCTATATTATTTTAACTCAAATAAAATACACCAACTAAAAAAGAATATTTTTGATAAAAAAAAATTGTTTTAAGCTATTTTAAAACATAACAAAATGAGCCAAAATATTTACAAATATAGCAAAATATCATTGTGATAGACACTAATAGATATCTATTTGTGATATGAATGTTTTCGAAAATAGAAAAACAGTTGAAAATAATTACAAATATAGTCAAATTTTACTTTATACACTATTGATATATATCTGGATTTATTGCTGTCTATCTTAATTAGAAATTGAAATTTTGTTATATTTATATATAGTTTGATATTTTTTATTTATAATAATTTTTTGAAAAAAATATTACACACGACAGAAAAGGAAAAAAAAAAAAAACCGTTTCCAAATATATAAAATCAACGGATATGGATATATGTCATTTCAACTAATTATTTTTTGTTTAAGAAAAACGAAGATTAATTCTGTACAAAAGCACTAACATAAACGTGTTTCAATTTATTAGCCATACATTTTCTAAATAGTTTGCTAATTTGAGATATGGAGATTAGAAATTTTCTTTTATAAAAACCTTTTTTTTTTTAAAGAGAAAAAGAAAAGGGAAACACAGATGACCCTTTCAAAATTGATTGAGTTTTTAGCCTTTCAATTTAGAAATATGTTCATAATGATTCTAAAGTAGAAGAATCATCTAAAACACCTCTTGTTTCCAATTTCTTACTCTTATTGTAAAAATTAAGTAATTTTATTATTTTTAAAATACTCAATTTTGCTCTTAATAATTAAATATTGTTAACTTGCGTTTTTTTTTCAAAATTTTTGTTGATAAAAATACTAATTTTAAATTTAATTATTGTTTTTTCTAGTTCAACCATATATATATATGGAGATTTAAATCTCTTTTAACCTTTTGACGTATTTTGATAAATACATTTATTATTCAGAAAAAAAACTAATTTATTATAAAGGTATAGAAGTGACATGTCCACATATCTAAATATAGTTACTGTAACACTAAATAATGATCTATTGATTTTTGTAATCAATCTTTTTACAAAACAGCATAGTTAGATAAGTTTTAATACAATCAAGTCTTTTTTTTTTTAAATATAATTATATTTATATGCCAATTAAACTAAGCTCATTCGACGAATACATCCAAAGTTAAACTTACAAGAATTTAAAAAAGAATAAAGATTTGTAAATTGAGAATCACTAAAAATATCATGAACTAAATAATTCCAAATAATAATAATAATAATAACAATAATTAAAAAAGTGGAAAATGTCGGAATTACCCCTCGGTTGGATTGTCAATTCAAAGGATGCTTTTTTGGGTAGTGCACTTTAATTTGATCATACTTGTCTCCTTTTCATGTTTTGATGAAACACGATGGACCTTTCATGGCATCTTCTTCCTCTTTTGGGTCCCTCTCTCTCTTTCTTCTCGAACCAGCAGTAATTTGTACAATTTTTTAGTCACAAATATATAAATTCTTTGGTGGACTATGAGTCTTCTTCATCAAAGACTTAAAAGTTGTCAACTTTCATCTTCATAACTAAAATCTCTCCCTTTGTTATTCTTTGTGTTCAAAGATATGGTTAGAGCTCCATTTTATGATGAAAATGGAGTCAAAAAAGGTGCATGGAGTGCTGAAGAAGATGAGAAGCTTAAAGCTTACGTTCAACAACATGGCCATTGCAATTGGCGAGAGCTCCCTAAATATGCTGGTAATTTAATTAGTTCATTCATTAATTCATATTAACTTCTAAAAACCCTTTAATTATGACATAATATACAAAACTTTGTCCATTTGAGTTCATTTGATCTTGATGTTCCTCTTTTCTCTTAAGTTATTTTGTAAAAACAAAACAACCCATTTGAAAAAATTGCCCCTTGTACTTAATTTTGTTTTCAATTGCTTTAGTAAACCTTATATTGAAATTAATTGGACATACCATTTAGTTTAATTTTGATTTTCTTCTTTCTTTGAAGTTGTTTAGGAAAATTACAGATAACCCATTTGAAAAAATGGCCCCTTTTAGTTAATTTTGTTTTCAATTGCTTTGATAAATCTTATAGAGAGATGAATTGGATTTCCCCGTTGATCAAGTTTAATTTTGATTTTCTTCTTTCTTTAAAGCTATTTAGGAAAAACACAAATAACCCATTCGAAAAAATTGCCCCTTTTAGTTAATTTTGTTTGCAATTGCTTTAATAAACCTTACAGAGAGGTGAAATTGGATATTGTCAGGCAGTTTAATTTTAATTTTCTTATTTCTTTGAAGCTATTTATTAAAAACACAAATAACCCATTTGAAAGAGGGCTCCTTTAGTTAATTTTGATTTCAATTGCTTCATTAAACCTAGTAGAGAGATGAATAATTGGATATCACCTTAGAGTTCATTCTATCTTCTTCTTTCCTTTCGAGTTTAATTATTTTGTAAATCCCCATTTGAAAAGATGGCTTCTTAATTTACTTACTTTTGCTTTCAACTTCTTTAATTGATAAACTTAGGTTTGAGAGGTATGAGCTGTATATATTGTCTTTGATTCATTCTTCTTCTATCTAAGAAAATTTTCACTAAAAATATAAAATAAATTTTAGTAACCCATTTGAAAAGATGACATCTTTTAGTGAATTTTACCTTTTAAGAAGATAAGTAGTTTACATATTATATGAATCGATTATTGTCTTTTTTTTAGTCTTTTTACATAAAGTCAATTATATGAGCTGTGCTCTTGATTCTCAATGATCTTGATATGCATATAACTTATTAATTAATTAAATATTTTATTTGAATACTGAAATTTGGTTATATTTTTTTTCATAATTAGGTTTGTCGAGATGTGGCAAAAGTTGCAGACTACGTTGGATCAATTACCTTCGTCCAGATGTGAAAAGAGGAAATTACTCCAAAGAAGAAGAAGAACTAATCCTCCAATTACATCAAAAACATGGAAACAAGTATGATTTTTCTTTCTAAGTATTCATCAAATATCCCTAAACCCAAAACCAATAATTATAAGACTAAATTTCAATATTAATATCACATATATTATCAAAACTAGACAATTCAATCTATAATATATGCGTTATGAGATAATATCATCGCTACCGTTGCTTCTCCTATCTCGTTTTGAATTAGAGAGCATTCTTCTCTTTTGTATGTTCCTTACATATACTATATCAGTTAGTATCATTTTTCAAAATAGAAAAAAGAACACGCGATTCGATTCATATTTGACAAAATCAATTAGAAGATTTGTTTGTTTCTTATAACAAAATAGTTCATTTGATCGATTGACTAATTTTATTTAAATAAAATTCAAGGATTTACCACCTTGTATGTGAAGATTATGTTTTTTAGGTTAAATTGGTTAGTGACATAACTGTTCTACTTGTTCAAGTAGTTAAAATATATGTCAATTCTATTATCGAACTATTAGTTACTCATAATGGTTATAATTATTTTTTTACTTCAGATGGTCACTTATAGCTGCAAATTTGTCGGGACGAACGGATAACGAAATAAAAAACTATTGGCACACCCATTTAAAGAAGGTAAAAACTAACAAGGTTACAAAGAAGCAACAAAATGAGGAAATTTCCAAGCAAAAATCCACCCAGAAAAGAGAGATATCAGGAATCAAAACCAATTTGGCAAACCAAATTCCTTCTAATCAAATCTTTGAGAGCTCTCCATTTTCACCTTTGTCCTCTGAAATTTCCACTGTGTGCTCCAATCAAGAATCCACAGAAGATAGCCCTCCAACAACATTCAAGTTTCAAGAACTATATGATAACAATGGAGATTTTTGGGCTAATCCATTTCTAGCAGACAATTTAGAAGCTGAAAGTGGAAACTCAATGAACTTTGATTTTATTGGAGGGTTCAATCCACCTTATGATTTGGAGTTTGATGAAAACTACTTGTTCTACCAAGCAATGAAAGAATTGCCTGAGAATTATCAACCCCAATTGTATCCCTACTGAAAACAAATGTATATGTATGTGTATATATATTATAATATGAGTGATAATGGTAGAACTTTATTACATCAAAGACGGACATTCTTGCAAATAGTTTTTCAAGAGGATATATTAAAGAATATGGTTCTTACAATTCAAGCCTAGTTCTTATTTGATTTTCAGGATTAAAAAATGTTTCATTTTTTACTTCTGAATTTTGAATTTGGTTTTTCATCGTTCCTTAAGTTCCAAAACTCCGAATTTGAGGTCAGAAATATAATATTTTGAAATTTAGACCAAATGGAAACCAAACTCGAAACTCATACATGTTTGAATTTTAAAGTCTAGGAATCAAATAAAAACTTTTTCAAAATCAAAGGACTAAGATGATATTTTTATCCCTTAAATTATACTGTAGCTCCAGCCTAATTGAGTAAGGAAATCATCAAGGGTTAGGAGATATAGAT
This sequence comes from Citrullus colocynthis, assembly GCA_031780015.1. NCBI lineage: Eukaryota > Viridiplantae > Streptophyta > Magnoliopsida > Cucurbitales > Cucurbitaceae > Citrullus > Citrullus colocynthis. Next base: position 914,363 of record QLSR01000342.1, read on the forward strand.
ATGAATAATGTAGGAAAGGTGGAAGCAAAGCAAGATTCTTTGAAGAGAATATATATATACACACACACATATTAAAATATAACATTAAATGATTATTGGGCAGAGAGGAAGTATTCTGGTCCTCATGTATCATGTGTTATAAAAAGAAAGCATAAAAAATGAGGGGAATCAATTATGATGAAAGTAGCTGGAAATCATGTCTAATTTATTTGGTTCGAGAGCCACTAAATCTCTTTAATTACAGTATTGTATTATTATTAATGGGAAAGGGATGAATTGATTCCTTGGGATCACATTTTAATAACACATTTTCAATTTAGATTATATGTATGATGGGATTTTTTAGGCACTAATTTGAAGATGAATAATGATAATCACTTTTTGAGAAAAAGGGTTCTCCAAAAATATAAATAATATAAGTTGCTGAATCAGAAATCCATTATTTATGTGAAGAAAATCAAACAATGAGATGATTTTATTTGAGGGTTATAAGGTGGTGTTTGAGAGAAAAGCTTTGGCTTTTGGAGTTGTAAAGTGCTTTCGATTTCAAGCTACTGCTTCTCCTTCCATCGTATCGTTATCGCATTACAATTTTTTTCCCATACTCATATCTTTCTCATTAATCACATCATAATTATTATTCCAATTCTCTTTCCCTTCTTACACTCATTTCTTCTTAATCTTCTAATTGGAAAGAAAGGGGACAAAACCAATGTCATTGTTCATTTTAAGTTGACTTGTGTGTTAACCCAAATGCTAGGAAACAACATTGCATGGATTTAGGACACAAGACTTTTTGGACTTTCAATTCAGATCTTTCATGATACCAACGCACAGTAAATAAACGAAATCGACAAGGAAAAATATGAACACGACAAAGAACGACATAGGGATTTACTTTGTTCACTACGTCCAATGAAAGAGGGTGAGGACAATTTTATTATTAGAGAGGAATTAGATAATACAGATGCAAAGGCGTCAATGAGAATAGAGGATCTTATATATGTCACCTCTCTAAACCCTAGGCTCAAAGTTGTAAATAACATATAATGTATATACAATTTAGGTTTTAGGATGTTACCTCGAAACTCCACCAAAGTGCATCGCCCCAGACCCTGTGCTTTGGCCTCCCAAACATCATATATTAGATTTAAGGCATTCCAACAATTAATACAAAGTATTTAGGGTAAGAAGATTCAAATATATATATAACATTTTGGTCATCATATAGGTGTGCATATCTTATACTAGTTGAGTTATGCTCATGTTGACATTTTAAAAAACGTAGTTTATAAATTTTTAAGAAAGATGTAATAAATTTATGAACATTCAACTTTGTGTTTAATATAGGTCATTGAATCTTTAGTTTTTCTTTTAGAATGAAATAATCTATTTTTGTCTAATACATATGAACATTAAACTTTCAACTTTGTGTCGATAATATATTTTTGAATTTCATAAATGGTTGAATAGGTCAAATTAGACACAAAGTTTGAAAACTTAGGAGGTTATAGGTTTAGCAGATGAGTTTTTGAGATCTTTATTTAGATCTAACCGACACAATTAGCTATGTCGGAAAAAAAAAACATCGGACATATGGTCGAAATTTATTGTAATGAATCAAGACAAACCCGACGAAGAATCAAATTATACACATATAAAGCTAATAGAATGATACAAAACTTGAATGTGAATTAGGAGAAAAATGATTTATTGAGGCTCCTGTAATGTGGTTAACAATTTTTCATCCAAGTACTATTTCAAACTTATATACTATGTTTATTCGGGGCTCAAAGTTCTTTAGCCTACATCCAATAGTTATTATGAGACTTACACATCTAGGGCCGTAAAAGTCCTGGTTTTGTCGATTTTGGGACTAGCCAAACACCAAAACCAAGCTAATTGATTTTTATTTGGTTTGGTTTGGTTCTCGATTTTTTCTTTTCTTCTTTTTTTAATTCCAATTTTTTTTTTTTTTTTGTTCTTATTTCCTCCTCTTTTGTTTTGAATTGGTGGCCATTTTAAAATTGGGCCTATTTCTTTTTTTTTTTTATAGATTGAAATTTTTAGACATTTTTGTTTTTTCTTGGCATTTTTTAAATAAAAAATAGGAAAATTATTTTAAATGACAAAATTGTTGAAAATATTTACAAATAATAGTAAAATATCGTAGTTCATTTAGGATAGACCGTGATAGACTATTACTATCTGTGTCTATCATATAATAGACACAAATAGTAGTCTATCACAATCTATTGCAGATAAACAGTGAAATTTTGCTATATCTGTAAATATTTTGATATTTGAAAATTACCCTAAGAAATATATATACACTAATCATTTTTTTTAAAACAACAAACATACATGCATCATAATTATTAATTAAAATACTAAAAGATACATAATGTTAAGGTTATTTTGAAGCGTACGTATATACCATTAGTTTGTTTCGAATTTGATTGGGTTTTTCCAAAAAAAAAAAAAAAGAAAGAAAAGAAAGAAAAAGAAAAAACCGATCCGAAACGATAATCTTCCGTTTTCTCCAAAATAGTAATGAAGATATCCAACTTTATACGACAGCAGATTGATTTGGTTTTTAAAATTCTTTGTTGTCGTACTAGTTGCATCCATCCATATTAAGATGACTTCATTAAATTCTACAATTTGTGGATTCTCAAGTCTATAAAGAAAGACTTACATGATTTTTTTTAAAAAAAAAAAAAAAAAAGAAAAAAAAGAAAGAAAAAAAAGAAAAAAAAAAAAGAAAAAAAAGAAAGAAAAAAAAGAAAAAAAAAAAAGAAAAAAAAGAAAGAAAAAAAAGAAAAAAAAAAAAGAAAAAAAAGAAAGAAAAAAAAGAAAAAAAAAAAAGAAAAAAAAGAAAAAAAAAAAAGAAAAAAAATAAAAAAAAAAAAAAAAAAAAAAAAAAATCCATAGCTAAAAAAAGTTGCTTTCTTTCATTCAAGATTCTCAAAGGATTAAATTTCTAAAACAACTTTAATTGTATGAAAGTTTGACCACACACAACAGAATCATGTTGAAGAGATTAAAGTGGTAGCTCAATTTTTTTCCAAATTTTTCGTTTTGCATTGCTAACTTTCCATTTTCCTTTTCCAAGTCTTCTCAAGACTATGTCTGATCTTTTAATTTACTTGGATGGTTCTACCTTCTTCTTTAATTATTTGAATTCATTACTTTTAAAATTAAATTTTGTTAATGGAAGTTTCGAACTTTCAAACATTCGACACTCACTTTTTCTCTTGAGATCAAATTATAAAAATTTAACTTTCTGTTATGTCCCTCTTTGGTTTTATACTTTTCGTATTCTTAAAATTTTCTTATTTCGGTACAATATCATTTCTCTCGTTTTGATTCTTGAAGTTACGATGTTTTGAGTCTTTAATTTTAAGTGGACTGAGTGTTATTATAACTCATAGTTAGTATTTCAAGTTGTTATATCATACAATTAACTATAATTTTACTATTTTAAATCAATTTTTGTTACGATATTTACTATTTTCTTACTTAAGTTAAAATAATTTGCAGCGTAAACGCAAATTATTATAATCTATTGATTATTATAATTCACAAACTCTAATAACTATACTTACTCTAATAATCAACTATGTGTTCTAGACATCTTTAATATCAATTTTACTTGATGAACATTAAAAAAGACAATTATTTTTGGTTATTATTTTTGTTATTCAATCACCAATATCAACTAAAACCAAAATATATATCTATTTAAATTAACTTGTGTGGTTGTAAAAATAATAACAACAATTGATATGGTTGCCATGCAATACATGTCAATGTCAATATTTTTTTAAATTTACCTTTGAAGTTAAATGATCTATTTGTTTAAAATTAATTAAAAAAAAAAAAAAAAACAAGAAAGAACTAAAATGGTAATTTTTCTTAAATAAAAAAAATGATCTTTTTAAATATAAAATATATATATATATATATATATATATATATTTATAAATATAATAAAATTTCACTTTTTATCCGCGATAAATGGCAATAAAACTATGACATTTGGTAACCATTTCGTTTTTTTTGTTTTTGTTTTTGAAAATTAAGCATATTTCCTTCATATTTCTTACATTGATTTGCATCTCTCCTAAATACAATAGTTGAATTCTTTGTCAAATTTTAAAAACAAAAAGCAAATTTTCAAAAGCTATTTTTTTTAGTTTTCAAATTTTGGCTTGGTTTTTTAAAAGTAGATAACAAATGAATAAATTTGAAGGTGGAAATAGTGTCTATAGACTTAATTTTCAAAAAACAAAAATAAAAGCCGAAATAGTTAAAAAATCAAGACTAAACAATTTAAAAATTTTAAAGCCAAATTAAAAACATAACTTAATAGATAAAATCATGAGTTAGCATCAAAGTAGATAGTTGATTAAATCTCACTCTCAAATATGTCATCGTTTACAGTAATACGTTTACAGTAATATTTGTAAACAAGAAACTTAAAATAGTACTAAGAAGGAAGAAAAAAATGTTAAATAACTAGTTTCTTTCTATTTATTGATTTCGTGGTTTTTTTATAAAAAAAAAAAAAAAAAAAAAAAAAAAAAAAAAAAAAAAATCATTAATAATACTAGTAATGACTCATGTGCAATGCGCTCAATTTTTTTTGGTGCAATTAATTTTCTTGTTTATTGTATTATTAGTTTCTTCTTTGTAAAGGTTAAGGATGAAAGGTTAATTTCCTTTTTTAAAAAAATTGTGAATCATTGCTAATTTATTTTAACAATACTTTTCTACTTGCCACATATTTAAGTATATTGAAATTACTTCTACTAATACTTTATAAACAAGAAACTTCAAAATCAAGGGATGAAGTTGTAGAGACGATCTTGAGTTAGCTCGGTAGAGGGATTTGGGAGACGATCGAGGAGTTTCTTTTCCATATGTTTTTCAAAGAGAAGTGTCTCTTTTTATGGTTTATCAAGGTGTGTGTATTTTATTGGGGAATATCTAAGGGGAGATGAACAACAAAGTATTTAGAGGTGTGGAGACGGACACGATGGTGATGTTTGGTCCTTTTGGTGCAATTCCATTTTTCTCTTTGAGCTTCGATTTCGAAGACTTTTTGTAATTATTCTATATATAGCATCTTATTCATTTGGAAAAACTTTCTTTAGAGGAGTTTTTAGGTATGTCCTTGAATTCTTTCACTTTTTTCTCAATGAAAGCAATTGTTCCTAAAAGTTGTATATATATAATAGAATACATTAGCCTCTAAAATAGATTAAATAACATCATGAAATTGGAAGGATGCACTAGTGCACTGATTTGAACGTAACCACACACACAAATGGTTTGGTACAAATTATACCTCCATTATCCTAACATCTCTCAAGTTGTATCCCAAAGATTGAAGGGTGTGACATTAATGAACACTTAAACTTAAAGAGTTACATTTTTCTTTTCATTTTTTAAAAAAGTGCACCATTAAATTTTGTCATTTTATCTTATTAACACTAATAATACATTTTTGGGCGGATCTTACTAAAAATGAATTGGGCTGTGGCCCAATTAGCCCAAATTTATATTCATACCCAAGTACTTGGTGGCCCAGTTTCGTTTTATTGTTCTTCAAAAATGAAAAGGAAGGGAGAAAATAATAATAATTTCACCCGATTTGTGAACTCTGAAGTTTGTGGCCATTTGGAACCGATGTGGCTAATTGCCTTATCTTGTCCCTTTTGTGGACATCAAAATTCAGCAACTTCACGAACAATCTCTCAAATTTCTACTCCAACCACTGATATAACATTACCCACATTTTAGTTTCTTAGAAAATTCCTCTCCACTCCTTGCTCTGATCCATCCATGGCGTCTTCCACTCTATCTTCTGCAACTCCCTCACAGGTATCTTCAATTTCTTGATTGAACTTCACTGATCTTGTAAGCAACTTGAAATTTGATGCCCATTGTTGTTGTTTTTCAGTTATGTGCCAGCAGAAGTGCTTTGTTCTGTCCCTCTCAAGCCCTTTTGAGGAAACCTAAAAACACTCAAATGGGGGCAAAGGGAAAGGAGGTTAAAATCTCTTGTCAAGCCACTAGTATTCCGGCTGATCGAGTCCCGGATATGGGTAAAAGGAAAACCATGAATTTGCTTCTTTTGGGTGCCATTGGCCTTCCCACTGCTACTATGTTGTATCCTTACACCTATTTCTTTGTCCCTCCTGGGTAAGTGTTCTTCTCTCTGATTCTGAATGACCTGCTGGATTATCAAGGATTAGCATGAAGTTCTTTTGGTTTTGTTGTTTAGAAGAAATTAGGCTTTGGTTGATGAATGGTTTGTTTTGAGGATGATTTTGTGATCTCTGATTAGATGAAAATTGTGTTAATGATGGGAATTCTGATGGAGTTTGGTAATATGAGAGTGAACGTTTGACTGTCTAGTATTTGTAATAGCCAAATATTTATGATGAATGACTGAGGAAGTTGCAGCTGTTTGCCATGTTGATTGATTGTCTATATTCTTCCATTGATTATTGTTGTATTGACACTCATTACTCAACTGGCATGAAAAACTCTAATTTTGTATGAAATGAAAACATGCTTGTATATATCACAAGCTGAGCTTGTAATTGAAAAGCAACTTTCAAGTTGGGTCATGTCCTCTTTCATCAGGTGGATTATAACCAGTAGTAATACAATGTTGGCCATGATCTTAAAAGCTATCCGTTTTTGTTAAATTATAAAAAATGCCTTGAACTATGCATTTTGTGTCAAAACTGCCCATGAATACACTTTGCGCTAAAAATACTCTGAACTTTCAAAAGTTTAAAAGATAACCTTAAACTTTAAAAAAAGTTTCAAAAATAACCTTAAACTTAAAAAAAAAAGTCGCTAGTTTTGGATGGAAGTTCTGTTTCAAAAATACTCTTAACTGGAAAAAGGTTAAAAAAATACCTTCATCATAAGTTTATGAAAAAAAAATTGTCGTTGCAAAAATAATTTTAAAATTTTTTAAAAAATGTTTAAAATTGCTCCTAACATTAAAAATACCCTTAAACTTTAGAGGTATTCTTGAAACAAAACTTTAACGGTTTCCATCCAAAACTAACAACAAAGGTATTTTTGAATTCATTTTTAAAGGTTAAGGGTATTTTTGAAACTTTTGAAAGTTCAAAGGTATTTTTTGACACAAAGTACATAGTTCAAGGGTATTTTTATAATTTAACCTTATAAAAAATACTCCTAGACTCTGCTTTCGTTTTTTCCTTCCAAAGATACCCTTAAACCTTTCAAAAATGGCAAGATTACTATTGATTTTTCATAGAGCTTATACCATTGGAGTAGCAATCGGACAAAAATTGGGACTTGGAATGGTGTGGTAGTGACTTAAAATGGAATTTTGGATCGTCGCTGAACCATTATAGGTCTAATTTCTATCCGAAATTCTAATTCATTTCTACTTTAAGGGTAATTTTGAAATGTTTACGAAAGGTTAAGTGTAATATTATAACTTTTGAAAGAATTTGGTATTTATTTGTTTATATGTAAAATCCTCGTACCTGTCAAAAGTTGCAAGATTACCATTAACCTTTATAAACCTTATACCATTAGATTAGAAATCATTTAGAATTTTGGATGGAAATTGGGACTTGGAATGGTACGACGGTGACCTAGAATAGAAATTTGGATCCCCACACCACTTTAGGTCCCGATTTCTGTCCAAAATTCTTAATGATTTCTACCTCGAGGGTAATTTTGAGGTGTTTATGAAAGGGGTTAGTTCTAGGCTAATATTGCAACTTTCGAAAGAAGGGTGAAAATGAATAGGGGTGCTTGCGCAGGGTTTTTTCTTTCAATTTTCTCCTTAGTCTCTAATCCTTTAAACTGGATTTTCATTTCAGAAACTGGGATTCCTTACTTGCTGCATTCTGCTTGTTCATGTGGTAACCTTTTGAACCTTTCCTGTATACAATTTCAGTACTGGAGGTGCCGGTGGTGGGATTGTTGCCAAGGATGCTCTTGGAAATGATGTTCTTGCAGAGGAATGGCTAAAGGCACATGGCCCCGGAGACCGAACCCTCACACAGGGGTTGAGGGTACTGTAACTCTCTAACTTTGCTTAAATACTCTAAGCAGCTATTACCACCCTGCAGCCAGCCCTTGTTGCTTCTCAAAGACCTTGTGTTTCTTTGTTTCACATGTTTATTTAAAATTGAAGTAGTAACATGATTATTGATCATCTCCCATTGAGATTAGCATATTCAAAAAGGAAAAATGAAACATGCATATGTAGAAGTCTTATTGAAAAAAATGTAATCAGAGTATTCATATTACAAAACTAGATTTAAAAATGCACATCTGATATCATATAGCAAGTTTTCATAATAGAAACGTGCATACTCTGATTTGCTTCCGTGTCATTTGAAGATGAACAAATAGTATGCGCATTTAAAGGCAAACTGCTGATGATGGATTTCAGGGAGACCCTACCTACCTTGTAGTCGAGAAGGATAAAACGCTTGCGACATATGGAATCAATGCAGTTTGCACTCACCTTGGATGCGTCGTGCCATGGAATGCAGCTGAGAACAAATTCATCTGCCCTTGCCATGGATCCCAATACAACGATCAAGGCAGGGTGGTCAGAGGACCTGCACCTTTGGTAATACTTCTCTAAACCTTTTTCCTTTTGCTTCCATGCCATTTAAAGGCCTTTAAGCAAGTAACAAGCTTCATCTACTAACTGTGAGATTATGTGTTGATTAATAGTAACTAAATAGAGTTAAAATTTTCTTTGTTGGAACAGTCTCTTGCATTGGTTCATGCTGATGTAGATGACGGGAAGGTAGTGTTCGTCCCGTGGGTCGAAACCGATTTCAGAACTGGCGAGAATCCATGGTGGGCTTAAGCCTTCTTCTCATGTAACATCTCTCCACATCCATCTCTTCGATTTTAAGCAAATTTTTTTTCTTCCATCTCCTCTCAGTTTTCTCCTGTTTGTATATTTTGGTTTTGTTGGATGAAATATATAAAATACAAGACAATTGAATCCTAGGCTTTGTATTGATAAGCTTTGATATTAAGTACCACTCTCTATTGTTCTACATTCTCTTCATCTTGTATTCAGTACATGGATTCTGGGTGGATTAGCTAGCTGCTGCAAATAATAGTGTTATAGTTCATATGCATTGTTCTTAGACTCCAAGTTTCAGGATTGCTCTTCTGTTTGTTTTCCCCTTGTATATGTTCAACTTTCAAGATTCTTTCCATTTGAATGGCGTCTAAATTTGGGTTTTTCATGAGTCTAAATTTGGGTTTTTCATGACCCAGAATAAAATCTGCCCCGTTTTTTTTTTTAGGTAGTCTACCCCACTTTTTTCAAAAGTTTTTTTTTTTTTTTTTTACCTTTTAATTACCTTATATTAGCGTGAAATTACCAAAATGAACCATTATGCATTTGGGTTGGGATCTCACTCTTGCTCCTTCGGGTTAAGGTTCTCACCCCTCTCTCTCTGTTTTCTTTTACAACTCATTCTCACTATTTGTTAATGGCTTTCGCCCTTTGCTCTCACTCTTTATATTAGAAGAAAGCAAATAACAAGAGTTGCAAGATTGAAAGTGAAGGAATGAGGAGTGAGAGTCTAGAGTTGAGAGCCCAGAAAGGTTAAAAAAATATTTTAAACAGTGGGACATGTTCCATATTAGACCTCAATTTTGATTCAAATTTTGGGTCTTGTAGAGATTCAACCTCATATTAACATAAATAATCCCTCCTCAAAACCGCTAAAACAATATCTAATTTGATCCAAGATTACTACTATGTAATCCAAGTTGTTGCAAGTTTAATGAATTTTTTTTTATTATTCATAGTTCACATAATATTATTGTTAACTGGACATTTGTAAACGTATTTAAATAGACTCCACTTTTTATATTACAATTGATTGATTTCGTTTACATTTCAATAAACATGACATAATTTCACAATGCAAAATAGTGAAATGAAATTGGTCAGAATAGTTCATCTCATGAAGCAAGCTCAATTCAAAAGAAAGGGAAAGAGTTTAGAGATCAGAAATAAAATAAGAATAGGTTTTTTGGAAATGTCAAATTATTGTTCAGTATTGTATAAAGAAAAAAAAAAAAAAATTGTTTTAAGTGAAATAAGGCATAAATCACAAATGAGAAAGACAAACATTCAACCGCAAATCTCTCCCATGCCTAAAACACATTTTGTAATGTGTTGGAATTTGTTGAATTTTTTATTATTAAAAATTCCAACATAGTAGTTTTGGTTGTGTAACCAGTTTTCTCGACAGCTCAAATCCAATTATTTATGTTCATTTATTTTGCTGTTCTCATTTTTAAAATATTCCCATGAGTCCTCCACATGATTTGCTTCCTTCAAGATTACATATTATATTTGATTCAACAATATATATTATATATCATCTTAGTTTCAAAATTAGGAAAATCTTAATCAAATCATGTGCCTTGAAAAGTTTTAATCATTCAGCTTTACCGTTTGAATTTAGATTTGTGTCTAATAGGTCTTTGGCCATATTCAAAATTTTATGTGTAATAAAACCTTCAATTTTGAAAATTGTGTCTAATAAATTTTTGAATTTTAATACAATATTGAATACGTCAATGACCTATTAAACACCCTTAAACTACGAGTTTGTTTCAATTATACCCATAAACGTTGAAAGTATTGAATACGTCAATGACCTATTAAACACCCTTAAACTACGAGTTTGTTTCAATTATACCCATAAACGTTGAAAGTGTTCTATTTTAACCCTTGAAATTTTGAAGTTTGTGTTATTAGTCGTCAGATCTGAGTCTAATGCGTTGTGTCCTGGAAATTACTACCTTGAAAGCAAATTTAACACGATCTCGATGCAAATCATTCTTGCCGGTTGCTCCCAAGGTTAACATGACACTCACTTTCGAACATGCACTCAGTCGGAGGGAGAATTGGAATCAAATCGAGAGAAATTTTTTGCTCATAATCAATGAGGAGGAAGACAGGAAGACAAATACAAAAAATACTACTTTTTTGGATCTCGTCCATGAAAATTAAAAAATTAATTTATTTTGATCTTATCCAAATTAATTAACTCTTCATATTATAAAGTTAAAATCACGGCAGTACACAAGTGTGGAAGAAGATCCTTTACTACCACTCTCCACTTTTGTATGTTTCTATAGGTGCTCTCATATTTATTCCTTTACTACCACTCTCTTTTGTATGTTTCTATAGGTGCTCTCATATTTATACCTTCTAATTACTCTCTAATTCTCTAATATGAGACAATTAAAATTTTCACATGACTTTCTTTATGAACTATGGATTTATGGTATGTGTGGATCATTCCCAACAATTTGTTTCAAAACAATCTATGCCCACAACTCTCAGTTCTTTCATTTGTGATTTTTTTCATCTATAAGTACATATAAACTTTTTCATCCATAAATTTAACAACAAAGCCCTCAAGAGTAATAAACAAAATTAAATAAATAAACCTAGAAGAGTTAGTTTGAAACTTTTGAAATTTGAGGGTATCTTCCATAATTTAACCAAAATTTTAAGTTTGAAGTTTATGTAAAAGTTGCTAATTTTTTCTGAAAGTGTAGTGATTGTTTTAAAGAACTGCAAGTTTACTTTGTGGTTTAATTGAAAACCCCAAGGAAAATTTTGTCACAAAGTGAAAGGAAAAGGGAAGAGAGACAGAGAGAAAAAAATGCCATAAAAACCCCCAGATTTGACATTTACAGTGTTGCGAAAAGACAAAAAAGCCCCTCAATCAACCCTTTTTTTTTTTTGTCTATTAGCTTCACGTGAACCCGACAAGGGTACCCCTCCCCCTTGTCAAAAAAATAACAAAACAAACGGATTGCAAAACCCATAATTACCCCGGAGTACTGCCACTACCAAGCAAGCCAATAAACAGAAAGCAGTAGGGGTATAATCGGAAACAAAGAAATGGACGGTGGAGATGAGGACTGCGCCTTTTCCATCTGTAAAGAGTCGACGGCTAGCGGCATGTTCTCTTGGTCCGGACTGCACGTAGACTCGTGAGGAGGGTGAGCGCTGTACATGATGGCTCGGAGTACGGCCGAAACGGTGGGAATGTACGTCGTTTTGTTACGAGCAAGTAGCCACGTCAGGCCCATGAGCTGGCAGTCTCTATTGAACATTTTGCTGGCTCTGTCGTTGGTAGCGTTCTTCTTCGTTCCCGTAACCTGGAATTATCAATCCCGACAAAGAACATTATATCTTAGTGTCCAAACACACTTTTTAATTACACTCTATGTACTGATTTCCAAATAGGAAAATAAACTAGGGAATAGGCACATGGGTAGGGGTAGGGTAGGCCCTCAAAACTCTATTATTCCCTTATTCCTACCCGGTAAAACTAAAATTGAAAAACAAAAAATTGTTTTAAAACAACTTTCTACTTAACTTCATTTCTAATTCTTTGTTAAATCGATTTTTAAATTTAAAATCATATCATTTAAAATTTTTAAATTCAATTGAATCTATAATCATCTTTTCTTTCCCAGCTTCAATTCGATCATAAATAGAAATAAAAGTATTGCCATGAAAAATATATCAAATTTCTAAAAAATGAAATGTTACATAATAATTACAAAAATGAAACATGTGTCAAATAGAGTTTTGTTTTAAAAAATGAAAAATAAAATCCTAGAAACAAGATAACAAATAGTCCGTCAAATTGCCCTAATATTCTCAAGGCTAATCCCAATACAATATTTATATATATATATCGTTTTTTAAGAAATATTAGTCTACAATTAATTAACAAACCTTTCAATCTAATTTAAACGGAGATTAATCAACCCATTAGAACACTAAACATAATTTTTACATAAAATCTTCATTTATGATTTTACCTTTTGAAGGGCACCGAGGCATTTGGTGCAGCCAGAATACGACGAGTTCCGGCAATTCTTTTCAAGATTGCGGACGGCGGCCGTCGGGGTGGCGTTACGGTATCCGCCGTTACCGCCGCCAGAGACATTGAAGGCAGCGGGGCAAGATAACGAGCTAATTTGATGAAGCCGAATCCCACAGAAGCACAAAACGGCGTCACAGCTCGCATTCGGTTGCGGAATCCTAATGTTACGACTCAACAGTGACGTCTGCAGCGAGTTCACGCATTTCTGCGAGTCGTCCGGCATCATCGGAAGGTCCGCCGCCGCTGCCGGTGCCGGAGCAGCAATCTTCAGAGCGGCCCGAGCGTGAGCAGCGAAAAGCCACGCGGCAAGAACCGGACAGCAGCGACTCCGGTCCAAGTCTCGACCGCAAGCCTCCCTAACGCCACCGAAGAGCTCGTCGGAGAGATCCAGGTGGCAAATTTGCATCTGGGTTTGAACCGGAAATGCCGGAACCGTGTTGGGGGATGAGTACTGGCCGGGATTTAGCGGTTGGCTTTGACCGGAAACCGGTTCGACGAGAAAACCGGCTGAAGAGGAATGAAAATTTGTTGCGATGCACAAGAAAATGAAACAAATGAACGTGGATGCAAGAGGAGGCATTTTTAGGCGAAATGAAGACATGGGTTTTCTTTTAAAATCCTTTTTGGTATTTGGTAATGGAGAAAAATATGATTAGATTGGAAGTAGAAGCAATAGAGAAAGTGCTTTTTAGGAGAAAGTGAGTGGGAAGAAGATTCTGAAATATTCTCAAAAACTTGAACAAAACCCTCCAAAGATCGAAGAGAAAGGGAGAGAAGGGAAATATGTTTGGGTTGAAGAGTGGAGTGAAAAACGCTCCACAAAAGTAAATCAAACTCTCATTATAAGTATACGTCTTATATTATACTATAGTATTATGGTCTATATGAATCTCTCTCAATTATTTTGCACTATTTCAAAAGGTAATGTTTTTTTTTTTTTTTTTTTTTTTCCTTGCATTTCTAAAAGAAGAGAGAATTGGGTAGTGGGTGTTTGAGAATGGGGCAAAAGATTCGTTTGGTAAGAGAGATGGAAAGGAAAAAATAAGGGAAAAAAATGAAAATAAAATAAATAAAGTGGAAGAGATGGTACAAAAAATTTGTCAGGTTGTGGTGTCGTTTTCTTTATCATTCTTTTTCTATTTCAATGGTAGTGAGAAAGGGAGGAGAGGGTGATATGAAATAAAGCAAATAAATAAATCCACTTTTAAAAAACATTTGGTCTATAAAGTGAAATGGTTCAATGGTTGGGAGTAGGATTGGATGTAATATACCCATCTATCTTCATCTCACTAACCAAACACCTAGCTAATTTCCTAGCTTTTTTTCTTTTTTTTTTTTTTTAATTAAATTACAAAGTTTAATCTATAATCTCTGTTAGGTCTATGTTTGGTATCTGTCCACCTAAACTTTTTATTTTGGGTATGATAAGATCTTGAACTTTATCTATTAAGTCATTGTTGGAAATGTCTTAAATCTTTTGTGTGGTATGTTCCCCGGCTAAGTTAGGGTCCAAGGACAGCATGATCTGGTGGAGATTCGGGGGCAATGCTCCTAAAACCCAAGCAAAATTTGTGTTTGACATATTTAATTATGTATTATGACTCTAGGGTTTGGAAAAGTGCTCTATATTAATTCTCTAAACCTAAAAGCATTACAATTATGTATTCTATAATATTCTCTCTAATAAAATTGTTATACTCCCGTCAAATGATTGCAGTTAACACACTCTTAGAGAACCACGTAAATTTGCATGTCAATTCTCTTCTATTTTAGATTTCGTAGTAGTCATTAAACTTTGAATTTTATATTTAGTAAATCTTAGAACATTCAATTTTGTGTCTATTAGGTCATTGAATTATTCAATTTTTTTTTAATTATTTTGCAAAATTATCAGACGTAGAATCCGTTTATTGTTTTAATCCAATTTTATACATAGTAAGTTTGTTGTTTTTTGAAAAAGAAAAAAAGAAAAAAGAAAAAAGGAAGTGTTGGATGCGTTAAGAAACTTTTTATACACAACAATTGAAATTTAAACACTTATTTGATATATTTTAGAAGCCACGAGTTTACATGAGACACAAAACTAAAAAATTCAATATTTATTAAATACTTTCTGTACTTTATAAACTTACTTACATAAATACGAATGTTTTGAGTGATTAAATTTGTAATTTGAAGGAAAATTATTTTAAATAATAAAATTGTTGAAAACATTTATAAATAATAACAAAATATTATAGTATATCTGAGATAGACCGCAGTAGATTGCGATAGATAATGAAATTTTGCTCTAGTTCTTTTTTCTATATTTAAAAATAATCCTAATTTAAATCATATTTAGGTTTATTAAATGCTTCCTTTGTTGGATCAAAGTTGATTTTCTTTTGAATTTTTAGGGAAAAAAAACTTCCTATAAAACTTTTGCAAACAGGTTGTCTATTCAATTGAAAAACAAAACCAATTGGGACAAAGTGAATAGGATTTTCCTTTTTCTGGTCCAACATTTGATTTATGTTTATGGTCCTATCTTACCATAAACAATTCAAGAACAAAAACAATTGGCGAAAAAATTAAGGATTTTTTTTTTTTTTTTCATTTTTGGTCCAACTTTGAGTATATATGTGTTTATGACAATGAATTTGTTATCCCTTTTTTCCCCTTGAAATCATCAATGTGGTGATGTGTTTTGAAGCAAAGGATGACAAATATTTAAATACGACGCTTCAAATCAAAATTTAAATTTGCTAATTACATCGTATCATAAATAATGTTGGTATAAAATCCAAAAAAATAGTAAAGCTAAAGCATTCATTATGTAATAACCACTATTTAAGGATTATCACTCATTATTACATACTTAAATCAAGCTTAGTTCAAGCTTAGTTTAATTAAGATAGAGTATGTGTCAACCATTAATAACCATTAATAAGTATGTAGTTTGAAATATTTTGTTTTATATTGTACTTAAAAAAAAACTTTTGTTACCATTTAAATTGAACGCCATACTCATTAGTTAATGTTCTAACTCCTTTAAGATATTAGTATCATTAAGGAGTTGTTTGAGACATTAGGTTGAGTTCATATGTTTGTAGAGATTATATGTATGCGGAGTTCACTATGTCTATGTGTTGCGTATTTGGGATGTTGAGTTTATATGCGTATTTAGTATTTTTTTTTTTATATACATAAATAATTTGTTTTTATGATTTTTTTTATTTGGAAAATTTTTTATCTAATAATTCTACATAAATATATATATATTTAATAAATTATAGATTGCATTTTATTTTATTGTATTTTTAAGCACAAATGTATTGGTGAGAGTTTTGGGAAATGAGGTTTAGTGTTTACTTTTAGATCATGCATTTTTTTTTATTTAAGCAATCATTTTACAAATTTGTATATATGTGACGTTTTCAGTTAAGTTATTTTTATTTAAACATTTTTTATAAATACTCTTTTAAATAAAAACACTCATGTGTTTGAATTTTTTTCTCAAAAGTATTTTTACATATAAGTTTATTTAATTTCTTATACGATAAAAGTGATTTTGACGGAACTACGTACTTTTGTGTCAACAAGTGTATTTTTATTGACAATTTTGTGCGTCAATTTAAATATAAATATTTATTGATGTTTTATATGTACTTTTAAATTAATAGTTGTTTTTACGCTTTAAATTAATGTTTTATTGACGATTTCATGTCACAAGTACAAGAAAAAACAAAAAACTCATGTCTCAACAAACTCAAATTTGTAGTAGCCATAATTTAAAATAATGGTCATTGAAGTTGGTGGAGTCACTGAAGTTAGGGGTCACGATGTTGGTTGAATGTTGCTAGAGTTGGAGTTGGCCGTAAGCGTGGTTGTCGAAGTTGATCGTCGAAGTTGGACATCAGAGGTAGTCATCGTAGTTAGTTATTGAAATTGGTCTTCAGAGGTGGTTGTAGAATTGAGCAGTATAACATCGATGGTAAAGAAGATTGAGTGCACAATGAGTAGATATAATATAAAATATCGATGACATATGAAATTGACCTCCGAGTTATCTTCTCAACCCCAAATAAACACTCTAAAAGTGAAAACTAAAAACGTTACACACACCGAACTTCGAACTAGAAAAGCCAAAATTTTTGAAAAGTCGCCTCCAAATCGTCAAGCCCATTTAATTAATAATTATTAAAATATTATTTTGATCCTCCTGTGTTGAAAATCATTCCGTTATAATCATTTCATCTCAAAAAGTGTTTGTACTCTTAGAAGAGTCTTAAATTTATTCCTTCGAAATAAATTGTTTTAAAATAACTAAATAGTAATAACACTTCCCTTACAAGAAAATAGTCATGTAAAAATATTTTCAAATTTTATACATACTTTTTCGTTTTAAAAAAATAATAAAAAAAACAAATGGCTGAATTTAAAATTTATTACAAGAATATGAACAAAATTTTAAAAAATTCATGAATCAAAATAGAACTAAACTCAAAGTATATATATCAAAATTGTATTTTAACATTAACAAAATCCCTGTTTGAAATTTATTTGTAAATGAATAATGAGCTAATATATAGGAACCCAAAAGGCTAAAAGTTGAGATATAATATGTAATTTAACATATATTGTATTATAAAGTTTTCAACTTTTTGTTTTGGGGAAAGGATCTGAAAAAAGTATTGAACTGTTGAAAAACATGGAAGATAAAAATGAGAAGGCATCTTCCAAGGCTTTGACATTGTCTCTCTTGAATCCTTTCCACTTGACTGTTTCTAAATGACTTTAGCCAAATTTTTCCTTTTTTTTTTTTTTTTTTTTTTTTTTTTTT
>QLSR01000342.1:932684-944356 GCA_031780015.1 Citrullus colocynthis
TTTTTTTTTTTTTTTTTTTTTTTTTTTGGGTTACAGCCATGGCAGAATGAAACCCACTTTTTCTCTCACATCTCTAGAGAGAGAAAGGCAAAAAAAAAAAGAAAAAAAAAAAAAAAAAGTAAGTGTTTCACGTGGAGTGGCCACCAACGTCCCACTTTCCCACTACACACACACCGTCAAGCCTTCAAATGGCTGTTTTAATATGCATCAAAGCAAAAATAAAAATATGTAAATTTGGCGATTTGGGTGTCTCTTTAATCTCAAATCCCATCCAAAATCTTCAATTTCGAGACCCATTTTGGTGTTTTCTTTGCATATTATTCCATTGTGTTTTCTTTTTGATTGAGGACAAATATCAAACAGGTGGTGGCCATTTGCCCTATGGAAAGATGAGATATAAAGGCAGCAATAATGAAGCCAAAAAAATTAATCAAACAATAACTTTTGGTTTGTAAAAAGGCCACTACTACTCCTACTATATACTACTTTCTCAATCGATTCCCATTCCCATACATGGTTCGTATTATATATATACAATTATTTTTTGCAAAATAGAATGCCTTTTTTACTCTAAAAAAATATAATGTGAATTTTATATTGATTTGAAAAAGACTTCAAAGTTGTATGAATTCAAGTTATTAAATTAATTTAAAGAAGAGTCCTAGTGACATTTTTTAGAACATTATGTAAATTTAAAGCTTTCATGGCTAGAAATTCTACCAAACAAACATGATTATCTAAACAAAGATTCACACATATTGAGGATAAGCTCAGGTTAAATTAGAGGCTTAGGTTTTTGGTTGACTAGTTGAGCTGTTAAATATATATCAATCAAAAAATGACCGAGTTGTGCTTGGTCTGGGGCACTATAGCTTCGAGCGTCACAAAATACTCTAACATCATCAAAGTTACACATAATCGTAGGCAAATGTCAGAGGAAGAATATTATAAATAACCTCATCCGACGACAAAAAAGGAAAATAGTAAGTGATTTATTCGAAAGAGAGCTTTGAACTTGTGTTACACTCTTTATACTAAGTTAATACCAGAATGTGGTAAGCTCAACACCAGACTAGTGTGAAGAACTCTCACGCAAGTCAACTCGAAAAACAAGACTAGAGTAAGAGGAATGAGTAAACTCTCACCCACTAGAGCCTACAACAACAACGAATATATGTAAATTTATCACGTGTCAATAATAACAGAACAAAAATTTCAATTATGAGAAGAGTTTGTGTTATCTTATATATAAATATTTTTGCAAAATAGAATGCCTTCTTAAACGTCCAATGAGCTAGGTTTTTCTTTTTCTACTTTGTTTTAGGGTCCCCTTGTTTTCTTTATCTTCAACTTTCAATCCAACAACTCAATAATGTCTTAGAAAAATAAAGAAACGGCCCCAACAATGGCATCACTTGTATCAGAAAAACAAAAGAAAAGAGGGGGGGTTTAACTTTAGATGATTTATTCAATCAATAGTACAACACAATGTCATACATTAGTACATTACATGCTGCATGATGAGAGAGAGAAGAAGAAGAAGAAGAAGAAGAAGAAGAAGAAGAGAGAGAGATGGGTTATTATTATTATTATTTTTTTTGTGCAGGTAATGGTAAGGCTTTGGTAATTGAGCAAAGGGAAAAGTAATTTTGGATGGTAGGATTGATTGTGTCAGGTCAGGCTATAACCCCACACTTTGGAAACCCCAATTTCATTATATTTTCCTATTTCTGTGATGTTGCTTCATACCACCATAGTCATAGCCACCGCCACCCTTACGGCAGCGGCAGCTATGGATGATGATGTGGGTGGAGGCCTGAATGAAGATAGAGAATTAAAAAAATATATTACTTTTTCCTCAATCTAAATTTACTCTGAGTGCTAGGATTTAAGACATTCTAAGGTGTCCCTTCAATTTATCTATAAATCGAAGTTTTAATCAATACATAAATACTAATAATATGATGTATGACTTGGTTTGGGAGTTGAAATGACTCCAATTATGATTTAGGTAACTTTTATAATTATTTTATTTACAAAAATATTATCTATTCGTATTTTATCGACATGTCTATCGATACAAATATCGGCATTGATATTTTAATATTTGAAATGAACATTTTATTAACTCATCGATCAAAAGCTATCAATGTGAACCAAATTGCTACCAAATTTAAATTTTATAAGTTAAATTTAAATCTAAAAAGTTTGAAAGTTCAAAAATCAAAATGCTACTAAATTCAAAACTCAACGACGAAACAAACGTGTAATTTTTTTCTAAACTATAAATTTGCTTCACCTTTGTTTAATGGATGTAGCATGTGATAACCTTATGAAAATAAAATGACGCCTAAATATGAAGTTGTGTCTACAGCTAAAATTTGTTTAGGTGAACTTTCATTCCTGGTGTAAAAATGCATAATATATGCATTTTTTTAATTAATAATGCATTTTTTAACCCAAGTGGAATATGAAGATTTGAACTTTCGAGTGATTGATTAAAGAAACTCCGAAGACTTTTAGTAACAAAAAAGGAGTGCCACCGCCAAAGCAACAATATGGGCAAGTTTCTTTTCCCTACAAAAAGTTCTTGTTCGACCTACACTGCAACTATCTTAGTCATGAGATCAATGTTGTCTTTAATGAAATATATCATTTCCTGCACAAGTAAGTATTGTCATTAAAAAAGTAAAAATGGATAAATAACACATTAATTTGAGGTTTGGACTTCCTGTTGATCTTGATTAGTTCCACATGTAGGACTTCAACTCCCATCTCTTTTTTGTTATTTCAAGTGCTTCACGAGTTCATTAAAAGAATCCACCAACTCTTTTTTATACATGTCAATAACTACGAAGAGCTATATGCGCATTTTGGCAGCTTATGTTGACCATCTTAGTTGAGCATCTATGTATTTATTTCATCTCTTCGTACTCTAAAATATTTCTAATTGATCTTGAACTTTCAATATTTCTTATTTTAATATAATAGTAATAGATACATTATAATACCGTTTAGCATGTTATATAAGCACTAAATAAATGGGAGAAACCAATCAGAGTCACCTCATATAATCCTGGATAAAATATGACTAGCATATCATTTGTAAGCATTAAATAGTGATTAGGACATATTAGATATAAACTTTCAAAATATAAGAATTAAATAGACATTGCTATAGTAGATTTGCATCAAAGGGCATAATTAACTTTAATATATTCACAAACTATCCAATAAAAAATGGTGAAACTCGAGCTAGAAAAGCACACCATGGGGCCTAATTAAGCATGAGAAGAGGGTGGTTTGGGCCAAGGACGACCTCTCCATTTAATAAAAGGGACATGCTTCGACCTATTTGGGCCTTGGAAAGAGGATAGTTTGGATCAAAAGCCCAAACTAACGTCCTAGCCGAGGCCAAGCCTCCCCATTTGATGAACGAGGTATACTAAGTGCATACCTTGATCCGTTTGGTTCGAGAATTAATTTAATATAACCTGAAAATTCTAATATGGATGCTCTAAGTCATATTTTTTTTTATGAATACATCATTATGACTTCAAAAAAAGTAAAACTCTTCCATAAAACTCTTCCACAACCAAAAGCCTCCTTACTAACTTAAGCATCAGAGGAGTTTTGGCAAGTACCATATTGGTGCCTAAATTTTTTTATGTTTTGTAGGTCACGTCTTCCTTGAATTACAAATTCGCCATTGTTGTGATGTGAAGGTCAGATATATTTTTTCATGTCTAAATTTTTGTATCAAGATATACAATGATAAAATTAATAAAGAAATGGATCCAAAGTATAAGTAAAAAAAGAAAAAAGAAAACAAGTACAAAAAGTCAATCTCTGATAAATAAATACCAGCTATCTGGGCTCAATGGTTCACGGCCCAATATTCAATGGCAAATGCTCGGAGGCCCATATAATATAGCCCAACTGAGCCCAATATTATATGACAAAGCTATGGAGGCCCATCTAAAGGTGGAGTAATTTAATTTAATTTAATTTTTTAAAAATTTCAAAATAAGTTACTAAATAATATAACAATACCTGAAGCTGAAAATGAGTGAAGCAAAGGACAAAAAAGAAGAAACACGCGTCACCGACAATAGAAAAGGTTTCTAAATTCGTAATTGACAAAAACAAAAATATTGAAAGTAGAAATAATTGACTTATTTAACTCAATTTCAATGAGCAAATTGTTTCGCAGCCTCACGCAATTTGCTTTCCATTCAAATTTCTAATTTAATTATATAAATTTAGGACCCCATTTTTTCCCTTCTTTCTGCCCCCTTTCATCTCACCTTTTTTGAATTATTTGGTGTCGACCATTAACTACCTTATCCATTTCAACTTCAATATGAAATTACATTTCCAATCCAAAAAGAAAGATGAGGGATATCCAAACCACGACGTATTAGAATAATAATTATCATATATCCGAAAGCTTCACTATACTCTTGTAATTGAGGTCGGAGAAAAATTATCACGTGTGTAATTATAATAAATGGTCAATATCATATTAAACTAATTAAAATAATTGAGAAATTAGTAATTAATACGTGAATGATAACTCTTTTTATTTATCAACTCAAAGTTGAAGATGATAGAAGAAAATTGTTGCAATCATCGCATTAACACTACTACAAATTTGGCTTTTATTGATGGCCAAAAAAAATCAAGAAAGACATATTTTGATGGCCAAAAACTATCAAGAAAGCCCGCCCATCAAGATAGATCATTTTCTTGATGGCCAAAAAACATCAACACACTCCATTTCTTGATGGTCATGTCCATCAAGATAAGTTCTATTGATGGGTTTTGGCCATCAAGTATTGGAGATTGACCAACAAGAAATGTTCCTTTTTTTTATGGCCAAAAAACATCAAGACAATCCCTAGCTGGATGATTTTGACCATCAAGGTAGGGTTTCTTGATGTTTTTTGGCCATCAAGTATTGTAGATTGACCATCAAGAAAGTGTTGTTTTCTTGATGGTCAAAAGACGTCAACACAAACCATATCTTGATGGTCATGTCCATCAAGATAGATTATCTTGATGTTTTTTGGCCATCAAGTATTGGAGCTTGATCATCAAGAAAGAATGTTTTCTTGATGGCCAAAAACATCAAGACAATCAATATATGGATGATTTTGGCCATCAAGAAAGGGATTGTGTTGATGTTTTTTGGCCATCAAGTATTGGAGATTGACCATCAAGAAGGATCGTTTTTATTGACGTTTTTTGGCCATCAAGATAAATGTAGTGTTTTTCTTGACGTTTTTTGGCCATCAAGAATCTACCTTTCTTGACGTTTTTTGGCCATCAACTATAACAATTTGTAATGATGGATGGTGAGGCTCCCCCCTTCAAATAATTTGTAATGATAATGAAATCATAATTACTATAACTTGGTTTGGTCAATATAATAAGGTGTAGATATGTTATTGTCCATAAAGTTAGGAGAAGATATAGAAAAGTAGTAAAGGGAATTACGAGGATGCTTTCCCACACATGTTTTTAGTTTCACACACAAAAGAAATACACAGCTCATAAATCTTGAAGCCACATTGTCCTCTTTGTGTTTTATGCACAGCAAAAAGAACAGTGGTGGGTCAAAAAAGTAGCATCTAATATATATATATATATATATATATGGACAAAAAAACACTTTTTAGGGGTTGAAGTTTGTGTGTGTAAACCAATGGTTATTGTTTAAATTGAGACAAAGTTTCCCTTTTTTTGGAATGTGAAATTGCTTTAATGGTTTGGGCGGTTGAGTATTTTGACAAATGCAAATATGTTAATATGCATATATTATGGTAAGTTTTTGCTCATTATCATCATTTTAAATTACACGAAAAGATAGAATTAATAAGCCATTTAATTACTATGTTAAATGATGGTGGTTTAATTCCTCACTTTTATTATATAATTTAACTTAGAAAATTGACGTACAAAAAAAATTGCTTGAGGCTTCCATCACACAACATGAGTTTGCAACAAAGAGGCCTACAATTTTGCCTCTCATTCTCGTTGAAGAATGAAATTTTCCTCGAAAACCTTCACATGTAGCTCCCTGAAACCTAATGTCGAGGATGACCCACAACTACCTAGGCCCATAGCTCATAGCTAGCGTAGAGTTTCCTCTGTTCCACATTGGAAGTTTTAAGGGGTTGGAAAAAGATTATAAATATGAGCTAGAGCTCTCTAAGATATTTAGAAAAGTGGATAGAGTGATAGTTAAGTATCCATCCAACATGTTCTTTTTCTCTTTATTTTAACCATCTCTCTAACGAGTGCACGTTCGAGTTGTTCGAGAGGTGAGTGTTGTGTTGACCTTAGGGAGATCTGGAATTGATGACAAATAATAACTAGTCTTGATGATACTACTTATGTTTAATTTTCTTGTTTGTTTCCTTTCTTTGTTGTACTACAAAAACATTGGCTTAAAACTTTCATCGTTAAATTTATTATTAATTTTTTTTTTTAAAAGGGTAATGTGAATGATTTTTCCTTTTAATTGGTCACGTTTACTACAGGTCAAGAATGGTTCCAAACTTCCAAATTGTGGGGGGAGTTCTACACCAAAAATAATATAAAGTTTCTAAATTTGTGGCCCCATTTGTTTTTATTTTTATAATATATATCATCATTTTTAGAAAAGGAAAAATATTAATATACCATTTTTTAATGCTTAATATATCATCATGTTATCCCTACTTTTTCACATTTTATTTAAATTTATTGTGCAACTCCTCTAAGATGTTAAAAACCTCCCCCCTATGTGTTTGAACTAATTAATATTGTATATCTTCTAAAGTCAGTCAATATTGTCATTAAACTCTTTTTCTTTTTCCCATTTGCACACAATATTCAAAATACTATTGAAAAAAAAATACAAACATTCTTTGTAGTGTACTTTTTTTTTTTTAGAAAAAAAAATGATTTTCAAATCTAACCAAAATCCATGATAATTTTGACATTTATAAAGGATTTGAAGAATAAATTTTTTTAAAAAACTTATAAGTTACCATAAATAGAAAATTCAATATCCATTTTTATCAAAAGCACTTCTTTTAAAAAAAACAAAAAAATAAACGTCTTTAGATTAGTACTAATAAAAACGTCTTTACCTAATATTTAATTATCTTTGACATAACTTTCATTTGAAAATTAAAATTACGTATCCCTTTATTCCAA
Source organism: Citrullus colocynthis (assembly GCA_031780015.1). Classification (NCBI taxonomy): domain Eukaryota; kingdom Viridiplantae; phylum Streptophyta; class Magnoliopsida; order Cucurbitales; family Cucurbitaceae; genus Citrullus; species Citrullus colocynthis. Next base: position 939,891 of record QLSR01000342.1, read on the forward strand.
CTCAAATTTCAAAACACTTAATTTACAAGGTTAGAAAATAATTGAATTACACCATCTTTCAATATTTCTTATAAATTTTCCACTATATTTCCATTGCGTTCTAGGGAAAAAGAAAGGGCAATTAAGGAATGAATTTAATACAGTATAAAAATCAATATTTTTTTGGTAACAAAATTACAAGCTGGGGGAATAATAATAAAACAGTACAAATACCATAAAATACACTCAAAAGGAGGAAAAAAAAACCCCTAAATTAATATCCAAATATTTACATAAAATCAGCAAAATCCAAGCCTTCAGGAATTTCAAAGTGCAAAAAGTTACTACAAAAACTATCTTTCTCATCCTCATTGCTGCTACTGCTGTTGTTAATATAAGTAGATGAAGAATTCAACGGCGCAGGGCTTGATTTTACAGAATCAAACCCTAAATTTTGAACATTATTATTTGAAATTTCGAGAAAATCCGAAGCCGTCGGGTACGAGCCACCATCGCCATACACGTAATTAGGTTGGTTCAGCAAAACATCTTCACCATTCAAATTGGAAGGTAAAAAATTCAGATTTTCTTGTGAAGAATTTGGGCAGTCAACAAAGGTAGAAATGGGGATTGAAGAAGAATTTATATTATGAACATTATCGTTGGGCTGTAAGAGCTGTGATAATGAATCCATTTGAGCTTGAACTTGAGCCTGAGCTTGAGCTTGAGCTTGTAGAAAGAAATTATTGGCATTTGGGTCTTCTTGTTTCAGGCCTAAGAGAGTGGAAATTAGCCTTAGAGATTCAGGGTTTAGGGTTGTGGTAGTTTGGTGGTTGTTCAATAAGGTTGAGAGACTAAGGAGTGGGTGGCTTCGGATGGCGGCAGAGAGAATCGATGATAGGTCGAGAAGATCAATCCGAGGTGCGTGGGTCACCGGGTCGATTCCCATTCGAAGGAGTCTTTTTCTTATGTGGGTGTTCCAGTAGTTCTTGATCTCGTTATCCGTTCTTCCAGGTAAGCGAGCAGCTATTGCTGACCATCTGATACAACCAAAACATCAACATGTTAGAAAATAAGAATAGAAAATGAAAGAAATTAAAGAAGTATATAAAAAATACAATATTATATATATTTATTTCCCTTACTTGTTTCCCAAAACACTATGCAATTGAATAATAGTCTCTTCTTCTTCAAAAGAAAATCTCCCTCTCTTAATATCAGGCCTCAGATAATTCGTCCACCGAAGCCGACAACTTTTTCCACATCTTTGAAGTCCTGCAAATTGTAAACAAACAAACAAATAAATAAATAACCAAATTAATTCTCTTAAATGTAATTAGCAATTAATTAAAAAGAAACATACCAGCATTTTTAGGAAGATTACGCCAGTTTCCAGGGCCATGAATTTGAATATAATTAACAAGCTTTTGATCTTCTTCAGGAGTCCATGGACCTTTCTTAAGCCCATTTTTATCACAGCATGGAGCTCTTCCCATTTCTATTTTTTCTTTTTTTTTTCAAGAGAATAAAATTGAGAGGAGAAGTACTTAATTTTGATTTTTGAGAGAGAGAAAAAAGGGAAAAAGTGTTTGGTTTTTGTGCTGAGAGTGGGGAGAAGGAGAGGAGATTCTTATATATAGCAATAGCTGAGGTTGAAGGGTGAATGGAAATAAAGCCCAAATTTCGACATATTATTATTATAAGTCAAATGTATTTGGTGCCGTCCTAAATGCCACGTGTAAGTTTCGTATGTATGTATGTATGTGTTGATGGCTATAAAAGAAATTAAATTTGAAGTCATATAGTTTTGGTGTGACACAATAGGGAGATAAATTGACTATTGAGTTTATTCTAGAATCTAGAGAGTTATTGGGTATGATGGGCTGACTTTTGTAAGAAATGGACTATCTATACATACATGGTTGTGTAGATTCAAATGAGTTGACATGGGAAGTGGCTAATCTGTACTTTCCCTACTCTTTTTTGAGGTGGTGTGTTTTTTTTAGTGTTGTTTAAATAATGTAGTAATACTTCGATGGATTCCAATGCGTATTTGCCTTTATGCATTAGAAAAAAAGTAAAATGAATTTGTCGCATGACAAATTATGATTGGACAATTTAATGGGATACACGAAGATAAGTATTGTCTAACATGCATCTAAGTATTTTAAAAAAAAAAAAAAATAGTAAGTCGCACTCATTTATTAAAGAGCAATTTTGGGTATATCTTGGGGTTGCACCCATTTGGACATCTTTATGCAACCCTTTCAATCACACACACAAAGAAAAAAAAAATTAATCACGTGATAAACTGTAATTGGACAACTTGGTGGGTTTCATGAAAATTGGTGCAACTCGAGAGTCACCCAAAAAATTTTCTTTACTTAATACAAGAAAATACCTAATATTAAAAATATGGATTTTTTTTTTTTTTTTTTTTAAATATCGTGTGTCAAGGTTGAACATATCACCTCTCTATTATTGAGTTTAGATATGTTCATGGGGCAAAACGAAGGCGAGAATAGCTTCCCTATCCATGGTCATGCCCCCTATTTTTTCTACGAAATTCTCGGTTAAATTTTGCAAGAATCAAATTCCTTAGGGTGTATAATTCCTTGTTTAGTTTTTGAATAAAAATTAAATTAAACAAATTCATTTGATTTATTTATTTGATAATTAATTTGCTCAAGGAAAATCTTGATTATCAAATTATTCATATGCGTTTTTCAAATGTTCTAAATCACAATTCAACGAAATTCTTTTAGTGTCATAGGAGTATCATACGTCTTTTGTTCACACTAAAAATTTATTTTCTTAAACATTAGTGGATATATTCCCACACTAATGTAAGTAGAGCTCACATTATTTTTAAAAATATGCTAACATAGTATGACCTTTCTCTCAAAAGGTTGGAAGTTCCATCTCACATTTTTATGACTCATGAAATGACTAGGAATATAGATCATGCATTCAAACATACATATAAATTAGAAGTTATGTATGAGAATTGTCATTAAATGGAAATTGGGAGCTAAACTAAAGGTCTATGCAAAGCTATGTGTTTGAATATTTGGGGGAGTTGACATTTGGTATTTATGTGCTATTTGGACTTGTAGGAATGATTGGACGGTCATGGTTGTTAACTTCTCTCATCCACATCGAAGAAAAATATGTTCTTTTTACCCTTTTTTTTTTTTTTTTTCTCTTTTTGTCGGAAAACAAAAAAATTTTCTCTTCAACTTCTTACCAATTGCTTGTTCTAAGTTCTAACCCATTTTGTCTTACATTTGTTGTCGTCAGCAAAAAAATGGGTAGGCTCTAAGACTTTTACCCAACAACTAATTATTTCGATAGGTTTCATTCATACATTAGATTTTGTATAACAAGAGATGGGAAGTTGTTATGTTCTTTGTCTCCTATGTAAATTATTTAATTTGCTTTTTCTACATTAGGAATGTGGATGTAATCTCACTCCCAATTAAAAATAAGAAAGACCCACCAGTAGTTATATATATATATAATATAAAACGAAGATATCTTCTAAATTATTATATAAAATGATTTTTTTTAGGTGAAACTAAAAGTAAATTTATAAAAACATTGAAAGATCAATAATATTAGAAGCAGTTTCAAACATAGTAATCATGTTCAAAATATTTGCAAATATAGCACAATGCAAAAGAATTTACAGATATGACAAAATTTAAATTATGCTTTTGAAGTCAATCAAGATAGACCAAATCAATAGTAAGAGTCTATTAGTGATAGAGTTTATCACTTATAGATTTTGCTATATTTATACTTTTTTTAAAACTATTGCTATATACTTGATTATTATCCCTAAAAGTGCTATCCAACACGATTATCTATAATATTATTATCAAAATATAGAATTATTGTTAGTGTTCTCCTTATATTATAAACTATATTGAATGTAGGGCATAGTTTCCATTTGTAGTTTTTATAATTTCAAAAGTCAACAAAAATTAACTTTTTGCATTAAAATTACTATAAATATTTAAACAATTTTGACGAATATTGATTTTGAATGACTAAATTTAACAATTATGGAAAGTATTTCACTAAGATTTGATAATTAAACCTATATGGATTATATAAAAGGGAAGGAAACTCATAAATTACGTACACCAAAATAGTATTTTAACCTGAATATTAGAGTAATTAGTTAAAGACACCATGACCTTTAGACCAAAAAAGTTAAAAATGGGATGCACTTTATTTTTGCCCATTCTCCTTAATTTCTTTTTCCTTGTATCAGAAGGAAACCAGCCTTGAAAAAATGTAGTTCCTTTATTGTTTTGAGTTACTCATTTTTCAAAGAGAGATAAGTAGAAAAGCCAGAAAAATGAGCAAGCTAAAATTAGATTTTTTTTTAAAAAAAAAAAAAAACAAAACAATTGTGTTATAAACTTTAATTATTTAGGGTTAAATCCTTAATGTGAATACTAAATTTCTTTTTGGACGTG
>QLSR01000342.1:946858-958238 GCA_031780015.1 Citrullus colocynthis
AAAAAAAAAGTCACGTGTCGAAAGATAATGTATGTTATCATAAGATAATTGCCAATATGGTAGAAATAGTTTGGAAGCTTTAATTAGATCATAGAAACTTAAATTGAAAATAGAAAATTTTTGGACTACCAGAATTAAATTTGAAACAAAAGCATAAACAATAATGACTTACAAAATAAAATGATAATTTTTGCCTAATTTTGAAAAACAGTTTTCAAATGTTAGTCAAATTTCATTAAAAGAAGAAAAGTTTTAACTATATAAACTCTTTTATTTCTGAAATTTTGACTCAAACTTAGAAAATAATTTTAAATTGAATACTTCTTTCTAACTTTATATTAAAACCTACATTTTGCAACTGTTACACTTACTAATTTATTTCTCTTAAGTTTATACATATGCTAGTTAATTAATCTCAAAATTACATCAACTCATCAACTCATGTTACATAAAGCCTACACTTATAAAAATTCATCCTTTTATATTACATTAAATCACAAACTCAACAAATCAAATAAATTAAAATTTCTATCAATTTTAATAATCAAACCATTCAAAATTCAATGATGAGTCATTCAAAAATAATAAAAAAGAGAATCTAACTTGATTTTCGATGGTTGAGCAACAAAATATTATAAAAATGAGCGTATATAGAATGGATGGTGTAAAAACGACATACACATTTTACATTTTAAAACAAAACAATTTATTATTATTATTATTATTTCTTTTTTTTTGTTTCACATTTGCATAATCAGCAAAATTATGGCGTGTAAGATTCACATGTTCACCTAGAAATTTCCAAAATTTCCAAGCTGGAGCCTTTAGCTTTGTTATGAAACAAACCACTCTAATTCCTCCACGTAGCAAAAAGTAAAAAGTCAACCCAATCAACTAAAAAAGCTCATCTTGTGTTGACATTTGTCCACTGTTGCAAACCAAATAATCAGCTTAATCATGTGGCCAAAAATGTGTGTTTGCCTTTTGGAATCAATTAAAATTCAAACTCATTGAAAATCAAGTCCCATATTTCATCCACTCCCTATCTAATCTAACCCATAAATCTCACTCAATATACTTTTTTATTCCTTCACTTTTACACCACAACTTTTCATTTCTTAAAATCTCCATTTCCTCATTAAACACAAAACCTTCCTTAAGCTAATGAGTACACTACCATTTTAATATCAAATTATTAACCTAAAAACTTAAGTTGATGGATAGAAATAACATTATAGGAGTTCAAAAACAAGACCTTTTAGACCACACCTACTCTAATACCATTTTAAATCATTAATTGACCCAAAAGTTTAAACTACTGAAGTTTGAACACAAGACTTCCTAGATTCATCACCTGCTCTAATAGGATGTTAAATCACTTATTAACCCAAAATTTTAAGTTGATGGATAAAAGTGAATTTAATATTATATCATCTAATATAATTTATGGTAATTAAATTTAATTATATTAATACTCCAACATGAAATGTGGTATAGGAGAACACATGACCTTAAATCAATAATGTATATAACATGCATAGTAGGACATATCCCATCTTTCTAATATGTGGTGTCTCCTTATCTGGAATCTTATTTATTTAAAGAAATAGATATACTGATTATTATAAATTTTTGGTGAGGGGAAGATCCATTTATTCAATAAATTAAAGCTAAAGCCATACTTATGTTTGGTTGGGTTTTTGTCCACATGGCCATGGTTTTCCACCAAATACAATACAATAATACGTCTATTCAAACAAAATGATACGTATATACAAGCCCTCTAACAAACTCTCAATAATGTTACGTATAAATTTAATCCCCCAACAAACTATCTAACATTTCTTTTTCTATAGAAAAAGGCAAAAATAAATTATATAACATTATATCAAATTTTAGCTACTACTCATATCTTTATACTCTAGAATTTTCATTTGATCCTTTCCATATTATAATGTAATCGTACCTATCATTAATAAGTTTTACAAGAATTTAATCTAGTAGGTCGAGATTTTTCAATCTATAGATTAACGATTAACGTCGTTACACTTTAATTCAAATTTCCTTTCGACGCTTTTAGTTGATGGTAGATGTTTAATAGATAAGTAGTATTAGGCACGGATGGTGTAATTTGAATTATATAGTTAATTCCATATTTTTTTAGTACAAAATTGAAATATGGAGTACGAAAGTTTAAATTAAACCTCCAACTTCAACTGAAAAAGTATATATCAATTACCGTAAAGCTATGACCATGTTTTATTGTTGATTGTTTTATTTTGTTTATAATTGTTGGAATGTCTTGAATTTGGCGAGAGTTCTCAAGAACAACGCCCCTGAGATCCAAGTTATTTACATTCCGAACTCTCGGGTTTAGAGAAATGCGCTATATATATTAAACTTTATAACTCTAAAAGTGGCAGTTGTTTTGTATTCTAAAAAATTCACTCTGTTAAAACTGTTTCACTCTATTACATATATTTTGCTAACACGCTACTAGTGAATCACGTAAATTTATATGATTACGATAGATATATTTTAATGTTGGAATTAAATGGAAGAGATAAAAGAAAAAAGAGGGACTGTAGAGTAGAATTGGGTTGCGTAAGTGGAAGTGGAATTAGGGTTGAGGTTGGTGGTCTTCTAAAAGAGGTTTTCATATTTGCATGCATTAGGGAACTCACACGTATTAATACAACACCCTTACGTGTCTTCTATTCAAATATTGAGGCTAACTACGTTGTTTTTTTTAGTCCAGCTTTCCAAATTTGGCATATTAATTAACCCTTTTTTTTTTCTTTCTAATTTTATGTAAGATTTCATGTGTTCTTTTTTCTTTTTAAGTTAATAACCTTTTGTAACTGTGTTTTGAATCATCATTTTGATTGTCGGTATGATTCTTGGTAACGACGATATCAATTTTAACTCTAATTGTCACTTTAACAAGGGTTGTAACGTCGAGATGAGCTTAACTCAACTCTTTTCTCTTAAAAAGTTGAACGTTCAACCTCCATTTTCGTAGTCACTATATGAAAAGATTCAAAATAAAAAGGATTGTAATTTATACTTGTAGTAGGGTTTCTTCCTTTGAGAAATCGATGAGGAGGGAGTTTTCTCATCTCATCAAATGAATTATAAAACATATGTCTGTTATTTAATCTATAAGTTCTAGACAAAAAAAACGACATTAGAACCATTTTGTCATCATTTATTATTACCATCGAAATTTAAGCTTTTAGCAGAGTTATTTAAACTGTGTTAGGTAACGATTTCATTTTGAAGTTTCTTTTTTCAAATTTATGTTTTTTTTCATCTCAATTTTTTAATTATAAATTCTACATTTCTTAAAGAAGCAATTCAAGTTCTAGCTAAATTCTAAAAAATAAATCATTTTTGCAAAACTACTTTTCTTAGTATTTAAAACTGGACATAGTTTAATTTTTTAAAAACATTAATAAAAAATAGATAACAAGAAGTAAAAACTTATGGATAAATCTAATGTTTATAAGTTTAATTTTTTTTAAAAAAAAAACAAAGACAAATAATTATCAGATGGGGGCTTTAATAGTGGATTTATGCAAACTGGATTTTCATTAAATCAGTGAGTTTTTTAGGTTTTTTTTTTTACATAATTATATCCCAGAATTAGCAGATGAATGAATGAAATTGGGAGTTTATAATAATAATAATTGATATGGGGAGTTTGTGCTATCCTATAAAAATTTTAGTTTCTTGTATGGAAATTTAGTCATAGACTATAGCGAATTTAGATCACCGGTAATCGGTATGGACTTTTACTCTACAAGTTGAAGGTTCAATCCCTCATTTTGCAATTGTTGTACACTTGTACTATTAAAAAAAAGAAAAAAAAAATCACGAGGCATTTCTTTATCTCCTCTATGTTGTATATTATGTAGAATCTCCATCAATAGCCCTATCATAATAGGCCCAATTGGATCTTCACCCATAGCCTCATCATATTGGGCCTCAGTCGCAGCCTTTATCATATTGGGCTTTCCTCTCAAATATGGAGTCTTAGGATTTTTTTTTTTTTTTAAAAAAAATAAGAATTGTAAAAAGAAAAAAAAGGTTTTATTATAGAAAGAATTAGATAAAATTAAATAAAAAATTTTAAAAAAAAAAAAAAATTGAGTTTTAAAATTTTTTTTTTTTTTTAAAAAAAAAAAAAAATTGAGTTTTAAAATTTTTTTTTTTTTTTTTTTTTTTTAACATATATTAGTCAACCAAATTGATATGAACATATATTAGTTTCATATTTACCCCGGCTGTAAATAAATAATTTGCTCATAGTTTCTCAGTTATAAACTATTTTTCCTCATTTTCAAGACAATAACAAGTTATTAGTTAACTAATTTAATTAAATTTTGTTATTGAGCTTCACAACTCTACACAATCTAAATAACACCCATAAAACAAATCATGTGTTCAAGAAAGCTCGTGTCTTCAACAATTGGTTAAAAACGGGAAAAAGATTAAATGTATACATCTAAACTTTGGAGGTCGTATTACTTGAAACATCAATAAAAATCCTAAATGTGTCAAAAAGAGCTCAACTCAACTAACATAGGTGCAACCAAGAGGTTCGTGGTTCAAATCCCCTACACCATTTGTATTTAAAAACAATCCTAAATGTTTGTAACTGAATGAATTTAGACCATACAAAAGCAAAGGGCGAAAGATCATAATAATCCAGAAATGATTGACATACAAAAGCCAGATGGTCGAATATCACTTGAAGCGTGATTACTGCACAGAGTGCGATAGCATTTGTATTGACAATTGCACTCTAAAATATGTAATACAAATGATTAAAAAATAGCTTGAGTGGTGGTTATATCAAATGAGAAATAAAGGTAGTGCCTGGCTGAATACAAAATTTACCAAATGCATGAGACCCAACAATACATTACAGATGCATATCTATAGGGTAATTTAGAATATTGCTATAAACTCCCAAGTCTATCTCAAATTAGGAAGTGCTCCAATCATCTTTTCTTTACAAACCAGTCTGCATGCTGTATTCTCCCAAGCATTTAGTTATGGCCTCATTAGCTGTCTGTGATCCACTCCTCTCATCTCTTTTCTTCTTCTCTCTATACAATTGAAAACCACTGGTTAATCATACAAACTTTTGTCCTTAAAATGTAGAATCACAATCAAGGATGAGGAACATGTAGTGGATATCCAATGAATATAAATGCTATAACAGTGACTTGCAGACAATTTGACACATGCAAGATTGACAGTTTTCAAATAGGTTCATAACATCTATGAAAAAATGATGGTTTGGAAGAGTAGTTTGACCTACTTTACCATGCCTAGAACCATGAACTTAACAGTCTCTTACCTATCGATGTATTCCTTTAGGAGCTCCTTCGCTTGAACCAACTTTGAAAGCAGGTTGCGGTATACATCAAGGTCTCGGTCTACACCTTTTTTGTCAATGTTTAAAGCTGCACAGAGCTGTTCAGAAGTAGCAATAAGTTAGATGCCAATACTGAGGGGTCAAATCTCCATCCATGACTTCAGCTGATTTAGAAACTGTTCGACTATATAGCTTTAGCTGTTTTAAAAGATCAAAAGTATTATATCTTCAGTGATAGACACAGTAAATAGAGTCAGTCTTCACAAGGGCGAAAGGAAATCCCACAAAAGCTCTGTAAGTCTGTGTGTGTGTGTTGGGTCAGGGGCAAGGGTGGAAGGGGAGAGGCAAATGTTCCAAAAAAGAATAGTTAGCTAGAAAATAAGATGCAGCCTTATGCAGGAAAGAAGCCTTTGAACCTAATTCTCGCAAGTCTCGAACAGAATAAGGTTAGGCAATATTCCATCAAGATCCAATTTCTCTAACGGGTAAAAAGATATCTAATGAACCCGAAACGCTATTATACTTTATAAATGGCAGCACTCAGAGAAATAATATAATCCATCAATAAAAGTCCTTTGAGAGGGGCTGGTTGTCATTTAATTTAGCAATAAATAGCTGGATAAAAATTGTCATACCATAATCTTCATCTACTTACAAGCTATATCACAGAAAGAAATATGAAATAAACCTTTTCCAAGATACTGGGTTCTGTAGCATTTGCCAATTCAAGGAGTCGGAAAAGTCCAATAGCAAAAAATCGGCTGTAACTGAAATTCCCCTTACTCCCTGCTCGTTCTGCAATGTCCTTCAACGTACTCTCAACTTCTCCTTCTCTTGATGCAAACTCAACCAATGAAGTGGCAGTCTGAGACCGAGCCCACTCTTCCAATTTTTTAGCATCAATTCTGGACGGCATAACAGAAAATATTACTTCAAATAAAGAAAACCCTTCACGAAATTATTAGACAAATGGTCGACGGTCGGAAATAATTTCCAGTGAAGAACATTACATTCTTGGAGTTATTGGACAAAGAATTAACATTCATAAATTTGATTACCAGGTACAAATAAAAGCCATCGATACTACTTTTTGAACATGCACCAACATTCGATACCAATCCAGGTCATTCGTTTAGACAGCTATAAAGTGAATTATGCTTATGATTTTTCAACTCAACAGTGTCTACCGATAAATAAGCCTACTGAAGTTTTTAGCTGAAAAGTGACAAGAATAGATAGAGATCAGGGATGGTAAAAGCAAAGGGGAATACATGGCCAAACCTATATTGCTCTGGATCCTCATTCAATGCCTTAATGTATGCTTGGAAGATGGCATCACGATCCTCATCGCTAGGGTACCCTTCCATAAGCTGATCATATACAGTAACAAAACCAAGGGCGAAAACAGGGTCATAACGGTATGTCCTCTTATACCTCATCAAATGCTGTTGAACAATCAATTCCTGCAGAACAGTGTTGTAAATGCTAGGGATAGGCCGTTTATACGCCTTGAGGAAGTTCAATTTTGTCTCGGCTACAGTGGTCACATCTGAGCCGTCAAAATAACGCATCAGTTTCTAGACCTAAGTAGCAAGAAAACGAAACTAGAGAAATCTCAACACACTACACAAGTATAGAACTGATTCAACTATTGAAAGCTTATTTGTTACTTAAATCTTCTAATTCCCTCCATAACATTCCATCTCTACAAATGAGGAAAATCAAAACAAAACAGAGATTCGAAAACTCAATCGAAATCAGAGAAACGAGGCTGTTTTCTTCTGGCAACGGAATAGTCTGATAAGTGAGTAAGGAAAACAAATCATGAGAAGCTACCTGTTCCGGCACACATGCAATGAATGACCATGCGAGAACTGAAGGTGGATGCTCTAACTCGGGAATAATGACTGAAAAAGCTCGTACGAAAACGAAAGCCGTCGAAATTGGAGGCGAGTGAACGAGCGGACGGAACCGGCAATCTTCTATCAGAACATTGGTTTAATGTTGAGATTGAAATGGAATTAACAGCCGCCATTAAAGAAGAATGAGGAAAAATGTACGAAGCTTATGAATTTTTGGAGAAAATGGGTTTCATATCGAAGAAGAGAGGGAGAAAAGACGTATAGAGAATGAAATTCGAAGGAATTTTCTGGGAAAAATGGAAAGAAGAGAGGGTGAGACTGAGAGGCCATGATGGAGAGGCTTATCCAAGTGTTAATTTCTACACCTTCCCAAAAAGAGGCCAGTAAAAGATCGACACGTGGCATAGTTCGTATTTTGATTTCCCATTCGTATGGGCCAGGTCCAATATGGATTGGGCTTTCAGAAATATTTGTTGGAAAATAAGTGATAGATGCCTTATTTCAAAAATCCTCCAACATGCTTCCATGTTAACATGAAGCATAAAGTGTTGTTGTGTATGTTATTCTGGAAGTGGGCTCCACTGTTTATATCCATTTTGTTTGTCCCCAATGTCAGTATATTGTACAATGGATTAGTGGTGCTAACTGGGAGATTTTGAAGTCTTCTTCTCGACATGCTAACCTGCTCAGGGCTTCTTTTCGAGAATGTGCAACCTTAATGGGCCTTTTATAGGCTTGGAAGTGGGATAATTAGCTCCCTTTATTAAGGAAGGCTTCCATGTCAACATGTATCCTACATTTCTAGAGAGGCTGGAGTATCATGAGACTTTATTTTAGGTATTTGAATTTACAGAACTAAATTTGAATGTAAAACAAATTACTAAAATAATGAAAATTATAAAAGTATAATAGCCAAAAAAAAAAAAAATTGATATTTCAATTAAAAATACACACACCAACACCAAAGCGACTATAATTCAACTAACAAAAAGTATGTGCTATCAATCTTGAGAAGAAGTTTGAACTCTCCCACTCTATGTTGAACTTAGAAAAACACAATTACTGGGGTGTGACAATCCAAACAGGCACTTAAAACAAAGGATAATGCTTTAATAAACATCAGTGTCGCATTTGATTGAAAGTCATTATTTTATAATTTTATTAGATATTAGAAATGCAAACTTTAATTAATTTACGTTATATCACATATGGAGCTGTCTAAGATTAAAAAAAAAAAAAAAAAAAATCTTAAATGTTATTAGATATATGTTTCTTTCAAGGTTAAATTACAAGTAAATTTTTAAATTTGTATATAAAAGGTCTCAAAATTTTAAGAAGTGTCTGATAAGCTCATAAACTTTTAATTTCGTATTTAAAAGGTGTTGGAACATTACAACATCTAATAAGTCTCTCAAATATTCAATATTGTTAAAGAGAAAATAATAGATTTATTAAAAATTAAATTAAAATTTATATTTAATAAATCTCTAAACTTTCAATCTTGTGTTTAGTAGGTATGTGAAATTAAATTTTTTTCTTTAATAGATCAAGGAATTATTATTATTAGACACATAAATTGGAATTTAAGGATTGTATTGACCAAAAGAAGTGACTTTTTATACACAGTTTAACTAACAATCATATAGTGAAGAATCGAAGCATCAATTTTTCAGACTTGGAGTTACACTCAAACAAGCAAACACATATTCTATTCTCATAAAAACTTGGAGATGATGATTCCAGGCATTTCACATTATAATAATTCAAAATTAATAATAAATGTAAAAGTTAAAAAAAAAAAAAAAAAAAAAATTCCAAGTAGTTTTTAAACATTACCTTTTAATAAACCAAAAGATTCAAGGGGCATGGAAAAAAAAATAAATAAATAAATAAACAAAGAAAAAGTTGGAGGGAAGTAGAAAGAAGATCTGGAAGGGCTAAATTTGGTATATTAATGGGTTTGATCTTATCCAATTAATCCAAACGTGTCCTTACTATCCTTCATTCCACATGCCAATATGCTCTCTTACCAAATCAACTTTAATTGTTTTATTTTCCAAAATCACAGCAAAGCCACACAAAAAGCTAACATTTCCCCATTTTTTTCATTTTAATATAATTCTCATTGCTACAAAGTTTTCATATAATTTACTCGAATTCCTTCATATATGACACGTATTGAAAGTTCAGTATGTTCGAAGGAAACTAAGTAATTTCAATTATTCCCACACGCTTGTTTTGCTCAAAGTTTTCATATAATATATACTTGAAGTCTCTCATATATGACACGTATTGAAAGTTTAGTAGATTTGAAGGAACCAAGTAATTTCAAATTTCTCGATTTAACAACACGTGGAAGTCGGTAGATTCAAATCTCTAAACTTTTGATTTAAGATATGTGGCTTAACCAATTGAGTTATGCTTAATAAAACAAATGCAAAAATAATTCAGTATTATAGTAGTAATAATGAGAAAATGGTTCACGTTAATTGAGCTTTGTTGAGACGTCTTTGCATTTGTAGGGCATTTATTTGGAGTCTGTTTTTTTAGGGTTTAAGACGGGTGTCATATATAAACCTTCTTAACCTTACTTACACATTATTTATGTATTTTATATTTAGTTTTCCACGTAAACATATGTGTTGATTTCTTCTCATTTTCAATTGTTCGCTTGTCAATTTCATTATGTCACAATAAGATTATTCAATAGCGACTTCATGAACTACTTTCAAGTAATAGTTTTTCGCTATATCTAAAATTACTATTTAGACCCTCGAAGAGATGAGTCATCAACAAAAATAAATTAAAAAAGGAGTGAGATGATTGAACATATATTAATTTTTCAAAACAGAAAATTATTTTTAGTACATATCTGATGCTTAGATTAGGTGAGTAATTGGCTACATAAAGACCTAGATCTCTAGACTTCACATGCACTATGAGTGGGATAATTGAGCTCTACTGTTTATTTCTTGAATAGAATTTTAATACCAAGAGTATAATTCTTAGGTAAAATTCGTGCCTATTTATTTAACTTAATATTTCAAAAAATAAAAATAAAAATATTAACGAATATAACAAAATTTTATTTTCTATCTGTAATAGACTGCAATAGATCCAGATAGATATCATATGGATGTTTACATGAATATATTGCAGTCTATTACGGATAAAAAAAATAAAATTTTGTTATATTTTAATTCAATTTTTCATAAGATTCAATTGGATGTAATTGGCTAAGTTTTCACTAACACCGAGGAAAAATTAGCCAACAATAGTAACCTAAGAATCTAATTGGTCTGTTTGTCCTTTGGCTTCGTGCTAAGTCTTTTCTTCATTGGGACATGGGAAAGATGTCTTCCTATACAGTTATTAGGGTTGTTTTAATGTTTATACTTTAAATATATTTGAATGGCTTTGGTTTTATCCAAGTGGATGCTTAAGATCCATTCTTTTTACCATTATTTTCTTAATGTACTAAAGTATAATTGTTGTTAGAGGTGTAAACTTTTATGATCATTTTTGCCTTATTCATTAAATTATATTGAATTTACCATCGTTTTTATAGTTATTATTAAAGTTAAGAAAGTACGGAACGTATTAAAATTTATTAGCTAAATAATAAAATATTACTGTCTATTAGTGATAAATAACGATAAATACGAATAGATAGACATGACATCTTACTATATTTATAAATATTTTGGTTGATTTTACTATATTGAAAAATATTCCATAATCTTTTTATCTTATCTTTTTTTTTTTTTTGAAAAATGAAATGAGATCGTGCATGTCATCATACTGGTTTGTTTTATAATCTATACTTATGTAAAAATAAAACTTACTTTCTTCTTAGTAACAGGTTTTTTTTTCCCATAATATATGTTATTGTCTCACTCAATATTGTTAATTTATGTTTTTGTTATTTTCTAAAAATCAAACATTTGAGTTGCTTGAAATGCAATTTAGCCTTAACATTACTTAGCAACATTATATATATAAAGCTTGCACAAGAAAAAAGGCTTGGCCTATTATTGGTTATTAGTAAAGTCTAGCTTATTCTCTTCTTCTTCTTCTTCTTCTTTTTTTTTTTTTTTTTTTTTTGAAAGATTTGGAAAAATTTATTTTAATT
>QLSR01000342.1:958338-983035 GCA_031780015.1 Citrullus colocynthis
TTTTTTTTTTTTTTTTTTCTTTGAAAGATTTGGAACAATTTATCTTAACTAATGTAATTTCATCAACAACCATTTGATCCTGCTAATATTCTATTGTCAAGATTTTAACATCTTAGCTAGACAGGCGATGACTAAATATAGAGTTTGTTTATACACATTATCTAAAAATATCCTATAGTTTACATTTTTCACTTAGCCCAATGACCATTTGGTCAACTTATATAGTGGTTAAATGGCTAAACTTTACTAAGTAGCAAGGAAAATATTAAAAAGAAAAAAAAAAATTTTAACTTGCATTGTTAAATTTTATTGCCTCAAAATGAGGGTTGATCCATATCCTAACTGTACAATACTTTATATTTAAAAAAGAGACATTATGCAGTATATCCTAACTTCATTTTGTCTCTTCCCAACATAAACGTTGCTAGATAGTTAAGACACATATATGCTTCTCTTAAAAATTTATATGTTTGAATCTCCATATGGTTTATTATTTTAAAAAAAATAACATTTGGTTTTTTTAAAAGAAACTAAAGAAGATGACTTTAAAAAGCATTAGTAGGTGAAAGATGAGTGAAGAGAAGTGAGCTTGAAACCCTAAATCTTTTGGGTCTATAAATAAAGAAACTCAAGTTGTTTACTTCATCATAATCCTCTCTTTCTCTTTCTCTCTAAACAAATTTGTGATATATATTTTTCTTGATGGGTGCAGAAAATGGTGAGCAACGATGTACTAACTACAATTCCAATTCCTCCATGAAAACTTTCTCTATTTACCCTAATTCTACTTCTACCAAGTTTTCTTCTTCTTCTTCTTCATTAAAACACCCCACCAAATTTCCCCACAATGGCTCCATCTCCGGCGCCAAACACGACGGTGATAGGGACAAGTTCAAAAAGGCGGAAGAGTCTCTTCGAACCGTCATGTATTTGAGCTGTTGGGGTCCTAATTCATGATGACGTACGTTTTTTTAACCATTTATTTTCAGAAATTATTCGAGGAGTTGACGAAAGAAATTTTAAAGATAGTATTTCCAACCTATATTTTGAAAGGTGGCTATGCAACCAACTAATTTTGAACATATATCAACCGTTATCGACAGTCGACAATCATATTATAATGTTCTTATTAAATTTTCATTTTTCGTTGGTGTGCGTTTCCCTACAAAAATTGTAGCATTGTAGATGGAAGGAATTAGGGTTTGTTGCTATAAATTAGTGGTGGATCGATCGGAGAATGGTGCATTGAAAGTTTAGTTTAACACTCAACGAGGCGAGGCGAGGCAAAGTTTTTGTAGTCATTAATTTGATTATTTTGTGCCTCGTTTTTAATTTGATTAGCTTGCATTTTGTAATGGCAATCAACTTTTTATGTTTATCTTGTTTTAAGTTTTTAACATTAGAAATTTATCTAAGTTGGTAACGAACGTAGCATTTTTCAATGTATATTAATATAAGGCAGTCGATTTTGAACTAAAATTTTTATTTTGTAGAAAATGTGTTCTTGAATTTGAATAATAATTGTAATAAAATCATAGCCCAACTAATAAAATCATTAAAAAAAAAATTAAAAAAAAAAATGTCTCATGAGTGTACAAAAATCCAATCATAAAAATACTTGAAGCGCACAAAACGAAGAGTAAAAAAGATTCAAACTTAGCCACAAAATGCCCACATCTAACTCATTAAAGCATGCCCAACATAATTGGAAGAACAACCTGCAAAAAGTTTTGGTATTTGTTAGGGATGCAAATAAAAATTAAAAAGATAAAGTACAACGAGCAAATTTAAACCGGGTTGAATTGAATGGTTTGGTTTGATTTTTTTCTAAGGTTTAAAATTTGAGAAAATTGAACCAAATCGAAGGGTATATATCATTTAAAAAGATTCTAGAACCAATTAATTCCCTGATCGCCTTAATAGCATTGTCAACCATCGTCTCCTTATACCAGTCATGCCTAGCACCAACGAAAGTCTTCTTCCTCTCTTCTCTTTTTGATTTGATTCTTCTCAAATTCAAATGGTTCCTCAACCTCTTTGCCTTATTATCTCAGTCCCATCAACCATCAACGCATATGTCTTATTGGATATTGGTAATTCAGTTCTTCTGTAAAACACTAACTGGATTGGGCCTAAAACCCAAATATCTTAAATGAGTATCGTCTTGAGTTCTTGTCTAATCATAAGAAACCTCTTAATTAGTCACTTTTTTTTTTTTTTTTTTTTTTAATATGGTCATAAATTTAGAAACAATTGGAAGTCGTTAAAATAAGGAACATAAATTTCAAGAACTATATACTAAAACTACAGGCACGTATGACGTGCGTATACTATTTTAACTCCGTTTCCAATGTCCAAAAATAATATTGTATAAACCGGCAACTCCAAAAGGTAGAGTTGAGTTTTCGATTTTTGTATCTTCTATTTATATTATTATTACTCAATATTTATAACTTAAAAAATAAGTTTTTTACTTACGTAAATATCCATCAATATGGATATTTTATCGATATACTTGTGAAATTGAAATCTCAATATCAATACGGACACTGATATTTTAATTAATCATACTAAATTAAGATTAATTGAAAGTAGAAAATCAAAACTAGACATTTCAAAGTAGCATTTTAATCCTGTCCTAAATTAATTAATTAATTAAAAGTTAACATCAAAATGGAGTGAACGTGTAAAATATTAAAGCTAGGGATTTCCAAAAGATCTAAAAAATCCAATCAACTCAACTTAACCCGTGCGATTTGAGTTGAGTTGAGTTTAATGGATTTTTTATGAGTTGAATTACTTCATTGGTTCACTTATTATTTGTTTTAAAAAGTATGTTTCTTTAAGTATGAAACAATTATATATACACATATTTATTTTAATTTTGTTTAGCTTCATAATTTTTTAATAGTTTATTCTTCAATCACTTCTAAACATAACTTTTTTACCACTTTTGGAAAAAAAATTATACTATAAATTGAAATTGAGTTGTTAATCTTAATTCAATATATATATTATATTATTAAATAAAATTTTATACACTAACATTTTACTTATTTTTAGAATAAAAATTTTTAATAAATGACATGATTAACAAAACCCAACATGAATTGAGTTCGGATTGAAAAAACATACAACTCGAACAATTGGTTTAAGTCTAAAAGGTGTTTCAACCCAGTTCAATTTAACTCAACCCAGAAACCCTCTCGTTAAAACCGTTAACAAACCATCGGCCATAGACACAAGGAGTTCCATATTTACACAAATATAGGGAAATAATATGAGAGGTTTTTTTTTTTTTTTTTTTTTAACAAAAGTATTTAGAGAGATAAGGACAAAAAGAAAACGTGGAATTGAGCTCTATTTTAAAATTCCACGGTTTTTCCCATAATCCGGGGGGGGAAGAAATAGAAAGGCTGTATAGTGTATATCCAACTTAATCGGATATATCCCAATAATTTTAGTTCGTCAAAACCCAATTCTACCCCTCCAATTCTTATCCCGAAACGCAGTTTCAAGGGGCAAGTCCACTTACTACAAAGACCAGTCTAACAAAACCAAAACACCACTTCGCCAGAAACCATGCGGGGTTTATTTCTCAGGCTAAGAAGTTTTCCTCCGCCGTGCCGTCCGCCAACCACGTACAAGAGTCGGAGGAATCTCTGAGGAGGGTCATGTACCTAAGTTGTTGGGGTCCTAATAGCTGAACTGAACCCACCGTCGAGACCGGTTGGACCGGCCGCGGTTCAGCTTAAGGGTCGTGATTGTAATTAATGGGAGATGGGCGGCGGTCTGATTTTTTTTCGAAGGGTTTGTAAAAGCAATTCCCATTTTTATTATTTAATAAATTGAAATTGATGGCTTTTTCAGTGCTTTAATTTCTGTTGCACATTGATGATTTTGTTGAGTAGTGCTTTAATTTCTGTTGCACATTGATGATTTTGTTGAGTAGGAGGGGGTGAAATTTTCAATTTTTTACTTTAGGAGGTATCAATTTGATCTAAACTTCCACTTTCATTAAATTAGACTCCCAACTTTAAGAGGTTGTTAGGGACGCTGAAATGTAATTAGGATTACTGGAAATTAAAGAAGTGTTGAAATGCATGAGGTGTCGAGCAGAACGGGAATGAGATCGTAAAACGAAAAAACAGTGGGAATGAAGGTTTGGTTAAAAACTATAGGAACGAAATGAGTTAAATATTATAAATCAAAACATGAGTTTTTGATTACATTACAATCTAAACATCATTATATTTACGGCCACCGAACAACTTCTAAGGATTGCAATTTTAATCCTGTTCAATTTCTCTTAATTTGTTCACTAGTTTTAATTTTTTTTTTTAAAAAAAAGAAATAAAAGAAAAAGGAAGAAAAAAAATACAAAGCTTCATAAACTTATTTAATTGAAACTTATTAATTTCAATTAAATAAAGCTGTGCTAAAAATAGGTTGGATCAATTTACAAATTAACCCTTGGAAAAATCCATATATATCCATTTAAAGAAACCGTTCTAATCTCGTTATCTAACAAAAACACTTATTTAAATTAAAAGTTAAATCGGATATAATTAGCAATTAATTTTTTTAATTATTTTTAAATATAACAAAATGAACTATTATTTATAAATATAAAAAATTTTCACAATTTACATAAACAGAAAGATTCCGTTACCTCTAAGTTCACTGTAATCGATTGTTCACACTCTCTCCATACGAACAAATCTTCCAAATAAGGACAATCAAATAATAAACAACAGATACAACAGCTGCTAATACGATCACATATTTGAACAGTAAGCCACGTCATAAAAGGAAAAATTTTAAAATCCTATGTCTTAGTTAACTTGCGCTGTTTTGTGGGAGAAATACCAATATTGTATAAGACACGTGGAAATGGAAATGGTAAACCGTGTGCCAACAAATTTCAGAATTGTACTCCAAAACCCAATCCTACCCCCTTCACTTCCATCTCCAAAAGGCAGTTTCAAGGGACAATTAAGTCTATTCACAAGAAAAAGTATGAGTCCCATCCAAAACCAAACACAAAAACCACGGGCTCCTCTCCTTCCGGCAGCCTCTGTATAAAAACCTCACTCCACCTTCAAATTTCACCATCAAAATTTTGAGATTCAAAACCGATTTTAGAGAAAAATAAAACAAAAAAAAAAAAAAAGAAAAAAGAAAAATGAGTTCATCAACAAGAGCTTTGGTCGTAGCAGCTACCGTCGGCGTCGTGGAGGCTCTCAAGGATCAAGGAATCTGCCGGTGGAATCATGTCTTAAGATCCGCCCATCACTACGCCAGAAACCATGTCCGGTCTATTTCTCAGGCCAAGAAGCTTTCCTCCGCCGTGCCTTCCGCCAACCACCTCCAACAGTCCGAGGAATCTCTGAGAACGGTGATGTACCTTAGCTGTTGGGGTCCTAATAACTGAACGGACCGTCGAGAGATTCCGGTTGTACCGGCGGCGTCAGGTTGTAATTGTAATCAACGGGAGCCGGCTTTGGGCGTCTGATTCTTTCACCAATTGTAAACCAATGTTCCACTTCTTAATTACTATCATATTATAGAGAATTATTGACTATTGGATTAAGATTATAATTTTATTTTTTATCGATGGCGGTGAGAACACGAACTTGAAAGATTATATCAAGCTTTGGCTAATATTTTCATGATTATTCCATCAACACAAGCCCAGAAGCGGAAGTAAATAAGGAATACTATTCTCTTAAAAAAAATCATTTGATTTCGCCTAAAATATTTATGAACGTGTTAAAACAAGCTTGGTTTATAATTAAGATGTGGTTTTAATTTTTCCACTGATGTTGCATAGGTGTAGTTCTGCGTCACTTTAGTGCTTAAATAAGTAGGTTAAGTGTTTAATAGGTTAGAACACCCTATAAGGGAGAACGTTTTAACTATTAACAGTATTACTGGATAATGAACTAACTTAAAACGTGACTGGTAGCATTTTTGCATTTGTTTTTATTAATATTTTCTTTGTGTGTAAAGAAGTGAGAACTATAAAACTAGATGTGGTTTAGATTAATTATTGTTTCTTATAACATTTACATTGGATTTGTATTCTATATACTCATGATGAGTAGATATGTTGAGCTAGTTAGGCCATGAGGATAGGTAGCTCAACTTGAGATGTTCTCCTTTCATGTAGGAGTTCTATTCTCAATATATTTAGCTCGTTGTTCAAAGACTTCCTTTCTTAAGAGTCTTTTGGGTCCGTATTCCTCTTAGACATAGGCCTTAATTGAAATTTGATCCACGTGACTAATCATTTTTTTTTTCTTAAGTTCAAATCTTTCATGGGAGAAGAATGTTATGCTCATGTTTGGTAAGCTAGTAATCAGTTGACTATACAAATCTATCACAGGAGGATTACTTTTTGTTTAATGAATCTATCGAACATGTTTAAATTCACTTTTAAATATAAATGTAATTTTAAATGGTGAGTAAATAAACCCGCCAATAATTACCTAATATGATACATAAAACTAAATAAATTAATAGAGTTTAAAAGAGAAAGGTGGAAAGGTTTCTAACTTTTCCACCAAAATTATAAAAAAAATGACAGAAATTTCCAAAGAAGAGGTAACTTTTACATAACATTTTAATTTCTTCCCAATCTTGGTTAATTCACTCAACATTATGATATGCGAATATACCATAAACTAATTTTGGCATTGATGTATTGAAAATTATGATTAAATTAAAGAAATTTAAAACAATAGAGATTAATTAAAAACATATTGAAGCTTATAATAAATTTTAAAATTTTAACTAAATATAAATATAAAATTATATATGTGTGTGTGAGTGTGAATTGACGACGTTGCCCCTTTCGTACCCTGCTCCCCCTGTTTCACCAAGAGCGGCAGAATTTTGTGACTCCAGAGTCCAACGCCTCCGGTTTAGAAAAGGCGGTTTGGGCCTCAGAATTCCACGTTCACGCCACGGAGAAACCACGTGCAAAAGCTTACCTAAAAACCCAACTCTACCCCTCCCACTCCGCTATAAACACCCGGTTTCCAGGGGCAATATCGTCCAGGAAAGGAAAAAACACATCCAGCCCAAAGAAAACCACGGGCAGTTTCGAAATATATAAACAGCCACAGCCAGACCCCATCCACCACTCAATCAAATCAAAAAACTACATAACTTTCGAATCGAAGAAGAAAAGGAAAAAAATGAGTTCATCAACGAGAGCTTGGGTTGTAGCCGCCAGTGTGGGCGTCGTGGAAGCCTTAAAAGATCAAGGAATTTGCCGATGGAATCAAACCATTAGATCGGCGCATCAATACGCCAAAAATCATGTCAGATCTATGCCTCAGGCCACCAGATTGAGTGGCTCTTCCGCCGCCGTGGTTTCCGGCAAGCAACAGCAGAAGCAATCGGAAGAATCATTCAGAACCGTCATGTATTTGAGCTGTTGGGGTCCCAATTAAAGCGTCCCTAATGATCGAGATTTAGAGTTTGATGCTAAAAGCAGCCGCCGCCGCTGGCGAGGTTTTTAATTCCCTCTTCAATCGCCGGCCGGTGGGGATTTGTACTATAACGATGTATAGGAATTGGGTATTTGGTGTTAATGGAAATCAAAACTGTTACTGTCCTTGTTCTCTATCTCTCTTTTCTTGCACATCAATTTTAATTTCTTGTTCGTCCTAGAGAAAATGAAGAAAAACGAAAAGAAAGAGAAGTACAAGATCCCTTCTCACTAAGACAGTTATCTTTAATTTTCAACTACCATACTTGATGAACTTAGACTTCCAAATAAGTTTGAGAATTCATTCTTTATCAACAATACTTTAGGATTTGCTAGGGATATGAGAATCCCTTTTCAAGCAACAAGGCCTTAAACTCCCCTGAAGACAGTAATTTCTTGTCAAGATCAGTTCTACGTCTTGACACTGTCTTCATTTCTTGCTTCACAAACTTGAAACACAATGTGATTTTCCCAATTCTAAACCACAATCCTAGGAAATAAATAACATCAGCATGGCAAAATTAATCTTGTAGGATCGATTCTGAAAACATCCTGTGGGACATTTTCTGAAACTACCTCGAAAACAACGCAACAGCACTTAAACAAAATATATCAAATCCAGAACTCTAAAATTTTTTGTTCCATTTTGTAGGAATTGGTTGAGAGTTTTCTGCAAGAAATTTGTGGGGTCAAATTATTCCTACAATATAATCAATCAACATGTAAGAGTTCAAGTTTATTTTACATAAATTAAAACTTACTCAAACTTACTCAAAGTCACCGGTAAGTTCAAACTTACTCAAACTCGTAATTTCTTTCCGGTACTTACCCGGAAGGACTTAGTCAAAGTCGTAATTTCTTCCCCATATTTACCTAGAAGAAATAAACACTCGTCCCGATATTTACCCGGAAGAAATAAACATTCTGTCACTTTTCTCATAGTTTTAGTTCAAATTTACTCAGAAGGAATCTTTATGTCACCTTTTTCCGTAAAGTCCTGAATACCAAAAGTTCTGATTTACGTCGTTTACCAAAAGTTCTGATTTACGTCGTTTTCTCCTCGCATCTGATTAAGAAAATTTCGTTGATAAAATGAAAATAGAAAAAATAGGCGATATAAACCAAATCCAATAAGTGATAACAAGGTGATATAAACAGAAATCTCAAAAAAAAAATCTCCCTGAAAAAGAAAAGATAGAAGAAGAAGAAAAACAGAAAAAACAAAAAAAGAATTGAGAAATTGCAAAAAAAGAGAAGGTAGAAAAAAAGAATGAAGAAGGGTTAAAATGTAAATTCACGCAAAAATTAAAAAAAATAGAAAAAGAAAGAAAAAGGGTTAAAGTCGTAAATTTATGCAGTAATAACATGAACAGAAAATCAAATTTCAAATAAACTTTTCAAAATAAGTCATTCGTACAAATGTTTCATCCTAACTCTATAAAGGCTAGAGAGAATGGATATCTCTAATTAAAGACTAGAGAGAATGGATAACTCTAATTGTGAAAGTTCGTACTCATAATACATAATTTGTAAATTTAACAACTTTATAGATCAAGAGACTCCATTTCGACTATACTGTGAATATTTTCACATTTAAATTTATAATAATTTTTTATATTTCAATTTTGTTGTCTTATTTATTTATTATCAAATTCATAATTAACGATTTTTCTTTTTTCTTTTTTCTTTTTATATATATATATATATATATAAAAAACACAATTATTTGTTTTTTGAAATGTTTTTAAAAATAAAAAAAAGCAGAAAAACGATTATTAATTTTATCTTTTATATGTGATAGGTCGTGATAGACTCATATAGACATTTATCATTTCATCCAATAGACACGAACATATATTTATCTGCGTCTATTGTGGTCTATTACCATTAGAAAGTAAAATTTTGTTATATTTATAAATAGTTTGATATTTTTTATTTTATAAATTTTGCTATGTTTATAAATAGTTTGATATTTTTTATATTTATAATCGGTTTTTTTGAATTTATATTTGTGTATAATATCTACAAAATTTTAATCAATACTTTAAGACTTTCAATTTTAAGTTTAATGAGTCTACAAAATTTGAAGTGTTAAATATGTCAATAGAGCTATTTGGCATTGTTGAGGTTCAAATCTCGCATGCATCTGTTGCTATTGTAGGCCTATTCTAGGCATAACTTCCAATCTGTTTACTTGATTTAGTATTACTTTTCAAGTTGAAGATCCTTACACTGGTGTGATGCCGAACTTACCACTCTCTAATGTCTAAGTTAGTATTGGAAGTGTACAACTTAGCTAAACACACACAAAGTAATTAGGTCATGATTTTTCTTTGGAGATTACTCACTCTTTTCTTTTTGTTGTCAAATGAAGCTATTTTTAATGTCTTTTCTTTCAAATCAATTGTAGAGACGTATAACTTTATAGTGTCAAGGTAATTTTTAACACTCAAAGTGCTAGACAAAGCGTAACTCGATTACTCCCTTATTAATATATTATGTCCCCTAATACTGCCTCCCGGTTCCTCTTGAACTTGGGTGAGCCCATGCATTTCGGGCTTTGCCGGAAGTAACATTCTATATAGATATATATATAATTGAAGAATTAAAGAAATATTAACTTCTAACGCTTTTTAAAGTGAAGACACTTATTAAACACAAGATGAAAATTTTAGAAATATAGTAAATATTTTTTTAAAAAAATTAATGAGTACACGAATTTTCTTAGTAATATCTAACGTATAAACATGAGTCATCATCGAACCCCTCTCAACATCGACACGGTTCATCCAATACAAAGTTAAGTGGCAATCTTTGGGAATAAAAAACTATATATTAAAGAAAACAATATGGGATAAAGTGGTAGCAAAGTAGATCCAGATACAATGGGCGGGGAAAAAATAAATTTAAATTATGAATCTTCGAACCCAATTCTAAGGAAGAAACTCTGTCACTCGCAGCGGTTTACTTCCCTTTGTTTCTGGATTCCAAAAGTGTCACCAAATTAAAAACCACGTGCCCACTGTTAGATCCCAACTCTACCCTCCCCTCTCTTCCCCCGACACGTTGTTTCCAAGGGCATTTATGTCCCCCTCGACCACTGAAAACAAACAAAACCATGGGCTTTTTCTATTCTATTCTAATCTAATCTAATGTGTGTGTATTATATAATAACCAAATCCCAAATCATTGACGCAAGAGGAAAAACTGAACACAGAGATAGCAAAAATGAGTTGTTCGAGAAGAGCTTGGGTTGTAGCCGCCAGCGTTGGAGTGGTTGAAGCCTTAAAAGATCAAGGGATTTGCCGGTGGAATCATACAATTAGATCGGTTCAACAGTACGCTAAAAACCATGTCAGATCGGTTTCTCAGGCTAAGAAGCTTTCTACTCCGTCGGCTGCGGCGGTTTCCGATCAAAAATGGAAGCAATCGGAGGAATCTTTGAGAACTGTCATGTACTTGAGCTGCTGGGGCCCCAATAACTGACCCACATCCTTTATGAGTATGATTAGTATTAGTATCAGTATTAGTATTAGTATTGTACATATTCACTCCAATTCAAATCAGTGGAACAGCTTTTATCACATCTTGAGAGATTTGTTGATGATCAGTCTTAATAAAATTTTCGAGATTATAGATCACATGATCATCTTTCATTTATCGAGTAATTAATATATAAGGAATTAATTAATGTCCTAATTCTTTTTTAGGACTAATGTTTTGGCAAAATTTCTACTACTCTCTCACCCTACTTTCACAACTGGGGTACTATAACCAAAATTTCATACTACCATAGTAATGGAAGTTCTCCCATTTTCCCCTAATCCTTTATATATCCACTTATAATTTTCGTTTGACAAATTTTACGTTTTAATGTTATTCGCTCTTGGGGGTTGCAACCATATCGTTGTAGCTTGTTTCACAATCAATGAATTTAGTTTACTTGGTCTTTAGAACTTTTTTTATGTAATTTCACTGCGTATTCCACTTCCAATTTTCTATTTATTATGTTTATGTCTACGGGATTAAACAATGTGTTTATTTAGACTTCTAACTCTTACTTCTATGTTCTATTTGTATTTCAAACAACATAGTTTCAATTTTTGAAAATTAAGTTTATTTTTTCACGTTTTCTATAATATTTGCATCTTTCAGAATTGAAAAATTAAATTTACTTTCTCACATTTTCTATAATATTTCTGAATTCTTAGTCAAATTCAATTTTAAAAGTTACTTTTTCTTTTTTTAGTTTTTAATATTTAATTTGGTTTTTTAAACCATTTTTAAAAATTAGAATGCAAAGTCAAAAACTTGGAGGGGACTCTAAGCTTAATTTAAAAAAAAAAAAAAAAAAACAAACGAACAAATGTTTTTTTTAAATGGGACTTAAAATTCAATTTGTTTATAATAAACTTCCAAACTTTTTTATTTAATAGAGCAGATATACATTCTCCATTTCCAAATAGATCAATTATTCATTAATTTTTAATTTCTTAAAAAATTTGAATGTATCAATTAGATATTATTAATATAAAATTTAATGCTTTGAGACTTGTCAAATGTAACTGAAAATTCAGAAATAGATAATTAAATTAAAATTAATCTTATAAATTTTAAACCAAACAAACTATTGGTTAGGTTACATTTATTTTAAAGATAAGTTTTGGGCGTTATAAATGTCATCGATTGTCATCTTCTCAATTATTTTTAAAGCCTAATTCAAATAATAAATGGTTAAAATCAAATACAGCCAAAATATTGAATATTTAATATATGAAGTCTATAGTTTCCATTAATACCCAAAGTTTTTCTCCACTAAATATATTAAACTCAATTCTCTAAATCTCTTTCTTTTGTCTAGATTTTACCATGAATCAAGCCCAATTTTGAAAAAAAAAAAATATAGCTTTTTAATTTTACTAAGCAAATCATGGTAAAAAATTAAAGAAAATAGAGTTAATTTTCGAAAATAAAAAATAATAAACGAAACGAGATCTAAATATTTTCTTGTTTTTGAAAAAGTGATTGAAGAAGTGACAACCCCACCATAGAAAATTATGACATGGACTAAGTGGATTTTTTACGCAAATCAGTTTAATGGGCACTACGTTTTCTATTGATAATGAACTTTTATCATAATTTGTTTACTAAATTTCAAATACATTCATTTCCAATTTATTCAAATATATAATAGAATAGTGGTGGAATTTCTTCACTTATTTGCTTTTTTAGATGGCTAAATTAAATTTATTAAATATTCGTTAATAGTCCTTTTTAGATAATTATCAAATTCATATTTAATCTTACGGAAATTTCAAATTTACCCTTAAATGTATAGGAAGTACTCAAATAAGTCCATCACTGTAATGAATCCACTAAAATTTGATAGCAAAAAGTTTGTGCCATTGAATTATATAATTTTTATAAACATATTAAGATAGGTGGACATATCACTTACAATAAATAATATTTTTAAAAAATATTAAATTACAATAATATTAAGGAAACTCATAATCGAAGGTAAGGCACAATAGAAATATAATTAAAAATGGAGGAAGAAACCAGGACAAATAGAATAATATCACCATGACTCAAGAAAGTATGGTTAAGGGAGGGAGACAACATGAATTTCTAGAATAGATACTTCAAGTCACTTAGAATAATAAAGAAAAACATCTGACAAGAAAATAGAATTGATAAATTATAATCTTGTTAAATTGATAAATTATAATATTGTTAAAGTTAATTAAAATTTATTCTGATTATTAATTTTTTTTATCTCTTCCTTATCTAATTTTTTTGTTTTATGTTTCTTTTCTAATTTGTTGGGTCCATTGATGTCTATTTATTCTTTTCTTTAATGTTGTAAATATTATTCTAATTAATTTAATTATTCAATAATATATACAAGTTTCACCCATATTTTGAACATTTTAACAGTAACTACTAGGGTTTTTATTTTTATTTTTTAATTCCTTTCTTAAATACAAAAAATAAAGAGTCTATCATATCACAAGATAATATCAATATCTTGTCATGGAAAATGATCATTCATCTAACTACGAGGGACATGATAAACTAACTCATGAGTCTTAAGCAACAAAATTGCTATGCATTCGTGAATTAAAAGAAAAACTGTGGTGGAGATGGAATCCATCATCTATATATGAACTTCTATTAAACAAAATTGAAAATTATTACGTACATACTATCAATTGAGAATCAATAAAATGGCAATTAATGTTGGTAAAGTTGTGTTTGCATTGCGGCAGTAGTGTTAAGAGGAACACACAACACACACGATAAGACTTGAAAATATAAAAAACAGTGGGTGAAGAAGCGTGTGGTTTGCTTCCCAATACTTTGGGCTCGTAAGAAAAACCCAAAAACCAAGTGAACAATATTTGGAGAAAGGGACCCACATTTCCCATTTTTACCCCCACTCTTCACGCAATCCACCCCTAATCAACAAGGGCAATCCAGTCAATTTCCATATCATCTCCTCTCCACTATGGTAAAAGTGCAAAACCCACCAAATGTTTGTAGACATTAGTTTGTCAACATTAGCCTGAGGTTTTGGTTCTATTGAATTCCATAGGCCATACAACAAAAACCCATCTCTATATATTACAAACCCTCTCACCCTTTTCCTTTACCTTAATTTCATCAAACAAACACAAGAAAAATGTGTGCCGGAAAAAGTTGGACAACGGCGGCCGCGGCGAGTATTGGGGCGGTGGAGGCGTTGAAAGACCAAGGGCATTTGTGGAGGCTGAATAATTGTGGTGTGAGGGCATTTTCGTCTCATCCCAACAAACTTTCTTCTTCTTCTTCTTCAGCTTCTGTCATGGCGGATTCGAGTGAAGTTAAAAGGGAATTAGATCATAGTAAAGCCAAACAGTCTGAAGAGTCTCTTAGAACTGTTATGTACTTGAGCTGTTGGGGACCTTATTGATTTATATTATTAATCACCATATGATTTAATTTAGAGTTTTAGTAGGAAATAATGAGCAAGCTTTTTTTTTATATAGTTACCGCCGTTTAAGGTTGGAGATTTGAATCTCTAATCTTTTACTCGAAGTGTATATCTTATATGTAAGTTGAGCTATGTTCATGTTTACTGAAAATGGATGAACTTTTTGTGTATACTTTTTGTAAATTTTATTTCATTCATTTGGATTATTAGTTAGATAACTACATATGAGAAATATTATGTTATCTAAATTTAAATTTAGAATATGGTGTATAAAAAATTTGTTTTTATTTCTAAATTGATTTGATAAACTATAGATGAACAAAGCAATGATAAGTTACATCAACATAATCTAATTATATATATATGAATTCAAAAAATTAAAATGTAAAGTTTTATTGTCCTATGAAAATATCTTCACACACTTGAATTATGAAAATATTAGCTAATCAAGTAGGTTTTACGATTGAAATATGGTGACATCAAATTTCCTTAGCCTAGGTAAGAGTATAAGTACAATTAAATTTGCATTATTTCAAACTAGTCAAAAGGTTAATAAAGTTGAGAGCAATGTTAGAACAAAGGTAGGTCAAATCTTATACTTCAATATTATGGAGTAAGTAAAAAAACTTTAGTATCTAATATGACCAGCCATATGAAAGTATTTAATTATATGAGAAAGTTTCATTACTATATCATAGTACTATACTTGTTGATACGGTGTCTAGTTAGCTAAAGACTCGAGCAACTTTAAAAGGACTAAAGATTCAAAGAGATCACATTGAATGTTATTCATAATTCAACTATCTTGTGTGACAACAATTATATTCAAAACGATTTATTAGGTAAAATTAATACTTAATAGGAAAAAAAAATTATAATACCTACTACTCACATTCATAATTTGACGTAGTATCAAATGATATATTAATTTATTTAATAGGTCCCACATAATTCTTAAATTCTAGCAATGAATGGAGGTTTTCTATATTATTATTGTACAAGAAGTTTTTTTCATAGGATGGTGTTGTTACGTTGCATGTATATCCTACAATAGTTGTAGTAGGGTAGGATACTAAGGGCCGGTCTGTTTGGATTAATTTAAAAAATAAATATTTTTCAAAAATTCATTTTTATTTAAACACTTTTGATGAGAACCATTTTAAACAAGGATACTATTGATTTTCAAAATTCATTTTAAGTTGCCAAATGCTTATATTTCTTTTGAAATGATTTATTTTTTTAATTAAACATTTAAAAAGGTATTCCAAACAAGCACTCTTTACTGCAAGTTAATTGGGAGAAGTTATGGAAGGAGAAACCTCCCAATATCTCAATGGATAACCACTTTATATTAAGCTAATTAAACTCGAAGAAACCACCCTCCATTATTTTTCTTTTAAATAAAAATTTAATCTTTCAACTTTGAGATTGGTGTCTAATAATTTATAAAACAAGGAAAAAAAATATGAAAACTTTTTGAATTTTGAAAAAAAATACATTTTTATCTCTAAATTTTAAGTTTACAATTGTAATACTTTTAGTCTTTATATTTTGAATTTTTAATCCCTAGATTTTATCTTTGAGACATGAACTTAAAACAGATATACATTTCTTTTCTATCTTGATTTTACACTAAGCAATTGCTTTGGTGTATGTTAATTAAATTATAAGATTTAAAAGAATTAATAGAATTGTGTATGTTAATTAACTTATAAGATTTAAAAGAATTAATAGAATTAAAATGAATTAAGTTTTACTATTTTTCATCACTATTAAAATTAAAATTAAAATTTCAGTTCATACTTATTTTAAATAAATTAATAGATATTAATACCAAAGACTAAAGTGGGTATTTAGTGAAAAATCGAATTTAAAAGTGTAAATCTTGAAACCAAAGGATCATATTGAAATAAAGATCAAATCTCAATGATAAAATTGTAACATTTTGAAACCTAGAGACTAAATTAAAATCAAACTCAAAACTTTAGGATTAAATGTGCAACATTTCGAAACATAAATACCAAATAGAAACTATACCCAAATTCAAGGACCTAAAAGGTATTTTTCCTTGAAGTTCCAATTTTATGTTTAATAAATTTCTCTCTTCTAATTCTTTGTGTTAGATAAATATTCAAACTTTTAATTCTTTGTGTTTGATAAATATTCAAACTTTTAATTTTGTGCTAATAAGTCATCGACATAATCGAGATCTTTTATAAAAGAAAATTAGTAAATTGAATTAAAAATAATTTTCAGCACAAAATTAAAAGGGTAGGAATTTATTAAATCTCCATCTGAGTGGGTTGAATTAGTAAACTTTTAATTTTGCCTTCCAATTTGAGTGGGTTGAATTTTTAAGTTTAACTCAAGAAACCCCCAAACATCTAATTATTAAATTATACCCATTTACAAAAATAAAGCACTTTTGTACCTTTTTTTAGAAAAGGAAATTAGAGTATGGGTTGGGAATTGAGATGGAAATTAGCAGATCGATCCAATTCCAAGTTCATCTCCCTTATCTTAATGTCCTTTTTTTTTTTTTTTTTTTTTTTTAATAATAAAAACAATAATAATTTCCTTTTATTATCCCCACTTCTATATACGACAAAAAACACTGCATTATTCTGGCTTACTATAAACTGGCTGGCCCCCATTACATTGATTGACAACCACTAAAGTTGTTTTTATTTGACCCCTTTAACTAAACTTTATAATTAGTTTTTGTGGGACAATTATACTTATTTTCTTATTTTTTAAAAAATAAAAAATAAAAGAAAAAAGAAATAACAGAAAGTAAATCTAGCCGAATTCAGAATCTCATTCTCATCTCAAGGCGCCAAGAGCCAAAATGTCCTTCTCGTCCACCATTATCCACCGTAGGAATGGGACAATGCAAGGGCATTTAAGTCATAATTTGTATACACTGACTCAGCAAAACCACAGGCATGAGGTTTCGGTTTTTCCTAAATTCCATTGGCCAATCAATCAATTATCAATATATCCCAATAATATTCATTTGTGTTTCTTCCAACAAAATCATTGTAACAAAAATTAATAATAATAATAATAATAATAATAATAACCCAACCTTTTCTTCTAAAGCTCACTCAAGCTTTTTCATATTGGGATTTATCTCAATTTCCTTTTTAAATATGGAGATTTTAGATGAAAAAAAAATAAAAAAATTAACGGCCCCGGCATTTCAGACCATTTTTTAAAATATCTATTAGTATCCAAAAATGGTTAGACTCACTAATCTCGGAATAACCTACCTGACACTATAACATTTGAGTATAAAAAAAACTCGTAGGATATTAAATTATAAGTAGGTGGTTACCATTGATTGAACCCATGATAGTTATTTATTGAGCCTATGTCTTATTTTTTGCCACTAAGCCAACCTGACAATTATTTAATAAAAAATTCTTATATGACAAATATTTTTTTAATTATTCTTTTTTTAAAAGGAAATGAAGGATTAAATGCAGGCTGCACCTAATCATTTGCTCTTTTAGTAAGATACCATAAATGTATTTGAAAGTAATTTTCCATTTATGATAAGTAAGATTTTCCTCTAATATAAATTACCTTACAAAAATTTTTAGGTTAAAATATCATTTTGGTCTTTATAGTTTAGGGTTTATTCAATATTAGTCCCTATATTTTTTAATGTCCAATTTTAGTCCATACTTTCAATAAATCTTAAATTTAGTCCCCACTACTTGTTTATTGTAGATTTTTCACTACTTTATATTTTATATTATCATTCTCACTATAAATTTTGAAAACATATTCACATATTGTGTTTTTTTTTTTTTTTTTGCATAAAAATTATTATGATTATGTAATTAAGTTCGATAAAAATTAACTTCGAGGGGCTAAAATTTAAGATTTATTTAAAGTACAATAACTAAAATTGAATATTTGAAAGTATAAAGACTAAAATTGAACAAATTGCAAAATACAAGGACCAAAATTGTATTTTAACTAAATTTTTATATATTCATTTTTCGTGAAAGTTAATGATATGGTTGGTGATTTGAAAAGTTTGTATGTTCATCTAAAACTCATCAACCACATGCGGATTTGAGTACAATCTAGTTGATTAAAACATTATATTACTGACTTAGCTTATTAGAAGTTAGATATTGGTTTAGTTTTTTACTTTGTGACAACCTATTTACTCTTCTTCATATGTCTATAAATATACTTGAGGTAGTCTCAACAATAAAGTATGAAAGTCATTTATTCCAAATCCGCTCAAATATTTAAATCCTCACATTCACATGTGGTTGAACTAAAAGAAAACCATCTACTAATTACATGAATGACAATGATCAAACGTCATGAATTTTGTTGAAAATTAAAATAAAGTATGTAGAAGATTAAGAGTATACAAATGAAAGACATTATTTCAATTTGCGTAAGACTTTTTAGATGAAACTAAAAGTAAAATCATGATATTGATTTATGTAAACAATATATTATACTATTGTAAAGATATTTGAAGGGTTATTGTCTTTTGACAATTTGTTTTTTCAACTAATCAATCAATAAACAAAAGAAACAAAAGAGTTATTTGTGGTTGTTAGGTTATCCTTTTCATTTTAACTATTTTAAAACAGTTTTTCAAATTATTAATTGCTTAGTCTACTTTACATAAAGTTGATTAATTTTGCTTTAGAACTATTTTAAAATTATTATGCGTGTGCATATATATTATCCTACAATCTTTAATTCGATCGTGTGATGTGATATTATTCATAAACCCGAATTCAAATCTTCGAAAAGCTAAGACTTTTCTTTACTTTATCAAGAAGGGTTGTTTGATAATAATTTTCTTTTTTATTTTATGTTTTTGCATATTAAATTTAGAGAAATTACTATAAATGAAAAAGAATATCAAACTATTTACAAATGTAGATTATTTATTAACGATAGACTACGATAGACGGAAATTTTCATCACTAAGCAATAAAAGTTTATTTCGGTCTATCGCTTATAGATAGTGATTTTTTTTTTATATATATATATTTGTAAATATTTTGGTTCATTGTGCTATATTTGAAAACAACCTTAAATTTATATAAGCACTATTTTTCCTATTTTTTTATAATTTTTTTTTATTGCCAACCTTTTAAAAATATTTTCAAAAATTGAAAAGTAAAAAAAAAAAAAAATTTAAGAAATCATTTAAATTTCACTAAATTTCAAATGTGTTTTTAACGAATGTCATCAAGGAGTGATAATTAAGTATGATCAGTAGGTGAAACTAACACTAAAGCTTCAAAAATGTATATTCAAAATAATTAAAATAGATAATATCGTAATTGTAGAATGATTTTTATATTAGAAGATTGAAAAGTTTCTGGATATAGAACAGTTTGTGAACATATAAAATGTGATTTTAGGATCCTTATAAAATAATGTTTAAAATGACCTTCCATTAGTGGGGAATATAAATGGCAGAGTGTGTGGTTCATATTACTTAACAGTAATACATTGAAATGATTCAGCTTGAAAGTTCTATTCATCTTTAAAAAAATAATAAAATTTTATTTAAAAAGTAAAAAGTAGAGAGTATATGAAGATTTGAGATCTTTGATTCTCTAACATAAAATACTTACAATAATTATCACTATCAGATTCAATCTGTTTAGTTGAAGACTTAAAGTTATTAATTATTAATTAATGTGTCCTTATAATTATTAAAGGGGATTAACAATCTCAATAGAAGACACCTCATTACCCTATATATTATATGGGATATGTACTCATATAATTAGTCTATATTTGTTAATAGCTACTATACTCAGTATATTTTAATAGGAAATTAATTGATTTGATTAATTTGAAAGTAAATATTATAGATTAAGTTTGAGAAGATATATCTTATCTTTATTTAAGTCTTTGGCAAAGGACCACAATTGAAATGGACCTGAAAGAGACAAGTTTTGGTAGTGCTGGAAAAAGAGAGGAAAAGAAATTGAGCCCACCACAAGTAATTAATATAAAGGATGGAAAAAGAAAGCCAATTAGGGTTTTTAAATTCAATAACATGTTATTTACTATTATTATATATATTTTTTATAAAAAAAATATGGTTTATTGTTGAATAATGCCTCCATCTTTTTTATTTTTTCTTTTGGTGCACACTTTAATGGAGTTTAATTATAAGTTATAGCATATGTTACTTTTTCTTTAATGAATTTTGTTATTGTTTATAATTTGGCTTTGGATGGGTTCTTTTAATAATTTAAAGGGTGGAGTTGTTTTTTCTTTCAAACATCACAAGTTTGTGAAATTACGACCTTTCAAAACAATTATGATAAAAGATATTCTAAAAGTAGGTTTTTGAAAATTATTTTTGAGACCATCACTTCAATCTATACAATTTTAACAATGATATAGTATACTTCATTTAAAATTGAAAACACTTAAAGACACGTATATTTTAACATTTTTTATAGGATAAGTGGGGATGAAAGACTGAACCTTTAATTTCAAAGTCGATATTATATGCTTGATACCGAGAGTTATACTTATTTTGGCTACATGTATTTTAATTAGTTGAACTATGGTTAGATTGATAAAATGTATTATATTTATATATATTATTTTTACTTTCTATACCAACGAATTTTTCTAATTTTTTATTGGTGTGAGACGTTGGACATATGTCTAATAATCTCTATTCCTCAAAATGAAGGATATTCATTGAAAGTTTGTTATTGTTTTATTTCATTTATTTATTTATAGAGAATAGGATTTATTAGAAAAGAGGTACACCACAAATGATATTGTGAGATAACCAAAACATTGGCTACTTTTATTTATTTACTTGTAGTCCTTGACAATTCTACACCAGATGTGGATTTATCAAACCTTATATGGACCATATTGTCAATGTAACAATGACTCAATTCTATATCGCTATATCTTTAGGATTTATTTATTTATTATTATTTTTTTTGGTTCCATGAACACAATTATTGTAATACCACATATCACAATATTAGTCCTCTCCAATCTCCATCATCTCCATAGTCGGAAAAATATCAATCTTGACTTTAGACTAGGTTGTATCAATTTTAATTTTTAAATTATAAATTTTATCAAATTACACCTCAAATTTGGATCATTGTTGTAATCTTAACCTTAAACTTTTTAGCAATTTGAATGCTTTAATAAGTTTTCACTTAAAATATCGTTAATTTTCTCTTCTCTTAGTCATAATTATAAAACATGACAACGATACAAAATGAGAAAAACAACATTAGGGCTATTTTTTTTTAATTGATGATTTTTCTACCCTGTTTTAACTTATTTTTGTGGAAAATTTTATTTTTATTGAAATTAATGATTTTTACACTCTTTTATGCT
Source organism: Citrullus colocynthis (assembly GCA_031780015.1). Taxonomy (NCBI): domain Eukaryota; kingdom Viridiplantae; phylum Streptophyta; class Magnoliopsida; order Cucurbitales; family Cucurbitaceae; genus Citrullus; species Citrullus colocynthis. The sequence goes on from QLSR01000342.1 coordinate 980,196, forward strand.
AAAATGAGTGGACGAATTTGCATTGAGTAAAAAACTAACAAATATTTAAAATTTAAAGCCTATTTGAATTGAAAAATTGAAACTTTAAAGTTTAAACGGTTAGAAAATTCGGTCAAAATGAGCCTAACTCAACTTGCATATAATATTCGTGCTATCAATTTGAGAGTGAATTGTTCGATTCTCTCTCAAATTATAAAAAATATTATTGTGAAATTTGGTTTATTTATTTATTTATTATTATTATTTTTTATAGCATCCGTATAACCAATACCAATAAATTTATTCCCTACACTAAAATCCATTTAAAAACCATCTTTTCATCAACGTGGCAAAAAGTGCTCTTAAATCAACAAATTAGAACAAACGTGGAAATAACAAAAAGTAAAGAGGATAAAAAAAAAAAGAAAAAAAAAAAAGTGTCATGGAGGCACGGGATGCCCATCCCTTGTCACGTGACACCCTTGCTAGGAAATTAATTTCATTCCTAAGGTAACACCAATCCACTCAAATACTACCATTATTTTATCCATTTAACATTTAACACATAGTCCCTATGTGGGTCCCATGAAATTATTTAATATTTATTTAATATAGAGTAGTATGGAATCTCCATACAAACCTTAGGAATGGGAACAAAATTTCCCCTTACATAAAAAAGCCACCGGTTGAACCGTAACGCATAACACGTACCCCTCCTTTCCCTCTGTCCCCTCACTAAAAACTAAATCACCACGTCACGACAAAAAACTTCCCCCTCGGGGACTGAGTTGCAATAAAGTAACTAATGGGACCCACCTTTCAAAAATGTCGGCATCTGATTGGCTGTTGAGAGATTAGTCATCTGACATCGTATGGATAAGTGACACGTAACCCCTATCTTTTGGTCGGATTAAAATATTAATCTAAGTAAATTATCTCGGTTAATGTCAGAGATTAACGTGTTTAGTTAGTTAACGCTGCCGTTAAATCAAACGGCGGGTTTAGAGACTGAACAAACCGGCTCCGTCTATAAATAAGAGTGCGATTTCTTCGGTTTTTCAATCAACGGAAAATCGGTGACACGAGTTAAGTGGGTGAGTGACTCAACTGTGAAGGAGTTTTTTGTTTGAGAACTTTGCAAGAGCTTGAGGTTGAAGATGAGTTACCTGAACAGAGTTGGAATGGCGGCGAGTGTGGCGGTGGCTCAAGGCCACACGGAGATCGGACACAAGTGGAAATCTGGACTCAAATCTCTTCGACAAGGTCGGAGACTTTTGTCTTCCGGTGAAAATTCGGCGGATCTCCGTCCACTTTCCAGTTTGGTTGGATCGGAAGGTCCTGGAGGTGTCCGGAGCTGTGACGTTGATGAGAGGATGGCGCAAACGGAGGATTCGCTCCGGAGAGTTATGTACTTGAACTGTTGGGGCCAAGGGTGATTTGGCTGCTAGGTAATTTCGGTGATATATAAACAAATCTGATCGCCGATCAGATTTAGAGCTACTCAAGCGAGTTGGAAGTTCAAGGTATTTGATCTGGAGTTGACCCGATGAAGATTGAGGAACTGATCGATAAACCTGAAAATTATTTGGAAAGATCGCTATGTAGCTTTGAGATAATTGTACAGAAAAAGGGAAATGAATCGGTTTCTTTGGATAATCGAAAATCTTGATTCTGTTTCCTTTGCATAATTTGAAGTTTATGTGCAACTAATTGAGGTTAAATCCAACTGAACTGAAAAGCAAATTGTGAGGAACGAAGTAGCTTTGATGAATAGAATCGAAAAACTTGTTTGGGTCTGAACAAATTTGAGGGATTAAAAGCTCTTCATACTTGAGAATCTTCAGATGATTTGTAATTTAGTTATGTCATCTGAATTAATTCCAAACTTTACTTCCAAGAATTTCCTCTGCAGTTTTACCTCTAGGATCTTACATCTATGGATGCCTTAGTCAGCATAACTTTGATACTACTTGTTTTCATGATAGTTGTCTAAGCTTTCGTGGTTTGCTTTCGGTGGAAATATTGTAAGTAAACGAATGGCTGGTATTAAGATTCAGCATTCATGTTCGAAACATTATCACATTATCCATCATTTGGTTCCCTGAGGATTGGTCCAATTAATTTCCAAATCAGGTCGCAGTCTAGACCTACATATGACACACAGAATCGATTGAAAACTGGGTGCCAATATTTCCGGATGAAAGCCTTGATTTTTCTTTTATTTTCTTTTAAAATTAATTAATTAATTAATTTTTAATGTATGCGAATTGTGTTCTCAAAAAACCACTTTTCAGCAATTTGATATCGCAAGTATAGATATTGAAAGGCTCTATATAGAAGCGGAATAAATTTGTGGACACTCACAAATAGGTCATGGAATGTTATAGATTGTTTAAGGACTAAAATTTTAATTTAACTAATAATATTTATCCATTCATAGATATTTTCTATGTCCACTTTTATTTGTATTTAGTTGATTATAGTTTCCAGCATTCTTGTAACTACTTACATCTTAGTTTGGTTGTTAATGTTGTCAGTTTTGTTAGTTAGGCCTAGTTTTCTGTTTCCCTCGTATAAATGGGACCTTGTTTGTATTTTGTATTATCTTATCATTAATAATAATAATTTTAAAATATATATATAAAAAATAAAAAAACACTCCCCAAGTTTGGTCTGCTCCATCTATTTATGTCATGATCTGGATTTATGTAACTTCAAGCCAAAGCTGTGTTCAATAAATAAATTTGTTCTATAAATTCCATAATTCTAAGCTTATGAACCACACGTTCTATATTATACACTAACACAAATCATAAACTCAAAAAGAAAAATGAGAGAAAAAAAAAAAAAAAAAAAAAAAA
>QLSR01000342.1:983184-1076735 GCA_031780015.1 Citrullus colocynthis
AAAAAAAAAAAAAAAAAAGAAAGGTTATAAAAATCTAGATTTACACAATCCACATCTGTACACAAAATCCCACATAAGCAATACACACTTCAACTTTCCAATCTCAAACTAAACCTCTATCGAACGGTGAGTCGAGCATCATTTGATATGGTTTAAGTGTCTGACTTAGCTGTGAAAACCTTTGGTTTAAGTCATCACAACATTTGAGTAGATTCCATTAACAACAAACCCACAATTGGCCGATTCCATTGTTTCACTGAAGAGACTTGCAAATGAATAGTAGGTTATGAGTTTCAAATGATGAATACAACTTAACAATACAATCAATACAGAGAAAAATGTCGAGTTCAATAACTTAAGAATCGAACTGTCAAAACAACAAATGGGAAGGCTTATGTACACACCACCCAAAGGACCTGGAATCCAAGTCCACTCTGAAGATTAAAAGAAAGAAGAATCATGCAGGTAAAGAAAAGCTCCGCTGTCCTCCAAGGTTATGTGGTCTAATTTCCCATGAACTTACCTGTTGCGCTTCCTCTGATGAAATGAAAGGCAAAGAGATCTCACGGATCATTAACTCGCCACAAAATGGGCATTCACCGGCTATTGCATCATCCAACTGTGTTCGGAGCTGGGGGAATTAGAAATTAACAAGTTAGATACAAACAATAAAACGTAAGTTGAAAGACAATGCAAAATAAGGGTTGAAGCTTTGCATCCACAATTAAAAGAAGCATTGCCCTTTAATATGAAATACAGTGGTTGGAAACTAATCAATAAATTACAAAAAGAGAAAATTAAAGGGGAATAATGATCTCCCACACTCAGAGAAGGGGTTTAAAGGGACAAGAAAAGTCCCCATCGGCATTCACGAGCAAAGAAGAATTAAGTTTTCTTTTGTCATGGCAATTTGTTAGACATCTGGCCTATAGAAGTGGGTTTAAGAGAGGGTATGAGAATTTGAGAGGCTATATAAACTTTTAGGAAATGTGGGAGGGTTTTTCAAAGAGCCATCGACTATTTATTGTCTCTTTCTTCAATATTCTAATAGAACCACTCTAAGCATCCATGTGTAAATGAACCACTCTAAGCACCCAAATGAAGAACAATATGCTTAATCAAGAAGCATCCATGTGTCAATGACACCAACAATATATTCGAACCCATACGTTCCAAAATGCTTATTGGAAATGCCAAAAGATAACCTTATCTGCAGGAGTCACGCTAGAGATGGAATCTTCAGTAAAGCTTCCATTCAAGTCCTTTCTTGTCTCACCACCCAATAGAGTAATTTGCTTTTGAAGATCCAGTATATACTCTGCCTGCAAAGTCAGTTCTAAATGTTAGATGCAGTTATCATGTTGAAACCCCACTCATGACCATGAACTGAGCGATTATCACATTGATCAGGAAACCATATTTCCTATATGCAATCAATAAAAATAACAGCCAACTTCATGAAATTATGCCATCACTATTCTAGGCAAGAGAATATCTTGAGGAACAAGAGAATAATCAAATATTGAACAAAATAAAAATTCCACAACTTAGATCATTGAGCAAGTCAATCCCCAATAAATATCTATTGCAGACTTACTTGAGCTTCGTCTGTGCAACGTGTAACATGAGCTATCAAACAATGAGCATGGAATCCATGCCCACATGGAAAGACATAGAATGGGGCCATATGCACAACTGATGTGTAACTTGAAGCCATCCAGAGGTCTCTGCCCACAGTTAATATTTTACGCTTACATACCTGGTAAACACAAATTTAGGCATTACGTATTATCAAATGAAGAAATGAAGTTCGTTCTAAACTACAAACATAAAATATAGAGAGAGAAAAGTGGACTCCATTATGACCATGGAATTAATTTCACATGAACCCACAAACCAAGGCAATATGACAGGTACATACATAATTACAACATAAATCCGCACCGCACCACCACCCTACACTTCATTTTGAGAAAGGAGACATGATCACCATACAGTTCATTAAGATTTAAAAGCATCAGCTACTGAGTTTTAAAACTTTGGTTCTAGAAATGTATAGAATATTTCCAAGATAAGCCCAACCAGAAATTAGATAATTCTTGTGCACTCCCAACTAATAATCCTGTATAAAATTTTATGCTCGTTTTAAACTAAAGAAATGGCAACTGATAGTTTTTAAACTAGGAAGTTCAAGCTAAAGCTTTTGGCAACTGCATATTAATAACTGAAAGAATGGTCAGTTAGCACAAGAATGATCAATACCCCACAATCTTCGTCTCTATCAATTACAGCATATCTTTGAGCAAGAGCATTGATATCTTTCCTAATATTGTCAGCACCGTGAGTTGCATCATTCATCTCCTGTTTCAGCTGATCAATTTGTTTGTTGTAATCTTCTAATGATGAGCAAATTGCCTCCTACATAGATATTTCAAGAGTTTTTAACTGGCTACTATAGGTTAATGAAACCCATACAAGTAGAGATTTTAGGCCACCAGTAATAAAATATTATATGCATGGTCACCATCAGTATATAAGTAGTTAAAAAGAAATATAGAGTTCATTCAATTTCATATACCCGCCAATACAATAGAAAATATAGGAAATTAATATATTCAATATCAAGAAGAAACTATAATAGAAACAAGTAATGCAAGGTACTTGCACCCTCTCTTGAGATCTCTCCCAAGCCTAATTCACTCACCAAATACCTACTCCTACCTTCCGCACTCCCTCTATTTATAACCAAACCCCATCACCACCTGGCATTCCTAAAAGAAAAAACACAATTAAACAGAAACAACTATTTTGAAATTGGAAACAACCCCAGCAGCAAAGGAATTTTAAATTGTATGAAATCGAGAAACTCCTCACTGTTAACCCCCCCAATGTTCCATCCCTCCTCTTACAATTTATAATGCTCCAAGCTAAAACTAATGAACTTTCCCTTCTAACGATAACATCCATGTAATTGACAACTTCAAAAGATTAAAGACCAAATTGAGAATTGACTGAAAGATGGATCATGAAGTATATTTGCTCTTATAGAAAACTAGAAGCCTCCGCATGAGACAAGGTCAAATTCCTCGTTTTCCCCATTCCCCTCTCTCACTCCCTCAATTTATAATACTCCAAGCTAAAACTAATTAATTTGTATTGCTAACCTTTGATATCTAACAATTTTTTTTTTTTTTTTTTAAAAAAAAGATAATAACAAAGGTTGGGAAAGAGAAAAGAAATCGACATGATTCCTATATCTTGAATGAGGAGTTTGTTAAAAATAATAATTCACCTTAAAGTCATCAATTAGAGCAAAGTCTGGAAAGAAGGGTAAAATATCCTCAATCTTCAGTAGTCCATCAGTTTCCTTTAGAAAAGCTATTGCCTTTCTTATGTTCTCCCTTTTAGTTCCTTTTTCCAGTTCAATAACATGCTTGGCGATCATGAGCCAGAGCTTCTTTCTTAAGTCTTCATCATCCTCAACCTTGTCAGCTTCAGCCATAGCAAGCTCAATATCAACCTAATGCACCAAAATATCAAATGAAATGTGTTTTTAATATGCATGTAGAGGTATGACTTTATAAGAAGTTGATCAAGAACATGTAAACATTCTAAAAGGGAAACTAAATTTCCCAGCTTGTAAAGCTTTTCGGGGAGTATTCTTGTTTCAGTTCTTTGGGTGGTAATTTTAAAATAAAAATAAAGGGATAAACAATCTTCCAGGTAAGTTGTAGGCATCTTTGATGTCTGGTTCTACTAACTTTTTCTATTCCCTCGGCAAGGAATAATAAGAAATTCAACATCAGATAATTTTCTTGGAAAAAGTAACGTGCCAGGATATATACATAAGAAAACAAACGGTATGGATTAATAGAACAACTTTGCAGTGAATATGACCTGTAGGGCAAGAGCAACTGCTTCTTCATGCATGGCCATCATGCTGTATATATGAACGCAGGCCCGCATTCTCTTTTCCTTGAGACAAAGACGCAAAGCATATTTTGGATCATAGAAGAACTCGGGGCCATTTTCCTGCCCTTTTCCAAACTTGCATTGCAGGAATCGCAGAAGTGCACTGTCATCTTCCTATTATAATAAAAAGAATACCAACAAATGAATTTGTGTATAAACTTCCTACATGTTCTATAGAAACAGTAAAAAATTAGCTGTTTCTGTTATCTCTTGTTCTCTCCTTGGTATCAATGAGAATCTTAGTTTCTTATCAAAATAACAATTAGTACTTTAAATTAATCACAAACACTCTAAATAAAAAATTAGCCAGTTGCAAGTTTCTTGAATAAAAGTCACATTGTTTACAAACCTTGCTGTCAGTTATTCCTTTAAACTGAAAGTGCAAAACAAGAATTTAACTACATGTTTGTACGAAGTTCTTGGAGACATAAATTAAAAAAGAAACCCCATGGAGTATAACTCTCTCTAATCAAGCTACTAACAGGAAAAAGAAAATCCCGAGTTCAATTTCTACTATGATATGCAAAATCAACCTGCTTGGCATACAAAGACAGCAGCAAGTTGTGAATTCCAGGATCCTCATTATGTAACCGATGAACACAGTATTCCAAATATTTGATGACTTCATGAGTTTCATTCCTGAAAGTAATATAAAACAAACAAGTGATTAGCAGCTGGCTAGGTCAAGTATAAAATTCCCATTAACTTCTAGCAAGCTAAATATTAAAAGTTACTCCCAGCTCCTACAGTGTCTTGCTTATTTTCTTTAAAAAAATAATAATAAATAAATTAAAATGTTTTGCTTATAAATTTTTTAATTGGAAACGATTATTTCGTTATACGGTTAACAAGTTGACATTCCTATATTAATGCATTTGTGTATGATAGGCATTTTCAAATATTTTCAAGCACAGAATGAAACAAATAGCACATATTTACTCTTTTATATTGACACAGACTTGATCAACTTTCTATACCATGTGATCAAATTGAGCTGAATCCGCTGTGAGCACTAGCAGCAGCAAACAAATTTATTAATTTCACTACTTCAAATCCTTTCTACATGCAGCCCACAAACATCCGTTTCTCACTACCTAAATATATTAGACATTACTCAACCAGTTAATCAAGAAAAAGCCAGAATGGTAAAAGAGTATTCAATGTGGTAGGAATATAATATTAATTGCAATTGCCCCATTGTTTCATAATCTTAACTTTGAATGTTCCATAGATCTCTGATAAGGCCTATCAATCTTCAACTATAACTATCCCAAAAACACAACATCTGCATTCTTTGGAAATTGCTGATAAAGTAATTAAGCATTAAAAGTAATTAGTATTGATACTGATGCACTTACTGCTGATAATTATAGGCCTCTAGTCTATGTCTACACCTCTCAACTAATCACATGGACAACTACCTAATTCTGCAACATTCCAAGAAACTGAGAGAATGCCTATTATCCTAGGAGACTGTCCCTTCGACCACTAGGTGTTGAAATAAAATATAAAATTTGGAAATGGAAACAAAGTTCATACTATTTGCGGAGAAAATGAAAAATATTTGTCAAATTTGTCCATTTTCCCCAAAGTAAATAACTAAGAACAGAAAACTAGTAAGAGAAGATCAGAAAGCAGTATAGCATGTTAATTAACTGAAAGCTCAGATAAATTCAAATTACTTTGCATGGGGTTCCCCCGAGTAACGCATCATCGCAGGAATCAACTTCCTCGGGTTGAGGTTGTTTGTGATCATCCATGACTCGACTGTTTCATATGCATCAAGCATAATGAGCTCTGGAGCAAACTTGTACTGCAGCATACAAGTTCCATACCTTGATTTCAATAAATATAGAGATGAAATAATAAATAAATAATGCCGCACATTGAATTAAAAAATTCGACAAGTACCTGAAGTTCAGCAGGCACTCCAGGTTTCTGAAGCACTTCCAATGCTTTTTTTGCTTCTCCTTGCTACATCAAAAAACTAAGGAAAAGTAAGCACGGAAAAATATATATGTGCACAGTTATTATAGAAAAATAAACTAACGTGAATATAATGAGAGAATAACAAGTTTAAGAAATGATGCTATTGTAAAAGATTATTTAGAGAAATGAACACTTAAATATGAGTGAATAACCCTGCAAGGTAAAAAAACGACTTCACCAGTAAGAATTATAGTTTTGTGGGTTGATATTGCAAAAAGAAAACTAAATACTTCTTTGAACAAGGCATCTTCTTTAAGACTGGTAATTGGTGGAGAGGCTTAAATTGGGACCAATGCTTGGCAAGATCCTTCTCCTCTAAGCCAGCTTTTCCAAAACATTTTTTCTATTTCTAATGCTCAAGATTGTTTTCAGGGAGTGTTGGAAAGAGGCAATTTAAATGTGTGAGTTTCACAAGAAGAAACCACTACGATAGAAACTAGGAAGAAGGTTGCTGTTCATGTAAAAGATGGAAAATGTTCCCTAAATCATTATGAGAAAAAAGAATTATTTTCAAAGTTCTAAATATCTTGCCTCTTTTGCTTGCAAATCTGCCACTTTCCAGCTGAATAATAGAGAAAGCAGGCAGATTGCTCCCATGGTAAACAGATTTGGGAAGGTAAGAACCCTGAGAAGACCAAGTTCTTCCTTTTTCAATGGCTTAATTGATCTTCGTTTGTTCTTGGCTTACAAAAGTTTCAACACTTGAAATAGGATTTGAAGTTTCTTGATTGTTTATCGTATCCAAAGATGAATCCACGGACCATCTATTTATTTACAGCCAATGGGCTACAAAGGGATTCAATTTAGTCGGTGAAAATTCTTGTTTCTTTGGTGCAGTCCTAAAGAAACTACAGCTTGGCTTCACAAAATTCCCTTAGCCGCAGTTGCATGGGAAAGCAAGAATTTGTGGCTATTGCTTCAAGAGGATTTTCGATGAATTTTTCCAAATGGTACAATTTAGTGCCTCTAACTGGTTAGAGGGCTCTTCATGAAGAATTTTTTAATTGCAAGTATTCTTCAATGAGACCTAGATTGAGGTTGTTTTGTCTGATTCCACTCTTTCAAGCAATGGACCAACGTCTCCTGGGATTTTATGTTGTTTTGTCTTCTTCATAAAAGTCTCAGCTTCTTAAATAAACAAATAAAAAGTGCCAAGAGGATGGTCAACACACCAATGAAGGATGAGAATAATCATAACATATCATTAGAAATTTCATATCGGTTGTAAATAAGGCACCTGAATATAATGGTGGACGACAATTTCATACTGCTCCTTTAGACCGGCAAAAAACACTAATTCCTCAACCCGACCATAACTGCAAGATATCATCTTGTAGATAATTATAATTATTCTATTGAAAATTATTCAATGGAAAATTATAGAAAGAGAGTTTTGATAATAATTACATCTGACCCCACCAATTGTCCATTTTACTTTCTAACCAGAAGATGAATACATAAAACAATGATCTTCAGCAGATAACATGACTGAGTACCTTTCTAAGAGTTTCATTGTAGTGACTTCATCCAATACATCTTTGCAATCACTGAGAAAAGCACGAAATTCTTTAATGATCGATTGGTACTCCGTACTTTGCCCATCGGATGCAGTGTCATCATCCAAGAGTAGGCGATTTATCTAAGATCAATAAACAAAGAGAAACAATTGAAACATGGAAAAAGAGACTTCATCCTAGCAGGGAACAAATAGTACTACAATTTCCTTTGAACTGTTTGTTCACCAACATTATTCCATCAGATGAAAATTGAAGTAAATTTTCGTTCCATGGTATCATGGAGAATATTAAAAAACAGTTGCAGACTGTTTATAAAGAGTCCCAAAAGTTAATGGAAAATTTTTCCTAATTGAATTAGTGTTACTATTTTCCATCAGTAGTCACATGTCTAGGACAGGAGCAAAAACCTTATCCAAATACAACTCAGTTGCCCATGTGGAAATCATTGTTATTTGGCACTTATCATCCTTGGTAAGATTATCAAGCTTCCGCAATAGAAAAGTTCTCAAAGCATCCTGCAAGTGAGACATCAGAAAATAAATACGCTGTACAATGCAAAATAATCAAAACTAAGTCGATATACAAAGCCCATGCAAGAAATATCCAATCTTATGTAGGTTTGCGATGAATGTTTTAGAACAACCATGACTAAGAGTATACCTAAGATTTAATTAAATGTGGTTCTAACTGCATTTATATTTTTAGAGTGGCAGCTAGGAGAAACAATCTATCAAGCATTATGCCTCCCAACAAATCAACCAGGTTAACTTTAACAATATGGCAAATTCGTCAAAGATGTTGCCAATTCAGAACAATATGTGGACAAAAAAATATCAAATTTACATGAGAGGATCAAGAAATCCAGAAATAATGAAGATCCCGGTTAACAAATGTACACATCTCTAACTAGAGTGTGTTTGTGGGTGGGGGGGAAAGGCTGCAGGATAAAACACGTGTGTTTTGTAACATAATCACTAAGCTACCATGCACAGTTGTTAAGCGGCAAAGATTAAGTGAAAATTGTTTTTCTTACTTGTTCACTTGCACTTATAAATTTCAGAGTGATCTCCTCAAAGGATAATATGTAGTTGATCTGCACAAAAATTATGTCTTAGCAACAACAGAAATCTACATGAAAGCTAAACAAACTATTAATCAAGAATCTCCAATAGTAAGTTGCAGAAACTTGATTGATATGATAACCATTTCTGATGATCAGTTTGGTATTAAGCAAATCACTTGGCACAGCAATAATTTTTTTTTTTAATTAAAAAAAAAAAAAAAAAAAAAAAAAAAAGTNTCTGCACAAAAATTATGTCTTAGCAACAACAGAAATCTACATGAAAGCTAAACAAACTATTAATCAAGAATCTCCAATAGTAAGTTGCAGAAACTTGATTGATATGATAACCATTTCTGATGATCAGTTTGGTATTAAGCAAATCACTTGGCACAGCAATAATTTTTTTTTTTAATTAAAAAAAAAAAAAAAGGCAAGCAAAATAGTTTAAGAGAAAGGGATTTCACTTTAGCATAGAAAGATGCTGCTCTGAGATAATCCCTTGATGCTAGTGCACCTTCAGCCTGCATCATAGAAACAAATCAACCTCCAAATTGGCAGCATTCTAAAATTTTATGATATTATGATAAGAAACTAGAATTAAAAAAATAAAAATTCAGAATGCACACAAACTAGCCAGCCAGTACCTGAGCCAGATAAACTTGATCTCTCTGAAGAGAATCACGGCAATTGGCTAGTGCTGCAGTGTACTCTTTCATGTCCAGATAAACCTTCCACATATCTCGGCCTTCATCATTAACAGAGACCTATGTTAAAGGAACAATTCTATTGTCATTGCAATGGTGGAATGAAGCCCAAAGAAAAGAAAGAAGAAGAAAGAAGACATGCCTGAAAAATGGAGTTTTGGTCATACGCATAAAATAAACCTGCAGTGGCATCACTACATAATCCAAGGATACCCCTTGAGATTGCCTCTGACGTCTGATCAAACTGGAGTTCCTCAATGATTTGCTCACTAATTCTATTTACAACCTAGAAATAATGAATAATTCAAGATGAATTGCAAAGCTAGAACAATAGAATACATAAATAAAAGTCAAGAAATGAATTTCAAAGAAATAATGAAAAATGCATCAGGTAGGAAACCTTGTGAGAAAGTCAAGAAAACCTTGTCTAAATTTCAAGGACATGAATGTCAAGAAAACCTCACCTAAATTTCAGGGATTTGAATTCCCATAAATACCAACTTATTAAACACACAAACATGAAAACCAAGGCTCTCTCACAGAGTTCTAAAATATTCCAAAAGGTTGCATGTGGTACAATTTAAAATAAAGCTTCATTATAAAAAAATAAATAAATAAAAGAAAATAAACAAATCAGTTAACACGAGTTTCTCAGTCCACGCACCTTAACCTTGTTACCAATTAGAAGCAAGAAATGAAATTCAGACACTGCCATGGAACTGGGTTTAACAGTTCCAGAATTTTCAGTCAACTTTGAATAATCCAAAAGCGCCTTATTTTCAACAAAATTTTCGTCTCCATTTGATGAACTGCATGAAGGTTAGCACAAAAGGTTTATTATTAACAGAACAATGTAGTCAATTATATCGTTCAGAGCCACTTGAAACTTTTTCTTCTTTTTCCTTTTGAAAAAATGACATTTGGAATTAAGAAATTAATAAAATATTACGTATCTAATTAGGAAACTCATAAAATATTAATATCTATGGAATTGGCCAGTAATATGTAGTTAAATTAAAACCCTCAAAGATAAAATCAGAATATACCAACTCTTACCTACGTTGTGATCCAAAATTTAACTCTCCATGATAAATGCCAGCTCCAGAAAGCCATGCAAAATGTATTGCTCTTCTTTGCTTTATGTAGAAATGCAGTTCACTGAAATGATTAAACGTCTCAATTTATAAGAGTATGGATTACCAAATATTAGATGGTAAAACAAGCTAAGAACAAAAGATTCCAAATGGCACTTGCCTATTTGGTATTTCGCCAGGAAGTTCCATGAAATGCACTGCACGTTCTAAATAAGTAGAGAAGACAGTCTGGATACACATAAATTTAAACAAACAACAATGTTAACAAGAAAACAATGTAGAGCACTTATATCAGAATGGAACTTATTTATATTTGAGTAGAGCTAGATTGCTAAGGAAAGGAAAATGGACATTCAAATAACTTCTGTCGGAGCTCCATGCATAACTAGTTGAGTACTGATCATTGCTGGAAGAGGCAGGACTGCCAAGGATATAGTAGAGCCGTGGGAAGTAATTGATAAGTAAGAAATCCTAGACCAGACCACATATTTCCATGCTCCTTTAGGTGGACCTTATATCTAGCCCTACTAATAGCATGGGGGGTAAAACAAAGTGAAGAAAGATGCCATCTTTATAATTCCATGTCATACACTAATTTAATTTCTAGCCTTCAAAACGTCATATTAATTAAATTCATATTTTATTCATATTAACCACAATACTCGAACTCATCGTTCTATATCACTTTTAAATATCTTTTTCCTACTTTATTTAGCCCTAAATTTTTCGCTCATATAATATGTAAATGAATTGTGGATAGCAAGAACATTTGCGAACAGGGTGCTTCAAGGAGGGAAAATAGTAAATTAAGAAAGTGGCACGCCATACATACAATTTCAATCAAAATTGCATAATCAATATCGATAGAAGATTAGTTTGTCACTTGAGCAACTATGAGCATTACAAGACTCAAAATGATAACACAAGAAGCCAAAATATAGATGTATTTTATTTTACAGAAGAATGAAGAAAAGAAAGACACACAAACTTCTGCTGCTACCATTAAGCTGTATAGGCACTCAAGTCATGAAAAAGGGCTTGCCTAGCACATGATTACATGCACTGATTTTAGTTGGTATCCATTAATTAGCACAGATATGTTATAACTTATAGCTACCGAAACTACTTACTATTCTACAAATTTGTTTTAGGACCATTATTACATTTTAGAAACATTTGTGCCTAGAACAAAAGCAGTATGAGCTAACTTAGAGAAACCTAGAAGGTAGATATGGAACATATAATGTTCTAACAGACATATTATAAGTTCATCTTACATAATTACAACATAAACCGGGTGTCACAGCCAATGAAGTACAACATAAGAATTGTATGGTAGGGATGGCTCAATTTGACTCATTTGTACAATACATATTTCCAAAGGCCAGGGCGAGAATCTAACACCATAAAATATAAAAATTCTGGACAAATCAGGGATTAAAAATTAAATTACCTCCAATGATCCTATTCCAGTAAAAGAGTACAGTCGTGTTGGAGTAACAGCCATTACATAATATTTCATTCCATTTAGTATGCTAGTTGTTTCCATCTGCATGAAAAGCAAGCCAAGTAAGCATGCACAGAATTGAAGTTGTAACTGACAGCTGTGTGCGAAATCATGATGACAAAATCAATTGTAAACTAAGAAAGCAGAAAGGAAATTCAACATAAAATAAATTAATAGGGGAATTATATTTTCAACCTTCATCTAATACTCTGTAAAGTTTGCAAAGTTTTTGAAGTCAACCTCATAGAATAGTCAGCTAACTAGTCTTAATGGTTAATGGAGAAAAATTACGAAATCTCCAGCAAAAAAGAACAGAAGTGCTCATGCGGTCAGAAATATTATAATTTTCTGAATTTCAATTAAATTTTAATTAAACATGTAGGGAGTCAAGTAGGTGGAAAGAACGAGAAAGATTAAGAACTAAAATATGGAAAAACAAACACAAATGGGCATGATCTACCTGCAAGTCCATAAAAGCTTCTGGAAGTTCTGATAATTCAAAAAGAAACTTTACATACTTTTCCTTCTTTTCCTTCTCATCCACCGCAAGTTCAAATAGTTGTCCATTGTCAGTACCAAGAATGACCTCCTTTGTAGAAGCTGCTCTTAAACGTGGCGTGCAGTAGTAACAATAAATTAATCAGAGCCCACTATAATGCAAATGTCAACCAGTGAACAAAAGTAGGATTTGAAAGCAAACCTTCAGTTATATGTTGCCTATTCCAGGCAACAGTATTTACAACAAGACCTTTCAATCTGGTTAAAACTCGAGGTTTAGACCACTTGGCGTGCATATAAAAGGTATCAGCACCACCAGTACCAACAATTGTCGTGATACAATGACTACCTCCCGGATCAACAAATACTCTGTGGATTGATTGTTCACCAGGCCGACCCACAGAAAGATCAAAGTCTGCATTCCCAAATATTTAGTGCTATGCAATCTTTATTTCAAGTTATACTGAAATATTTATGCCGTAAAGTAATGGCCAGATAAAAGTAAATTAAAAAGAAAGAAAGAAAAAACAAAGCACGATTCTGATTTAATGCACTTCCTGATCAAATTTTTGTAATATATTTACATATTTGAGCTAAAAACACAATAAGGAAGTGGAAATGTAAGTTCCACGTTCCACCTACATCAGAAATTACCCAACATTGTTGGCATGTGAGTCATGACTAAATCGAGATGAGATTACAGGACAACAAATCCCCTAAAGCTCAAGTATTATGAAGCTGAAAACCTACTTGAATCCAGTCACAATTTTTAAACCCCTGCATCGCCCTCGAAACAGAAAAATAACGATTTCGAATAAGTCAGCTAAATGAACAACTTAATAGGAATTCATATAGTTTACAGCTCTTGCTCCACATCAGTTCTACTAGCTGACATTCTCCTTCAGGAAAAATGATACTCCAAGACAAGAGCATAAACGATCGAAGCAAAGATTTCCGTGATAGTTGAAGAAGAAAAGTAACTAGATTAGATCGCATACAAGTAATCAGGAGAAGATGAAGAATCATACCGATCGAATCTCCAACTCCGAAGTCATAGCGGGTGACCCAACCTTTGCTGGTGCCTAACAAAATGACATCATTTCCAGCAGCCATGCAGCTGATGACTCCCCTCCCTTTGGCCGCATACCTTTCCAGAAGATCGACGGTGAAAGCCGGCCTCCCTTGCTCCATTTCTGAGAGCTTAGAGAGCTCAAGTGTCGAATCAGACAAACCTAGAAAAATTGCCGGGAAATTCTACTCCGAGGAGGAGTTCGTCAGCGATCACAGGGGTAACTTGCAACGTTTGATCATATCCACAGTTTGCTTGCGCTCCGGGAAGTTCTGGAAACGCACCGTATTGTTGCGAGGGTGCCCAATTCGATTTGCAACAGCCAACAGATGCCAACCGTACGGTTCGCTTTTGTTTAAACTTTTAAGAACCGGTTCAACCGACCCACTTTGGTTGGTTAACACTTAAACCCTGTTCGGAAAGATTGAGGGTTCAATTAGAGATCTTTAAAGAATGATTAGTAAAAATATGTATATTTTTTTCAATTATTTGTAAAAGGTATAATCACTTTTCTTTTCTTTTTTTTTTTTTTTTTTCTTCTTTGTTGATGAGCGATTTAGAGTTGCATTTTTTGAAGAGACGTAATATGTTCATGATTGTTATATAAGAAATGCAACTCTATATTTTATTGCGGACACAAAAAAATAGCTTTATATTTTTTAAATAGGTCAAAAATTGTCAATATTTTTATCAATTATAAAAAAAGGAAAAAAGAAAAAAAGAAAAAAAAAGACTCTAATCGAGCACTCAATCCCTCTTTGGAGCAAGAATTTTTAGGATGCGATGTCAAAACAGAGCTCTCCACACCATAGGGATTATAAGGTTGCACGAATATATGTTTGGTAGATATGTTTTAGAAGACTATTTTTCAAACTTTGTGATTTAAAATGGCGCAAATTCTACATAAATTGCATGAAATGTTAGACTTAGGGTTGTTTTCCAATAAAGCAAAATGAATCGAACTATTTATAAATGTAACAAAATATCATTATCTATCAGTAATAAACAACGATAGACACTCATAGATGTCTATCAATGTCTATCACGGATAAACTGTGACATTTTGCTATAGTTGAAAATATTTTCAGCAGTTTTGCTATTTAAAACAATTACCCTTATACTTATATTTTTTAAAAAAAAAATCCAATTCTACATTTATTAGCTTTTTGGCCCTTTATCTCAAATTAATTGATGTTTTGATGATAACGAACCTAATTTTGTTTACTAACAGCTAGTTGTCTTTAAAAGAAAAAGAATTTAATATTATATATGTTTGTGTCAAACGGTCAATTGTCTTTAAAATAATTAAAATATATATATATATTAATTTTAATCTTCACCTTTCATTTTACTTTTTGATCAATCCAATGATTTAAATTAGAATCCAACTTTTAGCACACTTCACTCTTTTTTTAAATATTTCATCTTCTCCAAATTTCAACAACAATTTCATATTATTTTTTAATCTTTCATCTCTTCATCTTATTCTTGAGAGAGATATTTATGTTGTGTGGATAGGTTTGTTGAGTGCTTAAACTTGTAAATCCACTCTATTTAGAGAGTTTGTAAGTAAAAGAGTTGTTCTAATGGTTTGATTTTTAACCGTGGAAAGGATTGAGTTTGTTCATGCGCCCGAAAAAAGAATGTTGTGGTGGTTCAACTTTAAGCCGAGGAAAGAGTCAAAGACTCTACTAAAGTATCCAAGAGGAGCTTGGAGATAGGCCGATTGTGCCGAACCACTATAAAATTGTGGGTGTTAATTTCTCTATCACTCTCCTACTTTAATTTTGCAATTAATTTATTGTAGTATTTTATTCTACGAAATTAATTGCAATATTTGTTCATTAAATAAATTGCTTAATGTTTATTTAGGTTGGTCGAAATAATTGATCTTTACATATCTCATACCAATCTTTTTATTAAAATTAAATTGAGTGCTTAAAAGTATTAGTTCTAGTTACTTGATTACTTCGGGTTGAAAATATTTGCATGAAATTATTATTATTATTTAAATTACTTGTTAGCAAAAGTTTGTTAATTTGCTTCGTTAGACACACTTTAGAAAAAAGTTTTAATTAGTTTTAAGAAACTCTTTTCACCCCTCTGGCTGCTATATCGATCCTACAACATTAAGATATATTAAGAACAACAAACCATCTAACATATTTCTGTAATGGTATGATATTGTCTACTTCGGTCATAACCCTCCTTCCTTTGTTTTTCGTTTACCTAAAAAACCTCTTACCCAAAAAGATAATTGTCTTCACCTATATGTCCTCATCTATCCAATGTGAGACTTTAGTTGCATTCCCAACAAGATACACTAAAAGTATAAAGATATTTTCAAACCTGCACTAATTAGATCACAATATCCAAAGCTATTTTCAAGAACACATTTGTCGAACGTATATTTATTGGACGAATCCTAAAACATAAAACATAACTGGCCAGTTGAATTTAACTATTTTTAGCAGGTGGTCGAAAATAATGAATCCAATCAACAATGATCATTTGTTTTGCTCTAAATGCTGATGATAGTATGTATGAGAGAGAGTTTGGAATTTAAATTTGATATCTATACTATCATATCTTTGCTGGAGCCACTCAACAATGGAAAAATGATGCTATACACAACATCTTGTACCAGTACTAATAGTAATTTCCTTTGATATATGCTAATGAACAATTACACTCAAAACCAAACATGTAAATCATCAGAAAAAAAAAATGAGAGTTTAGGAGGGCCACTCAGAAGTGATTCTTTGAGAGCTTGCAACTTGAAGATACGTTGAGTTTAGCTTCAGATGCGGCTTGAGTCTCTTCCAAATATGAACTTCCTTGTCCAATCTGATACCACTAGATACCTTGTGCGCCAGCTGACTTGCTTGCTGAGTGTACAAAACCAGAAGAATTCAGACCAAGCGTTACATGTTTGGGAGTGATTTTGAAATGATTAAGATCACTTTTGTCAAGTTTAAAAATACTCGAAGTCATTTCAATTTTAAAGTTTATACTTTTAATTGCATTTTTTCGTACTGTTAAAATTAATTTTGAATGATAAAAAGGATTTTTTTTTTTTTTGGTAATGATTTTGAAAAAAGGGATTTTAACCATTTTCCGATTACTCCCGAACATGCCACAAATTGTGTAGAAAAGATGAAATCTTGGTAATGAAAAGCAGCAGCAGGTAAATCACCTTGCATATACAGAATACCATAGCCATTGAGTGCTGTGACCCATGGAAACCCAATCTCCAGGGAGTTCTGCAGCTGCTTGTTCTCCCCCTAAAGGAGCGAACTGTCCCAAGTGCTTGTACCTTTTAAACATGGAATGGAAAATCTTTTGCCTCAGATGTAGAGAGGAGGATGTGGTGGAATTATTTGTGAACCTTTTCGTGATCTAATCTTCTACAATTAAGGGAAATTAAGGTAGAATAGTGCATTATGAGATAGCAATGCGAAATCTCATTATTCATGTTAAAGAAGATACTGAACAGCAGTTTGAACCAGAAGAACAAATGGGAAGGAACCATAAATCCTTGAGGACAGTTTCGTGCTATGACCTCATGACGTGACATCAAGGATGATCTATTTGCTAGAAATTCTTTGGATGTTTCTTAAACGGATTAATTTGGTTCTTTTGACATGAATTGGCACAAACTTTTACTATATGTATATGTCTGCCTAGCTAAAAAGTAGCAATCATGCCATCTCCTATTGCTAGCACTTGAGATTTAAAACTCTTCCATATTTGTCATTTTGTTTTAAAATTTTGGGATAGATTTCTTGATATACTCTGTGTTTGCATGTTCGCTTGGCTTCTAATAGGGATTGCCAGGATAGTATGGAGGCGGTCTTTCTCCAGCCCTTTTGTAATGGAGGACACTTTTTAACATTTTTTTGCTATATATTAGCTTCAGAGAAATAAAAGTCTTTATGAGTCTTGAGATTTTTTGGATGGAGGTTTAGAGTGCAGATCACTTCAATGCCTATTTTCTGGGTCCATTCATTATTATTATTGTTCTAATTTGTGTGTGTACAGTTACCACTTATCCAAGATCCTAAAGAGGGTCTTGATGAATTTTCTCTCCGTTTCTGTTTTTCTTTTCTTTTTGGCTTTGGTTCTATGGGGCTTTTTATGATGGCCTCGTCTTTGTACTTCCAGTTCATTGCTTTTCACATGTAAACATATTTAAAGCATCGCAATTGAACACTATAAAAGATGTTGCCTTAAACTGAGAATACTCCTCCTTCGGTATGGAACATGAAATAGAAAAGATAAGCTGCAGACATACCGAAACGGAAGAAACTGATGACGTCCAGAACTCTTAAAACGTCGAGGGCCTTCAGGATTCTCAGTGCAATGCTCCCTGCGGTTGAAGCACCTGCAAAGATACGCACCTTGTTGGGCAGCAACCTGAACAGGAAAATATTAATTAAATAGCTTGAAAGTCT
Organism: Citrullus colocynthis; assembly: GCA_031780015.1. Classification (NCBI taxonomy): domain Eukaryota; kingdom Viridiplantae; phylum Streptophyta; class Magnoliopsida; order Cucurbitales; family Cucurbitaceae; genus Citrullus; species Citrullus colocynthis. Next base: position 1,001,052 of record QLSR01000342.1, read on the forward strand.
CTTCCATGTAGACCACAAGTTTACAAGAGAGCGGACTTGACCGTGCAAGTTTATATCAATGAAGATGTGCATTTACCTGTGCAGTAGCAGGCAGACTTTTCATCTGCGTGTCAGCATGAGAAAGAGCTGACTTAAATCCTTCAATATCTATTTCGTTCTCATGTCCCTGAGAATCTTTTAATAGATCTTTTACATCGCGTAGATGTTTGCTCCTCAAATATATTTCAACTTGAGGATACCTTATGATGATATCATCAAGAACATCTTGAAATTCTGTAACTGTCAGGGTTCCAGAGTTATCTTTGTCTGCGGCTTCAAATATGGCGGCGATATCTTCCTAGTGAAAATACCATTTGCAATTGATAAGCAGTCAAAAACTATAGTAGTCGATTGCAAACTACTATTACGAGAAATCCCTCTGCAGCTCAAGAGAATCCAAAAGTCAAATACTTCAACAATTAAAAGAATTTAAGAACTTCAGGGAAGTGATAAAATGGGTGAAAATCTAGATCTTCAAGAACATCGGTCAAATTTGATAAATGTTATACTGTTGTACGAAAATGCTCTTATCAAAATCATATTGCCAGACAGAACTTGCACTAAGATATAATCAAGCAGTTATGGCTTCACATACCATAATTTTGCGTTGGTCAATTGTAGCACAATCACCAATGGCATACACATTTTGAGCCCCCTTCACTTGAAGCCATTCATCAGTGGCTAGAATGCGTCTACTACCCTAAATGTCAGAAAGAACTAATAGTTAAGAACAGAATAACCACCCATGAAAAGAATTGTTGCATCATGGGAAACATATAAGACCAGATGGAATGAATGCATCAATCAAGTCTAGCGAAATCGTGAACTTTTGTTTCTATCCATTCTTCTTGCCCAATGACACACACAAGCACTTAAATCTTGATCAACAAACCTGGCCAATCTGCTCCATGAAATCCTTCACAACAGGACGAGTCATAATGCCCGTAGACCACACAATTAGTCCATGCGGCATTGAACAAAGTTCTCCAGTTGATTTCACCTTCATCTTAATTTCTTTATCAGATACACTGACAACTCGACATCCTGTGTACACATCGATACCATCTCTTAAGAATTTTTGCTCGGCGAATGAACTAATTCTTTCATCAAACCTGTATTAAGCAAGCAAGATTTCATCAACTTGCCAAACCAATAGATCAATATAAAACGATGGTGAGCTTTTTTCTTTTATACATTAATCCTCTTAAAGCTAGAGTACGTACTTAATGTATTGATTTTTTAAAGAATCTAGAGCTACATAAAAAAGCAGGCTTAGTGTAAAGCCTCATTCCTTACGCATTCAAGATGTGATCTCCGGATTGAATTACTGAAATTTTCACCAGATCTTTAACCGAAGGATATAAGTTAACTAAATCTTCTTCAAAAAAATCATGAAGCTCTGCAGCAAATTCAACCCCAGTGGGACCCCCTCCAACAATAACGAAATGAAGATTTCTCCTTCGCTCTTCTTCACTTAGACTAGGAATCACGGCCATTTCAAAGCAATCTATCACACTTCTGCGGATCTTCTGAGCATCTTCCACTTCCTGGAATGGTTACCAAATCATAACATGGGAATTTACGGTGATCAACAAAAGAAGCAAGGACCAAGTTAGGCAAACTGCCAACAAAATTTCAGAAAACTGGCTAAGCCCAAAGAGATGAATATCAAACTATGAAAACAGGACTGCTTACCTTGAGAAAATGGCAGTTCTCCTTCACACCAGGAGTATTAAAAGTATTAACTTGCGCTCCCATTGCTATTATCAAATAGTCATATTCTAAGGCAAATTCCCTATTTCCAACCAAGTTGTTGTCAACATTAGACCGGCAGAAAACCTTCTTGTCAGCAGCATCGATCCTAATGCATTCAGCTTCCCAGAATTTAATTTCTCCTTTTCTCTGTTGCAGAAGTAATATTGTTGTAATTAGGCAGCTTCATGATTTCAATTGATTATGAATAAAACATGACAAAATTAAAGAACTGTACTCTTCTCCAAGCGACTTTTTTGTGAAAATGTACAGTTGACCGATACTTTGTGGGGTGCTTTGCACCATTCTAATGGTAATACACAGCTTTATCAGATTAATTAGGATTGGAGGTCTTTTGTTATGAATCCTTCAAATCAAGCTTAGGAGTTAGGGACTCTTCATCTCTAAGGGCAAAGGCCCGTAGGCTTTGTTCTTCTCCCTTTTGTGATGAATACATGGTGTTAAACCTCCAATAATTTTTTTATAAAAAAATCTATCTATAATCTTCTCCTATTTTATTACATGTGTATTATGATGCTATTGATTACATTAAGCATATCATACAAATTACCTTCTTCACGATGTTTCGAACTGGTTCAACAATGCTTCGTGCTTCAACTGATCCACATGTAACACTAGGCAATAAAGGAGTAAATGAGAAATAATTTTGAGGCGAAACAACCTGAACATCATATTTTGAAGCATCCAGATCCTTGAGGAAACTGGTACCGGCCCATCCTGTTCCAAGCACTAGAATTCTCTTTTTTCGGCACTCTTCAATAGGACTGTCAACGTCTGATTGTGAATCTGCATATGCCAATAGACCTCCGCTACTGAAGCCAAAACAAACCATTTCAGAGCCAGAAAATTTAACAAATGCAAAACTAACGATTTTATTAGTCCCCTTGATATTCTTCCATTTAGTACTACAAACTACTAAAAGAAAACAGAACTGAAGAAAACGAAATAAGTGTTCATTCTTACATATCAGTCATCACAACTAAAATTTAGTAAATTACTATATACATTTTGAGAACGTAAAAGATAACAAAACAAATATGCGAACCAGTCAAGGATGAAGAAACTGAAAGCTAAAACATGAAATCAGAACTTAAAATATCGAGATCTATGCCATGGTTCCAGTGACCACCCATTCCGTCACTCCATCGTTTTACAAACTTAAATAACCTATTTCCAAGCCCATAGTCGATCATCCATTGAATCTTGCAACTCAAAACAAAGCAGATTTAGAGCTGTTGAAAGTTAAAGCAAGAAATCTCAAATCAGAACCAAGCAATGTGGTGACTGTAAGAAGGAAAGACATTGTTCCTCAATTATTTCTCGTGCCTCAAATTACGAGCGAGAAATACAGTATAATAGATGAAGTTAGTAGGTAGAATAAAAGGAAAATTGAACGCGAGGAGAAGCAGAAACCTTAGGGTGCTGATGAGTAGAAGCTTTGAATATGCAGGGGAGCCATGAAAAGCTCTCGAAGCTCTAGTGAAGAAGGAAAAAATTGTCATATCAGCGGAAGAAGACGATGGTGAGAACTCTTGAGAGAATAATGGATGTGAATGATTGTGTAGAAGAAGAGCTATTTGACAATAACAAACAGAACGGGTGTAAACGGGGTAGATATTTTGCACCAATGTATATTATTATAAAGTATAAACCGTTTCCCATGTCATTTGTCCACGTAAGCAGCGTCATTTAATGCTTTTAATTAAAAATAAATTGAGTCATACGATTAAAAAGATATTCATAGGGAATTTTTTATTTGAGAAAATTTTAGATGGTGCAGCACACTTGTTCATGTGGGAAATTATTTTAAAGGCGAAAATGGTTTAAAATATTTATAAATATAATAAAATTTTATTTTTTTGTTTGTGATTGACTGTAGTAGATTTCGATAGACATCTATTATAAATAGAAGGTAAAAGTTTGTTATATTTGTAATTATTTTTAACCATTTTTTCATATTTTAAAACATCCCATAAGAAATTATGGTAATTTTTTTATTAAAAAAAATGTGTGTGAAAAAAAGAGGAGCATGGATTAAGTATAGAAGTGCAACAAAAAATTGAAAAACTAAACTGATCCACTACTAGTCTGATTTGGTTTTTTTAGTATAAAATTAGACATATTGATTTGTATTTGGAGAATCCAAGGGCATATATATCCTTAAAAATAAAGTCTAACATTAAGTTTCTTTTAATATTTGAATTATTATGGTGTGTATATATTTATAATTTAGAAACAATATCAATTATTAAAGAATGTGTATGTTTTTTATTTAGAAAGTTCCAAAAAAAAATTAAATCGTTCAATTTCAATCTAAAAAAAAAAATGGACTCATTTTAATTTAGCAAAAGAACCCATTCAAAACAAATTTGGAAATAAAAATTAAAATTTAGATAAAAAAAAAAGAAAATATCAAAGAAACAAACCAAATAAAATTCAATCAATTGTTTTATTTTTATTGAACATCGATTTGAATCTCTTTATAAATTCGATTGGTTTAATTTGACTCTTAATTGATCCCCAAAAATGATAAAACTAAATCAACCATCACTCCTATTAAGTACAACCTTAGAAGTGTCTCATCATTCCTCTTTGTAGAATAAACAAATTAATTAATTGTCGAATATGGACAAATTATGGACAAATTATAAAAAAAAATTATGGACAAATATGAAAAAAGAAAAAACAAACTAATTATGGACAAAAGGGACTCTATGCCACGTGGATAAATCCTATTTGTTTATTTGCATGAGGGTTTTGGCTTTGAACCAAAACTTACGGATCTACACTTACCAAATTTTGACACGTGTGCAATATTTATTTTTCTTTTCTTTTTATAAAAGCACCGTTATTTAAATTCTTGGTTTTGAAAACTGTTGAATTTTATGATGGAAAGAGTGTAAATTTTAAAAATATATATATTTTTATGTTTTGACTTTATTCAAATTTTAAATATAAAATATTAAAATGTAAAATTATATTAAAAATTTTAAAATGCAAATAAATATAATATTTTACGTTATAAATTCAATTATTTTAGTTAGATTAAAATATGCATTATAAATGATATGATATAAAATAATAATGATAAGTATACAAAATCGTTAACATAAAATGTATTCATAAATTAATAATTAATACGTTAATCATAATTTAATTTTATGGTTTATAAATATATTATCAAATACATTTTGAATAATTGTGTAAATTAAAATTCAATTTCTAAATTTTAAATTTGTTATCAAATGCATATTTAAAAACATGAAATACAACTCTGTTCATATTGAATCTATTGCCTTCAAATTTTTATTTTTAAATCGCGTACCAAACAATCTATCGTTATCAACAATCAAGTCTTATTATACTGAAGTCAATGATATAATTCTTTAGTCTTTAAGTTATTGATCTAAAGAAATCATGGAATATATTATTAAGAAAGGGAGAAATTTTCAATCTTTAAATTAAGAAAAGAAATAAGATGAAATTGTTGTCAAGTCTTTCACAAGTAATGATTTTGTAATTAATTGAAATTCCTTTGTCAATAATTCAAGAGAAAAGGCCCATTTAACTTAATTGATATTAGTCAAGTTATTAATCAATCATTAAGGTAAAATAATAAGAGACAGAAAGAATATTAAGGTCAAAAAATATATATTACTTTGCTTTCCACAAAAGCAGATTCCCGGATTAAAAGAGAGAGAAAGCATGGGTCGGATGTGATCTAGAAATAATTAGGCTAAAATATATCTTTTGTACTTTTATTCTTAAAATTTTCAAAATTTAAAAAAGACAACATTAATTGAAATAATTAGGGTATGTTTGGTAAAAGATTTAGATTTTGTTTTATATTTTCAAATTTACTGAGTTCAATAGACATGTGTTTGACAGACAATCCATATTCTGAAAACTGCTTTCAAATTCTATAATTGCAGATTTTGAAAACAATATTTTTATGTTTCTATTATACCAAGATTTTAAATTTTTATATGCAGAATTATATTATATAAAGATAAAAATATTTAGAAATACAATATATCAAGTTATAAACTCAATTCATTTTAGAAAATAATATAATATTTACTATGAATTGTATTATAAATTATATAATGTTACAATGTAATAATTATATAATTTCTTAACATAAATTATATTCATAATTAAATTAATATTAGTTTATTGTCAACTAAATATTAGTAGGTAGCTACAACTTGTTTTATAATTTATATATATATAGAACCCAATACTTTTTAAACAATTGTTTAAATCGAAATTCAATTTCTAAATCGCTACCAAACACGTATCAAAAGGATGAATATAACTTTATTTTTATTGAATCTTTTATTTTTAAATTATTTACCAAACAGGTCCTTAGATACGCCTTGTTTTTCCTTTTTCTCAATTTCATACAAATATATAATATATTTTAGAGAGAGAGAGAGATCAATTTTCACACATAACCTTGACAAGATATATTGTCTTTTACTATAAAGTTTTCATTAAATTAAAATAAATTACAACTTAAACTTTTATCCCCCCCCCCACCAAAAAAAAAAAAAAAAAAAAAAAAAAAACCTTAACAAATGGTTGCTATGTTTAGGTTAAACTTGAATGAGTATTTCAATTTTTGCCTTCTAATAATTTTTTATATTAGAAAAATCATGAAATTAAAATTATGTCAAAAAAAATTATAACATATATATCTTGCAAATAATTGATAATTTTAGAGATTATTTTTATATGTATAATTTCTATGGTTAAAGTTAGTTAGTGCGGATTAGTGAAAATCAAATCAAAAGTATAAATTGCAACCCTTAATCTAAATTTATGGTTCTAATAAATAATATTCAAAATTTAAGGTTTAACTTGTTTGCCATTCAAATTGATCTACACATTCCAAAAGTAAGGATAAAACTTTTATCATAAAATAAATCATAAAATTGCTTGACCTCATTTATGGAAGGAACTAACATCATAAATGATCTACCATGCTTTTAAAAAATACAAAAAATATTACAATAAATAATACAATTTAACCTAACCGACATAAAATATGCTTTAATCGAGTCCTAACCTAAATTGTAGTTAAAAAATATTCTATATTGTACTAAATAAAATAATGGATAGTCTGTCTAAACATCCATAGACAAAGAATTGAATTCCAGGTGTAAAGTAAGGTTGTAACGTTGTTGTCTTATTCTCATTCCAACAAAAATGTTCCAAACTATAACCAAACTAGATTTTGCCATTTTTCTTTTTGGATTTACTCTATCTACTGTAGTATAGGTTTAACCAGTTGCTTATAAGAGGTTGAACATTTGGATTGTTTGTCAAGAATAATTAACATCATAATTAAAGAAACATTTTATCTTAAATCTATTTACGAATAGGGTGTGTCGTCTAAATATGAAATATTTAGCGTCCCTCCTTGTTACATGCAAATATAAAAATATTGTGTAATTTAATTGATTGAGTTAAAAACTTAGATTAATATATTATTTGACATGATCCGACATGATCCTTTCAAAATAAGGTTTTATAACAATTTTTTTTTTAATTTTAATATTTTCTTTCTTTTTCTCTCAACTCACATTCTAGTTCTTTTTAAAATTCACTTCCATATCTCTTTTTCAATATTTTTTTTCCATACTTTATATTTGGCCACGGCGGCGACGAGTAAAGTTGTTTTTTCTTACTTTGGCAACACTTGGAAGTTGACGGCGACGTAGATAATTTTTTTAGACAATAAAAGAACTAAATGCAAAAGGCAAGAATTGAAAAGTAAGAAAGAGTGACAAAAAATGAGAGCATGCAAGAGCGAGAGAATGATCAAGTAGATTTAGAACAAGAATAAGAAGAAAAAAATGTTATAAAAAAAACACAGTGACGTCAGCAAAAGGTTAGCTTTGTTTTGAAAAAGATGGTGAAATTCAAAAAAGTTTAAGTCATTCGTGCAAAGATTTCGAACATATTTTAAAATACTAACACAAACTTTTAACATAGACTTTCTCAAATATGGTTTAGGCTTTAGGGTTTGTTTTCATCCTTCGTAATTCTTTTCGGCCACATGAAGGTTAGGAAAAATAAATTTTGAGGATAACCCAAAAGCATCTCAAGAGAATATGAGCATTTCTATTTCTCCAAGTTTTAACCTTTGTCATACCCCTACTTTTTATAGTTATCAACTTGAAAACTATATACCATAACTACTTTAATTCCTTAACAAGGTGTGAAAACGCACACGATAAGTGATATTGTGGTCTATTGCGGATAGACAGTGAAATTTTTTTATATTTATAAATAGTTTGATATCTTTTTTATTTATAATAATTTTCCTTCAAAATATTGTAAATATTAACTGTTATTAGATATTCATTAATACTCATCCTCCCTTTTTAGACTTGTTCTCCCTTTAGTTCTTTTTCCTCCCTTTAGTTTAGCCATTAGATTAAGAATTGTTCTCTACTCTACTTTCTCCATCTTTTTGTATTCTTATTATTTTTGTTAGTATTCTTGTTTTACAAAGCTTTGGAAATACTCCCTCACAAGCTTTTATTTTTCTTCTTCTTTTTCTTTTTGCCCTTTACTTTAGAGAGAATAGGGATAATTTTTGTTGGGAGTACCAATGGTTTTTAAGTGAATGACTCCTTTTATGAATTATGATTTCATTTGGCTCTTTTGGAAGGAGAAAAGCAATTTAGTAGGTTTAAAACTTTTTAAATTGATTTTAGTTGATTACAAAGGACTTATTTTGATAACCATTCAATATTTTAATATCTATTTTCAAAATTGGTAAAAAAGACTTGTTTTTGCTTTAGAATTTGGTGATGGGTTCAAATGCTACTTCAAGAATGAAAATTATTGTAAATAAATTAAAGTCAAAGAATTATGACACTAAAATTATTTAAGTTTTTTTTAATAATTGTCGATTTCTTACAATTTTAATAGTGATCTCCAAATCATTTTATAGCTCTGAAAAGGTGTTTGGGGTTGTTATTATAATTAGCAATTATTATAGTTTGTGAGTTATAATAGCATGTGTTTGGAGTGTAGACTATTTTAATTTAGGTATAATAGTTTGTGTTTTGAGGGTAACTATTTTAGTCTTGGTAGAAAACAGTAAACGAAAAAAGGAAAAATAGGATGAGTAGAAAATTGTAAAGTAACAAATAGGGCTTTGAAATAGTCAATTATAAATTATAAATTATAATAATTGGAAATACTAACTATTATAATAGGAGCTCCAATCTTCAGTAGGATTTTCGAAACAAAACTTCAATGGTTTCCATCCAAAACTAACAACACGGTTACTTTTTAGCTCTTTTTCAAAGTTTAAGAGTATTTTTTACACAAAGTGCATAGTCCAAGAGCATTTTTTTTATTGCCTTTTGTTAATATGAGCCTATATAGTTCAACTACTTTAATCACATGCTTTCAACTAGAAGTTACCGATTTAAATTTCTCCGCTACTTATTAAACTAAAAATAAATAAAATAAAATAAAATAATAATTTCATTAGTTTGCTAACCCGATAGTTACGTGAATATAGTCAAGACTTATTATAAAAATGTACTAATTATCAATTAAGACGCAATGGGTTTATCAAAACGCAATATGAGATAAATAAAGCAAAATAGTTCCTTTTATCAACAAAGTGGTTGTAGTGTAGTGGTGAGTAATTCCACCTGTGACACGTGTCCCCGGCAATGGTGGTTTTTTTTTGTTTTTTTTTTTTTCAAATTTAAATTTAAACCTTATTATTATATTGAAGTGGCTTAATTGAGTTATCGGCAGTTGGTGGGGTCAACCGTCACTATTGGCTCATATGCAAGAATTGATGAGGCTATGGCCACCGAGATTGAGGAGATCTTCCAAACATATACTCAAATTCAAACATCTCAATCGCCTCTCTTCATCTTTTGAATACCGACACAAAAGATTTATCCTAAAACTTCCTACGATTTTGATTTGGATATTTCCAAAATCTCAAATAGAAAAATTTCTTCCAATCTCGCATAACACAAAGATTTTGTAACTTAATCATGCTCGTCGAAACCATCAAAACTTGGATCTTTTTCAATACTGATATGTCGGTAGATCCATATATTGAATAGTTCGACATCAATATTTCTAACTATCTCTAACATCTTTTATAAATACTTATAAAATATATTTAAAAAATATCATCAACCCTAATCTTACACAAATGTATCTATTATAAAAATGTCATCTTTTATAATTTGATAGTCCTTATACTTTAAAGTTTATAACAATTTAATCCCTGATTGTGAAAAATATCTTCAAAATTGAGTGTTATAATTTATAACAACTTAGTTTTTATAATTTATGAAAAAAAAATGATTTTCAATAAACTTGTTGATCTATATGTACAAGAAATTTCATTAAATTTTAATAATATTTTTTTACAATAAAGAATAAATCATCACAAATTGTAAAATACATTAACTAAATTGTTGCAATGATGAAAGTTTAAAGATGAATAGTGGTTTTTAACCTACTAATAACAATATCCATTACTTAGTCTGTGAGCAGAACTAAATATGATTATCATTCTATATAATTTTTATAACTTTTTTTGACTTGCAAAAATATATGTTAAAGTCATATTTTATCAATATATCTGTTAATATATCTATAAAATCAAAATCTCTGTGTTGATATCGAAATCGAGGTTGAAGGAAGAAAACCAAATTGGGTCATTTTTAATCAGCTTGATAATTCTATGGATGCATTAATATACATTTGTTGAGATGTAAAACTGTGAACTTTCCTTGTACCTATTTTGTCATGTACACTGTTTTTTCAAAATTTCTTCGGACAACAGTGAATGAAGTAGCTGTTGCAATCGGCCAGCGCCAGGGCCTGGCATGAACACCGAATCGTTTCCACGCACCGAACATGGGTCGGCACCGCCTTCCGAGCTCCCTATGCACCATGCCCCTGGTGAAAATCTGCTTGTTCTGCCAAGCAGTTCTTTATCTATCTTGTCCAAGACTGAATCATCCTTGGCAAACTTTCGAGCAAATGGGGCATTGCTACTGACCATTTTATCGAAGTCCTTCATTGTCAAAGAGAGTGGATGCTGCTTTGGAGGGTTGTCCCAAGCAATGTAATGGAGGTCATGGCTTACTGCAGTGTGGCGAAATTCGTCATTGTTGCAGATCACCGTGTGAAAATAGCCCTCGGGCGATGAGAGAAAATTCGTGTAGTACATGAGAATGGTTCGTGGGAGATTATCCCATCCCCATATGCAATACTCAACGAAAGATCGTGTCAGCATTACCCATGCCGAGCCTACAAATATAACATACGAAACTGAGTTCTAAGGACTAAAAGTTCAGATATTTGAAAGGACTCCAAACAAAGCTACCTAAGAGAAGGACGATCACCGACATCGAAAGCTCCTTCCCAAAGGCAGCACCACACAGGCAAAAAACAACTTTCATTGGCTAAGAAAACAAGCTCTTAACAATGCTAATGGTTGGTTACACATGGGAACTGCTTGAATGATTCTAGGGAGCCCAACTAATCTATTTAGTATGAACTTTTGTTTAATAAAATATCATAGCTAGATAGTTCAACTTAAGTTTATAAATGAACTAGAAAAAAATACCTTCTAAAAATGGAAAAAGATAACCTTTGTTATGTTACAATACCACAGGGAATAAATGCACCAACATTCAGATTAGTACAGGAAAGAAATGCAATACATACTAACCTGTAAACAACTTGAAGGATGTTGGAAGTGAGCGTCGTTGAGTTGTCCAAGCAAGTTCCGATTTTTTGGATAAGTAAAGACCTGGATCAATGATGATTGGTTTCGCTCTGTGACTCCTGAAATGATAAATAGATGTTGGCTATCATAACATGATAATACTTATAATAACTAGATCAGAACAAAACTTCAAGGCATTAACTATTACATACAATTTCCACCCCGCGATCTGCGAATGCTCGATAAAATTGAAATTTCTAGTCAAGTTGGAGAACACATGAAGCAAATCTGCACAGTTGAAGAGAATTTAATCACATGGAAATATATTCATCTTCATCAATAGGAATTGGAAAGATGAAATGATCATAGAAATATAGAACAAGTGCACTAACCATCTTGTGTCATCAATGGATAATCTGAAGCACTTAAGTTAATAAACCAATCCCAGTCCAAACTCTCCCTCAACAAAATCGCTATAGCTTGAAGCGTGCAAGCAATCATTGTAGGGCCTTTATAAGTAACCAAATTGGATTGAGCCATTACACGCACATTCTCTACCTCATTGAATGTTGAATCAGCCTTAACTAGATTCGTCAGCTCCAATCTTTCGCGGGGTGGAGCCTCGAGATCCATGTGCAGAACATATTGATTTCTTGGGTGATATACAGCCTGCAAGGTCCTCATCATTCTACGACTATCGCCCTTTGTACCCGAAATTAGATAGGCTAATCTTGGAGGTTCCATTTTCATAACACCACTTGCTTCTTCCAATGAACTTCTTAATTCAGGCTCAATGAAATACCCACTTGAATCCTCCTCTTTTGCAAATGAGATAGCATCAAATGGCAATTGCTCATCACTTTGTGAAGGAATAAACAGCCCGGAAGTGGCTGTTAGAAGCAGGGTAACTGAAATGAGCAGACTAGCAAAGAATGGAACAATCCATTTTCTATCACTGAACATCCTTCCTGAATGAGAATTCATGTTCTTCCTCATCCATTGCGAATTTAAAAAGCCACCCACATTCGCTTTACGCCCAATCATTCCGGATAATGCTCTTAACCACAGATTAATAACCCACAAAATTACTATTTCTATCACTCACTGCTCTGCCAAATCCTCCAATGCTGTTATTAAGGCGACCGACAACAAATTGGCCAGAATCCCCACTGGCCTTATGCAAGAAGCAGAGGATAGAATGAAAATCATTCGAAATACATTCTAACGTTGCTCAGAAACAACCAAAACAAGCTCAAAAGAGAAACCCATTTCATATAAACAGCGATCTAGCCAAAAACCGACGGGGAAAATTAAAGAGAAGTAACTCAGAATGAAATGGAGGAAGAAGAAAACGGAAAGCAAGTAAATACAATTAAGTCGAAACGCCCAATTAATCAAAAGAACAAATAACAGCTAGATTTCCTCAAGCAAACTCAGATCTAAATCGATTGAAGTAAACTACAGAGCTAGTGGCAGGGAAACGCTCAGACTGAGAGCTTCACAGAGCTCATAAGAGAAGAGAAGAAAAAGAAACCCAATAGTTGGGAAATCAAAAAAGGGGGGAAACAGAGAGAATCCTGGGTATTTAGAGAATGAATCAGAAACGGCAAAAAGAAAGAGAGAGAGCTGAAATCAAATGGGGTTGAAGTAACTGAAAAGCTTAGAATTTTGGGCTGGTTATTGTGTTGAATCGATGGGTCAGGAACAGTAGATGATCGGCCAAAGGAAGAAAGGGAAAGGTAGGGCAAGAGGAAAGAGAGTGAAAATGGAGAAGAAAGAGCTGACCGTACAGAAATGGCCGATGGAGTGGATTTGGTTTTGCTTCAAATGTTGGCATTCAAAAAATATATAATAAAAACAAACAAATAAAATAAATAAAGAACACGCGGTTTAATCAATTTGTTCAATCAAAAAGAAGAGCAATTTGATTTCTCATGATATTATTTGTTTTTATCTTTTTTTTTTTTACTTCCCCACGCTACCCTTAGGCGCGTTTAGTTCACCCACTAATACAACCCAATTATATATTTGTAATATTTAACTGGTTGGTTAATTTTTTTATAAAATAAACAACAATTTTCTTTTCGTCCCTCAACTTATTTACTATAAATTTTATAACCATTTAATTGCTTTGTGAAAATTTTATAAAATTAAGTGTTCTTTTTTAAAATGTAACAAGGTAGGTTTTTTTTTTTAATATATAAATACATAATTTGATTCTAATTAGGTTGTTAATCAATATGGGGTAAACAATTTCATTTGATCTTAACAATATTTTTTACAAAAAAGACTAAATTGTTACAAATTTTTAAAGTAAAATAATTGAATCCACTAAAGTTTAGTGACTTGTTACAAAATTGAAAGTGACAGGGGGCTAAAAGTATTTTTTAACCAAATAGCTTAAATGTCATTTAGATTATGAGCTTTCGAGATTATTTTATTCTAATCCATAATAAAATGTCATTGTGTATTAGTGATAGACACTGATAGACATCAATTAATTTCTATCAATGATAGATAATAGACAGTAACATTTTGTTACATTCGTAAATAAATTGATACATTTTATTATATTTGAAAGCAGCTAATTTTAGTATGTGAATGTTAAAAAGAAAGTAATTATCTTGATCTTCGGCTTATAAGACTTGTTTGGAATAATGATTTCTAAAGTCTCAAGACATTTTTTTCCTTTTGGAGTTTGGAGATATAATTTTTCACCCTACTAACATAAAAAGAGTAGACAATGTAGTGTAAGTTTGTGTATTTATTGTGACAACCTGTTTAGGTTGGTTGGTGTGAATATTTGGTGAGAGGTAGATATTAAATGACAAAAATAACTACATTTAAGAGAAAATGTTTTTTTTTTTATTTTTTACTAGAACTTCCATAGACATTTTAAAAATTCAATTACCAAAATATATCTAAAATTTAGGGGATTGCACTTGGGAAAGCACAAACTTTTGGAGTGATTAATTGTTGTAAATAATTTGAGGGTTAAAATTAAAAACTTAGCCCTAATAATAGTTTTGGTAAACTTTTAATTTAGTTCTTTAATGTTTGAATTTAGTTTCTATGATTTATGTTTATTTCAATTTGTTTGTTGTAATTTGATTAATACCACACAATTTGTTTCTAAATTGTGTTTTATCTACTCGAAATTCTCATATATTTTATTTTATTATTTGACTTAATAATAAATCCTAAAATAGTAATTACCAACTAATACAATTATGAAAGGAGAAATGATCACGTGATAAAACTTTGTCAAATATAGCTATTGCAGGGAGGATTTATGAAGCTTTCTAAATTTTAGGGACCAAATTAAAAAAGTTTAACTCATTTAGACTTAATTGAAACTAAACTAAATTATAAGAACCAAATTCAAACTAAACACAAACTACATTCACTAAATTGAAACTTTTAAACTCATAAGAAAAAAGAAAATTTCATTAAAACCCACCTCAAGGGAAAAAAAAAAAAAAAAACAACAAGTCACCAAAAATTATATCCATAATCCAACTCGAAGAGTTAGAAATTCAACTTTACCCAACATCTTTCGAATTGGAAGATCCAAAAAACCTAAGAAATTAATAAAACCAACAACATAACAAGCTACACAATGAACAATCCTATTACACATGGATGCAAAACGAGAAGGAGACAAGACCCAACTAACTCAGCAAAAAACCAAATTTTATCAACTATATTTTTAACTTTAGTAAAGTTAAACAAGTAACTCTTAATTAAATTTACCACCTTCTTAGCATCAAATTCAACTGGGAAGAGGTAAAATCAGAAGGAGATAAGAAAACTAGTCCATCATATTAACAATTTAAAACGTTGTCTAGACTACAAAACATAATTTGTAATTTGACCTGTTTTTATCATATATTATGTGTATTTATTGTTGTTAATTATGGATCAAAATGAAAATATAATAAAAAGCATTTAATTACAAAAGCAAATTGACACCCATGAAAAAAGAAAATGACGTATGAATTTTTTGTCTTATATTAGAAACATTTAATTTCAATTTTCCATTTATGGTGGTGTACCATTTTTTGTAAATATAAAGCTCTCTCACGCGCCTAATAGAAATTGAATTATATATATATATATATTATTTTGAGATAGGAAAAACATAAACATTAATTGAGGGTTTTTTCTCCCTCCATTTTTTAATTGATTTATTTATTTAAATAGATATTTCGATGGGTGTCCGCTGCTTCTTGAGCTTCTAAAATATTTTAATTTATTAACTACTTCAAATTATTCCATTTTTCATTATTTACTAGAAAACAGGAAACAATTTCTTTTTCCCTATGTCCTAATATAATGTAATTTAATAATATATATATTATTCTCTTGCTTGGATTGGCGAGCTTCTAAAATGGGCATACTTACATCTAATGTATGATTTAACTTACATATGTAAGACTTTCAATTCCTTTTTCGGTCATTACTTTTTATCTCTTCGATGTTTTTTAATTTCGAAAATAAAAATAATTAATATTTTATGTCATGTGATTGTGAGATGATTGTGATAATGATATAAGTAAAAAAAAAAATTAAATAATTTTAGTTAATATCATAGTATAAAGTTTTTTTCGAGATTAAAAAGAGAATTTCAATTTTTTCCCACTTTTTCGAAATTTCAAAACTTTGAAACAAATTCAGTTTTTTATTTTTATTTTTATTTTTTTGTCAATTGGCTATGGCTTAGTTCAATGAAAGTTTTTCCAAATTTATGGTCTTGTCTTGAATATTCTTGATTATAAGAATTGCATAGTTTCACACTTCAATGTATAATTTCATCTTAAAATTAAATTGATGTAAGTTTTATTTTTTACCATAAAAAAAGCTTTCATTTTTAAGAAACCAAAATTGAAAAAAATAACATATATTTATTTTTTTATTAGACATGCACATTTTGTAATAAACAATTTTCAATTATTTTGTATGCATACATTTCATCTTTTTTATTTTTGCAATTAATTATCAATATTTGATATCATTTTGTAATTATTTTTTTATTTTTTTTATTTTTGCTCCCGCGTCGACATTTACACAGAAGTTTACAATATACATATAAACAAATTGTCTTACTCTATAGAAATGATAATTAAAAATGGTCAATTATAGTCTAATTACGCCACAATCAAAGATTCATTAATTAATTATAACAATTTTCATCAATTTCTATAAAATTTTTCAAAATTTCTGTCAATATTGATATTTTCATAAAATTAAGACTTCGATATTTCCATCAACATTAATATTTCGAACCTTAGTTAATAAGGGGAGATGAAATGAAAAAAACAAATAAATAAAACCAGTAAATAATATAAAAAGATTGGGATACAGCTCCAATAAAAATATATGAATAACTTTTTTCATAAGATAAAAGGTTTCGACTTCACTTCTACCTCGATCATGACGTAATACTAAAAAAGAATTATATGCTTAATTATTTATATAAAAATATTATTTTCCTTTGCTTAAACAATATTTTTATTCTTACCATGGTTGCAAAATCAGTACCTTCCATCCTTAATAAATATTTCAGAACCACCTTCATAATAGAAATTATTTAACTTTTTTAAAAATGAAACTTGGGATGTGGAAAAGTGTCCCATAGTAGTGACTTAGTGTGTTGTGTGACAATCTAAAATTTTATTCTAGGTAATTGTTATCCTGTTCTACGTTTTCATTTCCTTTCAAAATGTTAAAGATTTTGTACTCTAATAGTAGTTTTGAAACATTTATGAAATGTTGGCATGAGTGTCTTGTCTAGATCATTCTCGCTCCTCTAACCATCTCTTTTGTTTCAAACGGGTCACTAGAGCATATTTGCAAGAGTACTTGTACTGGTGCAGTGTCGAGCGGAGTGTACTACGCTGCCTAAGTTAGTACACTAAGTTTCCAAGTTAGCTAAGCATAAAGATAATTGCTTACAACTTGAGGCCAGTGATATAGAGTTATTTGTAAGGAATGTTCTCTGACATTCGCTTGAAACATATGCAATATCGACAACATTAGAATCAGGGTAACCTTCGAGTTGCAGGTGCTAGCCGACTTAGGACCCTAGGTTTTAACTTTCCCTCTTAAGAATATGCAGACTCCTAGGCTGGCTTCATAATGCACTTGTGTTTGGACCTTGCCTTCGATAACTCTCAACATAAAATATCAAATATAATAATATATAACTTTTTGAAAAAATAGAGATATATTTTAAACAAAAGAGACCATTCTAATTATTTTCTGAAAAGATTAATCACGAATAAGTAATGAGAATTAGTTTTAAAAATTATTAAAAATACATGGAATCCATAAAGAACAAATTTGAATGTGGGATTATAGGTGATAAAAAGTTATCTTACAAGAGTAGAAAGTGTGGTGGAACCCAATATTGAACCGTTGTCTTTCTTAAGCTTGACTTTGAATTTAATTCTTTGTTGTACCTGTTCCCTTTTCCACCAAAAAAAGGCAAAAAAAGGCAAAAAAAAAAGGCAAAAAAAAAAAAAAAAAAAGCTTCATGGTTTGGAGGGTACAAACTTTTTAAACAAATTGAAATAATCATGAACAAATATTTTAAAACAATTTCCTTCTAGTTTCTATAAATTCTTCCCATTTAAACATGGATATCCCAAAAAAAAAAAAAAAATTGTGGTAGGAACTTGAACACGGCTAGAAATCTATAAATATTCTTTTTGATAATAAGAGTTTAGAATATTTTTGACATTTTTTTTGTTATATAATTTCAAATATACAAATCAATAGTTTATTTCAATTGCAAATGTGAGGTAACAAAAGGAATTTGGTCCCATTTTTCTCTCTTTTAATGTTGATACTATCTCTAATGCCAGGACAAGGTGGAGTAACAAGGATTAGTGGTCATGGATAACTGCGAGTGTTTCTCCTGAAGAGTTGAATGACGTGGTGCTATTCGTGTGGTATATCTCGGAAGTTCGAAATAAGCTTTTATTTTGAAATGTTCCTATATCAACATTAATATGATCATCGATGTTATTGAAAAGCAGTTTTCATGTGGATAAAGTATTGAGGT
This sequence comes from Citrullus colocynthis, assembly GCA_031780015.1. Taxonomy (NCBI): domain Eukaryota; kingdom Viridiplantae; phylum Streptophyta; class Magnoliopsida; order Cucurbitales; family Cucurbitaceae; genus Citrullus; species Citrullus colocynthis. Next base: position 1,019,663 of record QLSR01000342.1, read on the forward strand.
TGGATGCTAAAGGAAAATGAATTGTGGGAATCGTATAGATCCCAACAGATTTCTCCACTTAGTTGGTACCCTCCTTGGGTGGACAGGTGGAACATGAATGTTGGATGTGGTCGGGAGTCCTTCGAGCCACGTAGGAGGTCTAGGGTGGGTTCTTCCGGACCACTTAGATCGTGTTCGTCTTGCTGGTTATGCTTTTGTTCCTAAATGCAACACAGTGAAGAACTTGGAAGCAAGAGCAATTTATGATGGTCTTCGTAGTCTTACTTTCCTCAATATCCACCATGATGTGATTGAGTCTAACTATCTAAAGGTGGGCAATTTACTTAATGCGACTTTAGTGGATCTTACAGAAGTCTCTTTCTTCATTACGAGGTTGTGTCTATCGTGTATGGGATGAGATATGTTTTCTTCTCTCACGTGAGGCGCAATCAAAATGTGTTGGTGCGTCCCTTCTTGTCTAAGGCATGTGAAGAGAAATTTTCTTCTTTTATCAAAACAATCTTCGTCTAAGGCATTAGAATACCATTTTTTTTAAGCAGAAAATTTCTATTATTACGATTGTACATACCATTTTCATTTAAAATTTGACAGGTCATTAAACAATATATTATTATTATTATTTTGGATTTCACATAATTATTAAATGCTTATTATATGCACATTTTCTTAAGTATATCAATTTATATCATTCCTTAGACTTTGTTCACAAAAGATCCTATGAGCCTATAGTTGTTTCAACTAAATTTCTAAATCACCACAAATGAATCAATTTAGAGCAATTATTAAAAATTTATTTGAAAATCATTAATATATAGAACAATTCTTACACATGTGTAAACTTGATCTTCAAATGTGAGATTAACAAAATCGATGACTAAATTTAGTGCATAGTCGATTTTCAAAAGTAATTTTAATTGTAAATTCAAATTGATTTTCTTATAAAAGTTTAAAGTTGATTAGTTTAGTTGATAAATTAATAACTGTGATGTAATATTTCTGTTAATGGAACTAAATAGAGGGAATAGAATATATTTACAAAATTTTAGAATTTACATTAATAGAAGACATAACATCCAAAAGTTTATTAATATAAATAGATATTATCTTAAACAGAAAACGAGAGAACAAAAAGGGTTGGGCTTGGCTAGCTCGATTTCCCTCACCCAAAGCCCAACAAGAAAAGTGGTTGGGCCTTGGCCCGTTTTCAATAAACTCTGACCTTGACATGAATCTCATTACTTCGAAAAGAGAATTATTAGAAGTGGGATTGAAGTTCATACACGTGCATTAGATAAGCTTGGAATAATAATAATAATGATAACAATAATAAAAATAATAAATTTATTGGTTTTTAAAGATAATATAAAGTCCTTTCGCTATATATAGATATAAATAAAGTCAAAAATTTGTGCGCCAAATTATTATGAGTTAGGCGCCGCCCAAATTGGTTTGACTAAGGTTGTTAGGGAAGAAGACCGTAAGAAGAAAAACAAAATAGTATCTACAATCGATGATTGGAACTGGAAGCTCATTTTCAACTTCGTATATTGAATTTTTTTAATATAATTTTTAATTTTGAAAATTAAAATGACAATAAAGGTTTGTGAAAAAAAGTCTAAGAAACGCTCAAATTGTATAAAACATCGCTGGGACAAATTCTAGGAGTACAATTCTGCAAAAAAAAATTCATACTAACTTTTGTTGGGAATGACTTTCGGCCAAAATTCATAGCAAAAACAAAAACTAATGGGTAAGGTTTTGTCCTACATTTGAAGATATTGCCAAAGGACATACATGAAGGCATACAAAAAGGGTTGGGTAAAGTGCACACCAAACTTTGGAGGTTTTGTAAACATTGGAGAGTAATCGACAAATGCAATTTAGCACTAAGATTACAGTACCAAATTTTGCTTTCTAGGCATTGGATCTTCTATGGCACAACCATGGTATGCATTTGGATTTTACACCTGCATTCATTACTTATCATAAAAATAGAATTTAAAAATTATGTAGGATCCACGAAATAGATGAACAATAAAATAATATATCATTTTATTATGTGCCAAATTATGAATGAAAGAGTAATTGATATTCTCGTTGTACTATAATTCTTGCACAACATATAGTCAAAAGATATAAAAATTATTATAAAGAGAAAAAATATCAAATTATTTATAAATATAGCAAAATTTCACTTTCTATATGTGATAGACTGCGATACACATCTATTCATATCTATCTGTTAAAGTGATAGATATCTATATAGATCTATCGTAATCTATCATTCATGGAAAATAACATTTTATTATATTTATAATTATTTTCAAGAATATATATAATCAAAATGAATTTAATTCAACTATAATTTGCATCCGCATGTTATGTTTTTTAGATGAGGAAGATGTCGAAGGTTGAAATTTTCTCTCAATTAAAAAAAAAAAAAAAAAAAAAAAAAAAAAACTGTAACAGCAAACAAACGTTAAGAAAAATTGAAAAATTGTCTTAAGAAATAAAATAAAGAATAATTTAATCACGTTTTTGTTTTTTCCAAATTTCGAAGTCAGAACACGTGGGTGGATAAATTAACATTAAAATAATTTAATCACGTAGATAAGCTAATCTTTTACCCTGTTTAAGCATAATTCTTTTTTTCTCTCATTTTCTACCATTTATATACCTTTTGATAGCATCATATACAAATAATTTATATAAATTACGTGGGAAATTTGATGAGAGTTGTTGATCTTAAATTTTTCTTTAAAAAAGAAAAAAGAGTTAAAACTTTAATTTGAATTTAAATTAGATTATAAACTTATTGTCTAATAGCTCATTGTAGCTAAATTCTTTAAAAGTTATTATTATTTTTGTCGATAGTATTTTAGTTCATTAACAATAATTTGTAGCTCTCACTAATTACTGTATTCTTTATGCATGTTATCTTTAATTTGTATATCAATCTTTCAATCTATGCAAATAATCTTCACTTACAATAATCTATTTTATATTGGATCAATATAGCTTCTCCAATCCTATGCAAGAAAGCTTTTATAAAAGATTTTTAAAAGAAGATATATTTATTAATCTAATCAAGTCAATTAAAGTATGAAAATCTCAATTGAAATGAGTTTGTTAATATAAGAGAAATATTGTGCGTGAATTTAGACATGACGAAATAAGTCAAAATTTAACATTCTGTCGTAGTTTATTTGAAATTAGGAAAAACTCATATTCCTAATCTGAGTAGGATTAAGATAAAATCCTAGATCAAATCCCCTATAAATACACTATATTATAGTTTCATATGAAATAACTTAAACTTTTTGACTTCTTCTTTATTACAAGAGTTCTTATTCTGACTTTGATAATAGAGTTATTTCTCTTTGTTTTGCAAGTTATCTTTTCCTCAAATTACAAAGTTACTGTTGCTGTCACGTATAGACTATGTACGTATTTACCTATCTAAATTTTGGCATCGACATTTTATGAAAATATTACAAATATATCTTAAAAGCAAAAAGAAAGGAGAAAGAATGTGACATTATCAGTGAAGAGTACACACATCTTTGAATTGCCTTTTATTAATGTGTGCTTTTGATCATTTTAGCCTTTTACAAATATAATTTGGTGCATGCAGTGGGAAAGAGAAAAAGTCATAGCAAATCCCAATTCCAAAATAAAGGAAGGAATCACATCCATTCCCCACAAACTTATTTAAACCATGGACAAAATAATGCAATTGAATGGCATCAACCAACAAAAGTGCTTCCTAGCTAAATGGGTTTCATAGCATTTTATATATATAAATAAATTATCTATTGAGAAAAAATAAAATAAAATATGTCCTACTTGAAATAAAGTTTAAACACTCTCTACGTCGTGCATTAAACTTTTTATTTTATTAATGCAACTTCATAAGAAATATTTAAAATATGATAATAGAATAGATGTGGGTTGATAGCTTGATACATAAATTTTAAAAGAAAGGCTTTCATTGCATTATATAGTCAAATTTTAAAATAATTTCAACTACAATGTATTTTATGAATCATTCTTTCAAACTTTTAAAATACTCCCAATATATATTAGAATAATTAAAGAGAATAATCCAACTAAAGAGGATTATTTGGTCATCGCTCCAATATTTAATCATCTAGAAGAAGCATTACCACTGCTCCTATATATACAAATATCATACACGCACGTATAATTTAGAAGATAATTATTTTAAATGACAAAACTAGTAAAAGTATTTTTTTAATATAGCAAAATGTTCGTATCGATTACTATTAGATGTTAGTAGTCTATCACTAGTAGATAGTGACATTTTATAAGCTAACTCATTTTGTGACAACTTGAATTTAAATTATAAATACAACTTTTATATAGTAATTTTTTAATATACCAGAGACACTACATTTTTCTTTTTTTTTTTTTATAATGGGAGAAACAGAATCGAATGTTTGACTTCGAGGTTGATAATTCTGTTATACTTATTTTGATAGGACACTGCATAAATCTAACCAAATAAACTATAGTAAGGAGTAGTACTTAGCTTTTCAGATTTATGTTTAATAGACGACTCTTAAATTTTTTAATTTTGTGTAATACGTCTTTAAACTTTGAGAGTGTAATGGATCTTATCAACTTTTAGTCTTGCATCTAATAAATCTATAGTATATTCAACGTCGTTACAAGTAATAATAATAATAATAATAATAATAATAATAATAATAATAATAATAATAATAATAATAGTAGAATTGTGTATCCATTAAATGTCAAATAAGTTCAAGAATTATTAAATACAAAATTGTTTAATTTTGGAGTGCAAAAAATTCAAATTTCCATATTCTACCATCATTGTTTTTTCTTTTCAAATTAAATGATTAGAATAAAAATATTTATAATATTACGATGGGAATGAAAATGTAGGTAAAATTATATCGATTATATGATATTATTTAAATAAAAGAATCTAAATGATTTGTCTTTTATTAAAATCGAAAGTTCAAATCTACATCCTCCGCATCTCGTTAGAAAAAAAATAAAAAGAAAGAAGGAAAAAAAAAAATTTAAGAAAAAGTGGGTAACATTTCAAAAAATGCGAAGCATTACCAAAGCAAAGGCTCAAGAACGGCCCCCGATTCTGTGTCTCTCTCTCTTCTCTTCTCTCTAATGTCATATCATATCATGCAGGAAGGGCATAACAATAACCCCCTCTCGCACACGTCATTGCCTTCCCTTATATCCAGGTTTCATTTCTTCATTCAAATTCAACCATCCCTCCAACTCCAACCCTTTAATTTTCCTCTTTTTCTCCATCCATGGCTTCCGCCAGATCTATCTCTACCTTTTCAATATGACCGCCTATCCAGATTCTCTCTATTTCCCATAAAAACCCCACTCACCCCATCTTTTTTCCTTGAATTTTTCTGGGTCCTCTTTTGTTTTCTTCGATTTCTCCCCTTTCTCTTTCCTGGGTTCAATCTGGATTTCTGATTTACAGAGTTAATCGGACATTAGAGAGGGAAATGGCTAGTGGGGTTGATGAAAATGGGTTTGTGTTGTTTTCTAGTGAGGAGTTGAGTGAAATGAGTGGGGTTAAGTTCGGTGGAGACTTTGTGGAAGTCACTTGTGGCTGTACTAGTCATCGATATGGCGATTCTGTTGGGAGGTTGAGGATTTTTGTTAATGGTGAACTTGAAATCACCTGTGAATGCACTCCTGGTTGTCATGAAGGTTTTCTTCTTCCCTTCTCTTTCTTTCTCTCTCTCTTATATTCAGTTTTCATTAACATATCTTGAATGTATTATAGCTGACTTCTTTACTCATGGGGATTCTTGTGATGAGATTTGAAATATAGTTCTTCGTTGTCTTCTCAGTTCTGTTTTGATTTTTATGCATGCTTTGGTGGGTTTGTGTCCTTGTATTTGTCTTTTCATGGATTTGAATAATGAAGTTTGACGTTTATGGGTGTCACTTTCTGTCCCTGCATTTCATTGGGGTTGTGGATAGGGTTAGGGTCTTACTCAAGATGGTAAGAGAACTAGTACTACGGATGGAGTGTTCAGCATCTCAAGTGGGTTCTTGATTTTCATGGCATACAGTTGAACTTGAAGTGTATGATGTTTTGTCTGAGTGAATCAACAATATTTGATGATGGTGAGCAAGAAACACGTATGTTTTTTTTTCTTTTCCAATCTTCAAACATTGATGTGGCAGTTGATGAGAATCTTCTGATTAAAACGTGTTTTGGTCTGTTTGGAATTACTTTTGAAGTGTTTAGAAAAGTGTTTTTAAGCACTTATGAAATTACTGTAATTTGTTTATGACCAAAATGTTTTAGCTTCAAGTGGGAATCTTCATATCCAATATGAAATAATAGAAATGCTGTCTAGTTTGTGGTTTGGAGTGTTCTACAGTTGCTTTCTTGGATTAGGTTTTGTTGATAAGGTTCTGTTTTTTACTTTCTTGTTGGCAGATTGATCATAGAATCACACCTCAAGCAAGTACCTCTTTTGGTTATTCATGGTTGCTTATATTTTATGATATTGCATTTGGTGAAATTTACTTTTCCATCTTGTCTTGACACAATAATTCATGCCACTTAAGGAAATGAGAGCATTGTCCTTGTTTACGATTGTGTATGTGGTCGTCGGGGACTTGAACCGGCTAGCACCGGAGGGAAGTCTTTAAATAGTTCATTATGGTAAGATCAATCCAGACATATAGGACACAAAGCATAAGCATGTAAAGATCTACATTATGATTTCTCAGGTCGGTTTGTTATACAATTTTGACCTATTAGTTGTTATAATCTTCATATTAAGGATGGATCAACTGAGCTAAAGATGGTTTCTTTTAATGCTCCATTATTTATGCCTCTTTCATGTGGAAATTCTTTTAGTTTAAAATTACCTCGCGTGGATTTACTATTTTATCAGTATCAATCAGATTGGTTCTATATGAGGGCGAACGTGTATATTTTTATTATATGATTACTCTGCTTTATGTGGCTGTGAATAGTATATTATACATGCTGATGAGGTAATATTTGAGAGACGATCCTCTTAAGTCGTGATATTTGTTTTGTGATTTTTACTTGATTTGCTTTTATTTTATTTATTTTATTTCTTTATTTCTTTATTCCATAACTTGACATCTAGACAAGTTGACTCCTGCTGCATTTGAGAAGCACTCCGGAAGAGAAACGGCTAGAAAATGGAAGAACAATGTTTGGGTCATAGTTGATGGAGATAAGGTTCCACTGTACAAGACTGTTCTCCTCAAGTACTACAATCAGGCGCTAAAAAGCAGCAATGGATCCAGTAGATCCCAAAACGGACGAGCCTGTCACCGTGATGAGTTTGTTCGATGTAGTAGTTGCAACAAGGAACGCAGATTTCGACTTAGGACAAAAGAGGAATGCCGAATACACCATGATGCTTTAGCAGATAGTAATTGGACTTGTGCTGATCTACCATATGACAAGTATGTAGTAACTTTGAGATTGTGTTACCCTTGCTCGACTAGGTCTCGACATCAATCTTAGTTTTAAAGACAACAAGGTTTTACTTATAGCTGGTCTCAAAAAACATCATGCAACTTGTGAGATGCTAAAGTTTAAGAACTATGTATTACTCCTTTCTGTTTTGCAGAATAACATGTGACACTGATGAAGAACGAGCGAGTCGGAGGGTTTATAGGGGATGTAGCCGTTCGCCAACTTGCAAGGGTTGCACTTCCTGCGTCTGCTTTGGGTGTGATATCTGTCGTTTTTCAGATTGCAGCTGCCAGACCTGCATTGACTTCACAAGGAACGCAAAAACTTGATTGATCTGCAGAACAATTCTTCTGCTCTGATTATTCCCATTTCATTTCTTTGTATGATGCTCTTCTCATACAACATTTTAAGGACAACCAAGAAGAGAAATATCAGATTAAACTCAAGCCTTATTTAATGTCTTAACTGACCATTATATCACTTTTAGACTCAGTAGTTCTTATCCCTTCTCTAGCAAAGAATAGAATATGCAACTAAGCTAAGACGATGATGATGAGTTTGCGTGGTATTAACAACGTATTCGTGTATGATTTTCCTGGTCTGTTTCGTGCTGTTCTGTCGTATCAATGTGATCATTAACAACGATTAGATCATCAAAACAAATCCAAGACAGTGTAAAATGCAGAGCTTTCAACTTTTGTGAAAGGGAAGTTTTTGAAATCATCTTCACAAAAAGCAAGTCAAGTTGAAAACTAGAGGTGGGAATATTGAATGCAGTAGTTGGCCAGCAAATTAAGGGTAATGGAAGGAAGATGAAAGGTGTAGAGCAGAAATACATGTTTCTTCTTCTATGGTAAAAGTACCAAATTCATCATAAATGATTCCAGCTGCCTGCTTAGAAGTGTTAGCTGTAGTTAGTATCTTGGGAATAGGAATATCCTCCATGTGGATAAAAGCTTTACTTTATGTCACTTTTGATTCCTCCTATTATAAATTATGTTGTGGGGGCAAAAGTTTGTTTGTGACATTCCATGAAGTGATTGATATGAATGAAATAAATAAACACAGAAGCTTCAATAATCTACCAAGACAAAAAAATTAATATTCATTTTGTCATATTATATCAATGTAAGTTAAAAAAAAACGTTCGAATTGAGTCTATAGATTAGACAATGTTCGTTCAAAAACATTCGAGTCGAGTCAATAGATTAGGCAAACCTAATTAATAAGGTCAATTGAATTACAAAAGTTTTAAAAGAAAAAGAAGAATATGGTATTGATGTGTTATTCCTATTTACTGATCTCTCTAAATAGCAGGGTAAAAGGGAATTGGTCAGTAAAAAATGATATTTTTGAGAAAACGTTCAATAATTCAGACCTATCAAATTTACCCAAATAAATGTAAAAAGTTGGAATCTTTTTTAATTTTACATTAATTTCTAATCACACCCCTTACCATTATTACATTTCATTTTTTGTGTCCGACAGAGCTTTGGACATATATTGAATGATCAATTGTTATCTCTTCCATTTTCAGCTCAACATTTATTGAGATTATTCTCCTCCATTTAAGCTCTGATCCTTCAACATAAATGAATCTTATTACATACTAATCCCTGTTTTCAAGGAAAATAGTTCAATTTAATCATTAGATGTATGATTAAATCACAAATTTTAATTTCCTTCTCCTTTTAATAATTAATTTGAATAATTTTTCCTGTTTTCCACGTGGGTGTGGTTCTAGAAGTAGAAAAATCAAAAGGAATATGAACATCATTGAAATTATAACTAAGAAATGTTACAAGAAACGTCAAAAGATTGGGAAAATCCGCACCAATAGAAAATGGGTATAGAGATTTTTCATCTTTTACGTATGAGATTAGGGATTTAATTACCCAAAATCAAGAAAAATTAGATAAGGGTTTTTTTTTTTTTATCCCTCATGTCAGAAAAAAAATGTCAGCGATAGGATCTGATAATAGCTCCACAAAAAGTGCAAATAATGGCTCTCCAAGACCTCCAATAAAATGGGACGAAACAGAATCTAGTGGCGGTCTTCATGTCGGCGACGCTGGCTCCACCGCCGCATCGGGAACAAAAACCGGCGGCCGGTTTGCTCCGCCGCACCTGACGGGTCTGATCCACGAGAAAACAAAAGCAAACCATTTTTTTCCCCTTCTAGTTGTTGGAGAGTGAGAGAGAGAGAGAGAGGGGTGAAGAGTTTGAAGTGCATGAAATGTGCTAAAAGGTTGAGCCTTTATATAAAGATTTTTGAACCTCACCCACTTGCAATGGTCAACAAAATTGGTTGTGAAGGAAAAAAAAAAAAAAGGCGAGGAAAATTACCATTTTGGTCATTTATAATTAAATTTTAGGAAATATGCCCATTTCTACAACGGTTACAATTTAAACTCATCACTTCGCGTAAATATATATTGATTTGTGGAAAAATCTGGAGTGAAACTTATAATTATAACTAATTGTATCAATTAAATTCATAAATCATGAATTAATTTAATTTTTTAGACATTATTTCTTTTGGAAATTATTAATTTAAATTTTTCAACATTATTTCTTTTGAAAATTAAATTGCTCGTACATTTACTCTAATAATTCATTTTGTTAAATTGACATTTTAAGAAGTTTAAATACTTTTGAGAATTAATGTTCGGATGATTTATAAAGTTAATTACAATGACATGTCTAAATTGATTGACTTATGAAAGTTTAAGATTTAAGTCGATACAATTATTAGTTTATGATTTTAATTAATACAATTCTCTAGGTTTAGATGTATCAATTGATATTTCTCTTAATTTTTATTGTAACTCATTGGTATCAAAGCATGTCTTGTGTTTAAACTCTTATAAAATAATATTATTTCTAATTAATATTGATTTTTTAATCGTTAAGCATTCTACAAAAGTTTTAAAACTCACAAATTAAGAGAGTATTAAAATATTGATGTAATTAAATTTACTTAGTGAGACACTCATTTTCAACTCATCATTTAATTATTATTTTTTTAAAAATTTGGACACTATCACCACAAGTGGAGTTTTTTTTCGAGAATATTAGACAAAAGGAACATTAAACAATGTGTTGACATTCGAATTTTTCATATTGTAAAATTGAATCATATGGAATAATATATTGAAACCTTTAAACGAAGTTGAAAAATTAAGATGAAAAATTATGAAAATAAAATTTATAATTGAAGGAGGAAAAAGAAAAAAGAAAAAAGAAAAAAGAAAAGATGTAGTGTGAAAGTACGAAAGAGTACATGGAAGTTAGTTAAGTCACACGAAAAGGGATATTTGGTAAGAAGAGGGGTGGGAATGGGCAATTAATGGGAGGATGCGTGTCATGTTCGTCATTACAAAACAGTTGGAGGGTAAAAGTTGAAATAAAATCCTAGCCGTACAGCTGGAAAATCATAAAATTGAAGTATTAATTAATTATGGAGCTCCCACTGTTTTAGATGCAATGTATGTGAGTGGCGGTTTCTGATAGGTCGGCTTTCTATGTTATGGGCATTCCCAAACTCTCTTTCCACTATTTGCATTGCTTACTACGTAAGTTTTTATTTTATTTTGGAACCACAACCACCCCTCACTCAATTGGAGATTGAACATCTGACTTTTAGCGAGGGAGTGCATGTGACGCTATTGAGCTAAGTATGTTCGCACTTCAACAAAATTTAATGGCATCTTTAGAAGTGATTTCAAAAAGATTAAAATTACTTATTTTTAAATCAATTTTTATAGTATAAAAAAGGTCGTTAAAAATGTAAAATTAAACATTGAATTTATTTTGAGTGGTGTTTTAGAATGATATTTTTGCAATTTCAAAATCACTTTTGAACATATATTAACTTGTTATTGATCAAAAAGTTTGAGATACAAATTTCACTCTAATGGTTTGCAAATTTAAACATACATATTTTATTAATTATTTACTTATATAAAAAAAAATTAAGTTTATAGATATAGACTTTCACTCGTGGTTTTGTTATTTACTTTTCATAAATGTTTTCTTCATAAATATGTTATATAATTCATTAAATAAACAAGAGAAAACTTATTAGAGGATTAAATAAGCAACTTAAAAAGAAACTAGTAGAGGTGCTCTCAGTTTGTGAATTGACCATGTAGCTAGGGAAATGCATGACACTTGTGGTTTGCTACTATGCTAAAGATTAATTTAAGAAGTGAATATGTGTTTTAATATGTGATTCTTGCCTGTAGCCAGATACTTGAACCAGAATTGTTAGTAAGTTAGAACGAAGGTAAGAGTGACGTCAAGAATTTTCTCTAACCAAAAGTTTGAAAAAAAAAATAATGGAGAAAAAGTGGTGAACTGAAAAGCTTAATAAACAAACAAGTGTTAGTTTATTATTATTGTTGTTGTGGTTTTGTGTTGGTTCGATGATCATTTGGTCTGACCTCGGGATGTTGAGTTCTCCTATCTTGTTGCTTTAATATATCACGTTTAAAAAAAAAAAAAAACATTTTTTTTTTTTAAGTATAAAGTTAAAATTGCAACAAGTGTTTAAGTTTCGAGTTAAAATTATTGAAATTGAAAGCTTACTATTCAAATTAATACAACTAATAAGTTTAGAGTTGAATGAAACTTCAAATGTTCCTACAAATTTGACATGCTATATTCTAAAAGAATAATTATGGCGTCCTTCCTTTGAGAGTTCCTTACTTTGTCTAATCACCCAACGAATAAAGTATTAATTAATCTATATATAACTTTTAGGTGAAGATGTAAAAAGTAGTTCAAAAAGATGAGATATTCACTATATAAACTAATCTATTAAAGACCATTAGGAAAAAATTAGAAAAAATAAAAAAATTAACCAATAGTATTCAACATGGTTAGGTAAATTAATGGTTAAAAATAATTTTTAGTCCCTAAACTTTTATGAAAATGAGGATTTAGTCCTTGAACTTTGATTTGTAATGATTTAGTCCACGTACTTATAATTATGTAACAATTTAGTCCCTAGACTTTAGTATGTAACAATTTGGTTCTTATAACAATTTAGTCCCTATTGTAGAAATTAGTGCTAAAATTTAATAAGATTTCTTACATAAATAAGCTAATAAACTAATTAGAGACTCAATATTTTTATAAAATTCATAGTCTACATCATAAAATAATCAAAATTGACATCTAGTTTTGATATTTTCTACGTTGGAGACTAAATTGTTACAAATTTAAAAGTACAAGAACTATATTGTTACATACTAAAATTTATGGACTAAATTGTTGAAAAATTGAAAGTATAGGAAGTAAATTGTTACAAACTAAAGTTTAGAAACTAAATTGTTACTTCCATCAAAGTGTAGAGATTAAAATTGTTTAAAATTGTTTTTTAACCTAAATTAATTAAAAGGTAGGAGAACTCAAAAGAGGAAAAGAAAACCCCATTTCTCACATGGTACAAAACAAAATATTATAAAAGTCAAAGCACAATAAATTTATAGAAATGTTTTCAAGTGATCAACTTAACACCACTAGATGAGATTAGCCACCAAAATTAATGAAACTTGAAAAGTCAAACTGCCGAATAAATCATTTTTGTGGATATCCATACACCCTCACCGACCTTCCATTTGTAAACTTTTGCCTTATAAAACTAAGGACAAATTGCAAAAATCACCTAAACATATGGTAGTAATTCCAATTATATTTTAAATTTTCAATAACAACAATGGGATCCCTAAACTTCTAAAAGTGTTAAAACTGACCCATAAATTTATAATAAATATAAAAATTAATCCCACAAATGATATAAATTGAACCCTCAAACTTATACAATTATATAAGTTTGAGGGTGCAATTTTAATATTTGGATAAGGTTGAATGCTCAATTTTTAAATTCAAAGTTTAAGGGTACAATTGTAATTACCATCATACTTTAGGGGTAGTTTTTACAATTTGTCCTAAAATTAATTCGGAATTAGTGTTTATTTGGTTTTTCAAAATTTCAAAAGGATTATTCTAATTTTAGAAGTAAAAAGATTTATTGACTGTTTGTTGATTAAGGAAAAAATGAAGTGACATGTTGATGTCAAAATTTTTAAATGAGGTGGAGAATTCTACTTAATGTAATATAATTTTTATGAAAAATAATATACATTTTTTGTCGTTAAATTTTTTTTTGTCTAGTTTCCATTTGGTTTATAAGTTTCAAAATGTTACATACTTTTACCCATAAGTATTTTTTAGTTTAATTTCTATTTGGCCTATAAGTTTTTAAATGTTTCATTTTCTCATTGAGTTTTGAATTTTGTTTCCATTTAGTCTAAGTTTCAAAATTTACACTTTGAACATCAATTTGTCATTAAATACTCACTTTTGGTTATTGATGTTAACCCTTATTAATTAATTTAAAATAATTTTAATTAATGAGTTTTTACTTATATAATTAACTTTAGAATTTTATTTTATAATTGTTTTAAATTAATCAACAATAAGGAAATGTCAAATACCAAAGTAAACATCAAAAAATTTTCAGAAGTAAAAATATAAAATATTAAAACCTATTTATCAAATAAAAAGTAAATTCTTAAAATTTATTGGACGAAATTGAAAACAAAAAATATATATAAATAAAGAGAGATGTTTTGATTTAATTTTATAGCAGATGTGTTGATGAGATATGTATGAGTTTTAAGTCAATTATTAAAACTTTGTGAAATGAAAAAAGAACTTTGGAGGGAAAATTATGAAAATAGAAAATAAAAAAAAAAACAAGAAAGAAAGAGTATCTGGCAGTTGTAAAAGTAACAAAAAGAAAATCATAAATATTGTTATTGCAATAATTTTTTGGAATTTACAAATATAGCAACCAAATGTTAGATTTGATTTCCATTTTTCTATTATTCAAATTTTATGTTTTTGGTGTGTGTATATCATTAGTGTAACTCATATATTTTATGTCTGTATATTATCTAATATACTTTATATTTTATATACGGACCTTTTATTGAAATATTGTATTTAGTAAAAATAATTAGAAAAATATTGTAGTTTGGAAACTATTTAGGAAAATATGGTAGTTGGGAGGAGAGAGAAGATTGAAAAGTGGAAAGGCAAAGGGCGAGACCTCAACCTTCGACCAAGGCAAAGGTCGAGACCTCAACTCTCGACCAACGCGAGCCTTCAACCAACGCAAAACCTACTTCGACCAACGCAAGGAGGCCACAATTTTCGACCAATGCAAATAGGCCTCAACTTTCGACCAATGCAAGGCCTACTACCAACGCAAGGAGATTCCGCGGCACATCCCGTCGTTGCAGAGAATCTGCCGCACGTTCCGTCGCGTCGTCACAAAGAATCTGTCGCAAGTCTCGTTGTGTCGTCGCAGAGATTCCCTGCTTTCGAGCCCGTGACTTATGGTCGAGGGTTCAACACTCGACCAAATGTCTTTAGATGCTGCCTCGGCTTCTCTTCCTCCCACTATTTCTTCTTCCAATCCTCTCTTCCTCCCACTATTTCTTCTTCCAATCTGACCTCTTCTTCCTCTCATTTTCGAAATACTCTTTTTTTCCAAATTTACGAGGTTTGTAAATTTGATTTATGAAATATATATTTTTTTAAGATAATATAAATTTTTTTCCCTATTCTCATGCTATTTTTATTTTTACAGTATTTGTTGCTATTTGGAAAGCAAAGATCGATCGTTGTCACTTTGAGAAAGAAAAATAAGTAAACCATTACTGAATTTGTAAGTTATCATTTCATTTTCTGATATTTATATTATACTAGACATACCATTTAAATTTAAATATGTCATTTTAATGTTCGTATTTATTTTGTTAATAGTGTTTGAATTGAATAATATTTATATATTAATGTTATGAGTTTCTATAAGTTAATATTCTTGTTTATTCATATTAATATTATATTAGATCTACCATGTTAATTTTTTTTTAAAAAATAATATTGATTTTTAGAAGAAATAATATTGATCTTTATTAAAATAAATAATATTAGTTTCAAATTTAAAAATAATATTCCCTTTTAATGTTCTTTTTGTTTTTTAAATTTAGTATTACAGTAAATTCTAATTTTTTAGTACAAATTTATATTTTCTTTGCATTTTAGATATTACTAGATTTTTTTAATATTAGAGTTTTTAGTTAAATAATTAGTGATATATATTGTTGTTTTCTTTTTTTTAGAAAATGGCAGACAAGTGTTTGGGATTTATGTTGTTTACAAATGGTCATATGATTGATGGTGTTGATGGAGTTGAATATGATTAGCCAGGGTTTTAGCATAAATGTGAATAGTGGACTTGTTTTTTAACAATTTGTTGAAATGATTGGGCTGTCACTTGGTGTAGATATGAGATCAAACTCTTTAGAAATAATATACAGACATCCTAATCTAACACCATTAGATCTATAAAGTATATGTCATTCCCCATTCAAATGTTTTCAATTGCAATGCCGCTCCCGAACCTAGTGCATTTATAAGTTAATGTGAGTAGGGTAGGCTTGGATGTAGACTTGAATGCACAATCGTTGAGTCAGTTTGAAGACTCGAATCAATGTATTGATCCTAATCCTGAATCAGTTGCACCAGCCTATGACGATGAAAATATGGTGGCTGGTAATCAATATAGGGATTTTAGAATAGAAACAGATGATGAATTCGAGGAGTTGGATTTCGATGGTCGTGAACATGAAATGCCGTCAGATACATTCGCTAATCTTGACATGAATATAATAGATAGCGTTAGAGAACATGACCCAGTTGTAGCCTCGGTAGTCGTTGACAATACCCAATTATATAAAGGTATGATTTTTCAAAACAAAGAAATGTTACAACATTTGGTCAAGTGTTCTGCTATCAAGTGTCACGCACCATATGAGGTCATGGAATCAACACCGAATATTTGGATAATTCGGTGTAAGAAATGGGAGGATGGTTGCAAGTGGCGACTTCATGCAGCGAAGAAAAAATCTCACAATATGTTCGAGATTACTAAGTATGTTGACCAACATACATGTTTTTACTCATAGCTTAGCCAAACTCATGTGCAATTAGATTCTTCAATGATTGCACTGGAGATTTGTGAAGCTGTGAGGGAAAAACCGTCCATCAGTGTGGCACAACTACAATTCGACATCAAAACAAAATGGGGGACCATGTTCCTTACCACAGGGTGTGGGAGGGTAAACGAAAGGCATTGGCCAGAGTGTTTGGTGATTGGGATGACTCATACAAACTGTTGCCCAGGTGGTTGTATATGGTCAAACATACAAATCCCAGCATACGAGTGGAGTGGAGAATAAAGAACACACCTACTAAAGGACATGCCATCCTTACTTCTGTATTTTGGGCATTTGGTCCTTGTATAGAAGCATTTAATAGATGCCGGCCGATTATTTAAATAGACGGTACTCACTTGTATGGAAAATATCGAGGAAAGTTGCCAATTGCTACGTCAGTTGATTCGAATGGGCATCTTCCTCCTCTTGCATTTGCCGTTGTAGATGAGGAGTTTGCTGACACGTGGGGATGGTTTTTAAAACACCTCAGAGAAATTGTTATACATGAAGAGGTGTGCTTGATTTCGGATCGGCATGGTGGCATCATCTCGACAGTGAACAATCCAGAAAATGTTTGGATAGGGCCAAAATGTCACCATAGATTCTGCTTACGCCACATTGTCAGTAAATTTAATAAAAAAATACAAGTTCAATACATTAAAAAATTTTGTATATCGTGCTGGATGTCAGTTCCAAGTTCGCAAGTTTAATAAAGCAGTGGAAGACATCAAGCGAATAAATAGGAGTTGTATGAGTTTCTTTGACAACATTGGTATTGAGCAATGGACTCAAGCACACGATGGAGGGTTTAGGTATGGGTGGATGACGACGAATCTATCAGAGTACATCAATGGAGTCCTCAAAGGAGCTCGAATGTTGTCGATAAATGCTCTTGCTCAAATAACATTCTACAAGTGTGTAAATTATTTTAAGAAAAGAAGAGAAGAAATAAGAGCTGCCTTGGAGCGTCGAGATAAATACACCCGGTAATAATTTCTTTTTAATAATCAACAATTTGTTTCAAATATTTTTATAATACTGTGTGAGTAAATATTCAGATACGCACACAAAAAAATCTCAAAATGGGCTGCAAGATCCAGTAAACATGAAGTCCAATCATATGATCGATATGAAGGTGTATTTCATGCGAAAATCGGACGTCACAGCCTCAATTCTAAAGGAGGAAATATTCAAGTACTGAAGCTAAGTGATTCCAAACGGTACTGTCATGTAACAAGTGGCAAGCATTTGGCATTCCATGTTCGCATTTTATGCAGTTTGCTCACGATTTAACATGAACTATGAAGATTTCATTGAGAACTACTATAAAATATTGACATACGTTGCATGCTACTCTCCTCGATTTCAACTTGTATCGCATGAAAACTACTGGATCACATCTCTTAATATGCCTGTTTTACATGCCGACCCGACGTTATTGAGAAAACCTGGTAGACCAAAGAGTTCACTATATCATAATGAGATGGACTGGACAGAACCAAGTTCTCAAGTACGTGTGGATTTTGTAATCAGTTAGGTCATAATCGAAGGAAATGTCCTTCATTACGAAGACAGGCACCAGACAGTTAGAGATTTTTTTCGTTAACATTTCTATCATGTAGCCAATGTTTTAATAATAAAATTAATATTTTTATCATGTGCTCTCAGTATATCACTCTCTCTCGCTTTTAAGTCCTAATTTATTTGTATGCTTTACACGATAAATATATAAAATTTGTTTTCTTCTAGATCATGCTTTAAACCCATGACCGATTGATCCCGATATTTTATACGATTAATTTGTTCATCGATCAACAAATGTATGGCAAGATCGGACTACAGGCGAGATGTGCTGTAGACGGTGTGAGGCAGTTGTTTATCGTACCATCCCACTCCATCGTCGCATACTATCACTTCTGCGTGCATCAGACTTTTATGGGGTTGCCAGACTAGGATTCATTCAGTTAGACTGGCATCTCATCACTGCACTTGTTGAGAGATAGAGGCCAGAGACCCATACATTTCATGTGCCTGCTGGAAAAGTCACTATCACACTCCAGGACATAGAAATATTATTTGGGCTACCTGTTGATGACGAGCCTGTTACCAGGGTAATGCATAACGACTGGCTGCATATTTGTCAGATGCTACTCGGTGTGATCCCACCTGCAAATAAAATTAGGGGATCAAGGTTGAGTCTAACATGGCTGGGGACACAATTTCCAAGACTTGGTGATGATGCAAACGAAGAATCTGTCACGAGATACGCAAGAGCATACATACTACAGATGATGGGCAGAAATCTGTTTTCTGATAAATCAAGTCACTTCGTGCACCTAATGTTCCTTCCACTTTTAGCCAATCTCCATGAGGCGGGACGATATTCTTAGGGTGGAGTGTGTTTGGCATGGTTGTATAGATAGCCATGTAAGGTAACAAAACATGATGTTCGTGAAATCGCTGGGCCTCTGATATTGCTAGAAATATGGGCTTGGGAACGATTTCCAACAATGGCTCCACAACTCCGACATGTCAACGATCATCAATTAGCAAAACGAGCCTACGGTTCTTGGTATGTCATTTTAATTCAATTTATCTAATATTTTCTGTGACTAATATAGTTAATTTTAAACCTAAAATATTAATTTAATAATATAGGTGGAGAGACCAATTTTGTGTAACTAGGTCAGCTACACATGTAGTGAGTCAATATAGATATATGCTTGATCTGCTTCAACCTGACCAGGTATGTGAATACTAAACCCAACTGAATTTTTTATACATATTTTTTTATATACTTGTATTTAATATTTTTAATATAATATGTTATGTTTCAGATTATTTGGGAGCCTTACAAAGTTGTTATGGACACTTTGTCCAATTTTTGTACGAGGGGTCAAGACATATGGCGGACGATGAGCCCACTCATATGTTTTCACATTGGTGAGTGGCATCTTCCTGACAGGGTAATCCGACAGTTTGGTTTCAAACATGATGTTCCATCAGACTGCAATACTGAACCCCTACTACATGACATTGACCTGAGAACTACAGATTGGTTTGAAAAAGTTGCACTTGGTAGTGCGATGACACTATCGTAGAAGGTTTATTGCAGTCGGCGTTTCACTTGGGCAATTCGATAGGGATGCAACTCAAGATTACATCCTTTGGTATAATAATATTACGAGACGCTACATTACTCGTCCAGGAGCGACTTTGGGTCATTTGGTATATAATCAAATATTGTCTAATTATTTTTTATTTAAATTTTATTTGAAATATTATCTAATTGTTTTGTAATTGACAGAGATCGAGCAATAGTAGTCTTCGTGATGTTGCAAATGATCCAGATCAAGTATTTACTATATGCAATAATAACGCAGGTTACATGGAGGAATTACACTACATGTACGATATACCTATTGCACCTCCACCAATTCCTAGGCATAGGGGACGTGCTCGAGCAGAAGAAGTTGAGTTTGATGCGGTTGACCATAATGTGGAAGAATTGCCTCCTATGATGCAGATGCAAACGTAGAGCCAAATTGGTTATGCTAGTCCGATGATGATGCAACCAGCCTTTGGTTCAGGATATTATGATTCAGAAGCTGGGCCATCATCTTCAAATATGCATACACATGAACACGACGTCTATGAAGCGCCTGCAGAGGTACCAGAGCAACCAAATCCACCAGAGCAACTTAGAGTGCAAAGTCGACGACGCCAACCAGCTTTAAATCGGCGACGTCTGCCTTGTAGGACACATTGAATTTTTTTATTATTACTAATTTTAGTAGAAAAAAACAATAAATTGTTGTATTAATATTAACACTTTAATTTTATATTGTTTGGTTAGTGATAAAATATATGTTTGTTATTATAACGGTTTTAACATAATGTTAGTTAAAATAATATTATTAAAGTATAATTCTAAATAATTTATAAAACTATAATATTTTTTAAAATTTTTCGAAGTGGGGAGGTGGAAGAAGTAGAAGGGGAAGGTGGGGGAAAAAACAATTTAAATATATATATATATATAATTTGGTCGAGGGTTGAACCCTCGACCAAGCAAATGAAAAAAAAAAAAAAAAAGGAAAGAAAGTCGAGGGTTCAACCCTCGACCAAGCACACAACTCCCCAAATATCAACTCCCAATAAAAACTACAATATTTCCAATAAATATTTCAAAAACTACAATATTTTCTTAAATAATTTATAAAACCACAATATATTTTTAAATTTTCCTTTATATACTGGTCAATTATACAATTGATATATCAAATTTATCATCCATTATATCAAATTTATTAGTCAACAAGTGCTCATGCATTGACTATTATTCATGGACTTAATTTTGAATCCTTATTAGTTATTTTAGAATATTAATAGTATGTAAATCATCATTAGCTCACAATGGTTCAATCTATCATGTAGGTAACAATTTTGAATGTAGGTTGATAAACTATTGATACACCATTGTTACCCTTGAAATTGAATTCTGAATGAGTGTTTATCTACTACTAACATACTAGAATTGATGTATTTTTAAGAAGCACTGATAAACAAATGACATGCCAATGTTATACTTGAAATGAATATTAAATTGATGTTGATATACTACTAATATACCACTGTTATACTTGAAAATTAATTTATAACGAATGTAATTGATATACTAATGATACATCGATTGATTTATAATGAGTATTGATATATTACTAATACACTAATAATATACTTGAAATAAATCTTTAATAACTATTAATATATTATTGATACACCATAGTTAAGTTTTAAATAAAATTTGAATGAGTGTCGATAACCTATTAATACACCAATGCAATATAATGAATATTGCATTCCGAACGATTGATGATATGCAATTGATACATTAATGATATATTTGAAATGCATTTTGAATTTCTATTAATATAAATTTGAAATACCAAATATTATACTTTAAGTATATAATTTTGGATAATGTACTTCATATTCGGTATATCAATTTTCTTTCTCTCTAGATCTAATTTATGAATCAACCGATATATGAAATATGGAATACATACATTATATATGATAAATCAAATTAAATGTAATTTCCATGTCATCAAAATCATATCAAAAATTTGAAAATAAAATAAATTATTTATATCCTTTATATTTAGACACCCATCAAAATTAAATAAAACTTTTTTTTTTTTTTTTTTTTTTTTTGGAAATTATAAGAAAACTAACGCCAAAAGCCGCTAATTTTTTAGTTGAATATCTTGAATCGCCAGCGACGGCAAAAAACCGCTAATTTTTAAAAAAACTAAAGCCTCCTCTTCTCTAATGAGACTCTTCTTCAAACGCCATTGCAGTAGTTTTACCTCTCAAAATCTCAAATTTTCTACTCACCCATCAACCAAACAGTCTCAAATTCTCCAATTTTGCAGGTCCGGTTTACTCCACGATGCGCTACACGTCCTAAACTCCGTTGATTTGTTCGATTCCAGCACCAACAAACCAATTCTCTACGCTTCTCTCTTACAAACCTGCACCAAGGTAGCTTCCTTCAGCCATGGCTGTCAAATTCATGCCCATGTTGTTAAATCCGGCCTTGAGACTGACCGGTTTGTTGGGAATAGTTTACTTTCTCTTTACTTTAAATTGGGTTCAGATCTTCTGCTGACTCGACGAGTATTTGATGGTCTTTTTGTCAAGGATGTAGTGTCTTGGACATCCATGATTACGGGTTATGTTCGAGAAGGTAAATCTGGAGATGCAATTGAATTGTTTTGGGATATGTTGGATTTGGGGATTGAGCCGAATGGTTATACTTTATCTGCTGTGATCAAGGCGTGCTCGGAGATTGGGAATTTGCTACTTGGTAGATGTTTTCATGGGGTTGTAATAAGGCATGGATTTGATTCAAATCATGTTATTGTGAGTTCTTTGATTGACATGTACGGGAGAAACTATGTGTCAAGTGATGCACGCCAAATGTTTGATGAATTGCTTGAACCAGATGCAATATGTTGGACATCGGTCATTTCAGCGTTTACAAGGAATGATTTGTATGAGGAAGCATTGGGGTTCTTTTATTTGATGCAAAGAGCTTATAGATTGTCCCCGGATGGTTTTACATTTGGAACTGTTTTGACTGCCTGTGGTAATTTGGGGAGATTGAGGCAAGGTGAAGAGGTCCATGCTAAGGTGATTGCTTATGGACTTAGTGGGGATGTGGTGGTTGAGAGTAGTTTAGTGGATATGTATGGAAAATGTGGAGCAGTTGAGAAGTCTCAACGCATATTCGATAGGATGTCAAAGAGGAATTCAGTTTCATGGTCTGCTTTGCTTGCAGTATATTGTCAAAATGGTGACTTTGAAAAGGTTGTAAATCTTTTCAGGGAGATGAAGGAGGTTGACCTCTACAGTTTTGGGACGGTCATTCGTGCATGTGCTGGGTTGGCAGCTGTAACTCAAGGGAAGGAGGTTCACTGTCAGTATGTAAGAAGGGGTGGATGGAGAGATGTCATTGTAGAATCAGCTTTAGTCGACTTATATGCGAAATGTGGTTGTATTGATTTTGCTTATAGAATCTTTGTGTATATGCCGGCAAGAAACTTGATCACATGGAATTCGATGATTCGTGGTTTTGCTCAGAATGGAAGAGGTGGAATTGCTATTCAGATGTTTGAAGAGATGATTAAGGAAGGAATTAAGCCTGATTATATCAGTTTCATTGGTGTCTTATTTGCTTGTAGTCATACAGGTTTGGTCGATCAAGGGCGACATTACTTTGCTCTAATGACTGGTGAATATGGAATTAAACCAGGAATTGAGCATTATAATTGCATGGTTGATCTTCTTGGCCGTGCCGGGCTGCTAGAAGAAGCTGAAAATTTGATAGAAAATGCGGACTGTAGAAATAATTCGGCTCTTTGGCAGGTTCTTCTAGGAGCTTGCACTACATGTACAAACTCTGCTACTGCAGAACGCATAGCCAAGAAGATGATGGAGCTTGAGCCTCAGCACCATTTAAGTTATGTTCTGCTGGCTAATGTGTATAGAGCAGTAGGCCGATGGGACGACGCGTTAAAGATTAGAAAGTTGATGAAAAACAGACAGGTGAAGAAGATGCCAGGTCAGAGCTGGATGTAAGGAGGCAAAACATCAAGGTTATGAGCTCCATATCAAACTCGAATTCAAGACTGATAATGGCATGGCATTGATTATCAAAATATCAGGTCAGCCAATTGTCTTTTGCTCTTCCAAGATGGAGAACTACAGCCATGAGAAGCCACTGAACATATCAGTAATCTACCAACCTGGTTGAAAAGGTTATTATGGGGATTGGAGAGAGATCCTGAATTATCCATGAAGATATTCAGTTGGGACTGGAGAAGTAGATACTTGCCGGCACGAACGTCATGGAATTGAGTATTTTGATCTTTTTTCTTTTTTCTTTTTCTTTTTTTTTTTCCGTGAAAAAGCTAACATTTTTTTTTTCTGGTTAAATTATAAAAAATACTCTTGAACTTTATCCTTTTCCTAAAGTATACTATGGGAATTCAAATCTTCATACCTCACTTACATTTTTTCCTTCTAACCATTAGATTGTTCAAATATCTCTTGAACCTAATCTCGAGATAATTTTTATAGGTAACCCAAAATTTGAGTTCAAAATTGAATTTGCCCTACTTTTTAAAACTTAGGTTTGTGTTGACATTTTGCTTTTATCATATGAGCTTGAAATTTCTAAGACGGACTAGTGTACACATTGGTTAAGATCTCACTCTTTCTTCTTGTTTCTTACTCTTGCTTGTTTTTTATTTGTTCTCTTTTGTGATGACCAAAAGTCGGTGCTCTTTCCGCTTACTCTCGCTCTCTGCTCTTTGGCTTGCCCTAGAGCTAGAGTAAGAGCGAGAAACTAAAGTGTGACATGAGAGAGAGCAAAAGTGAGGAACAAGAGTGAGAAACAAGAGCATAATTACATGAAAGAAAAAGAAAAACAAGGAGGAAATGAAAGCAAGAGCAAGAAATGAGAGCGAGCGAGAAGCGAGAGCAATAGTTTAAAACGCCAGCAGGTTAATATGATAATTTACTCCAGTAGTTATATACTATTAGTTTTCGGGAGAAAGATAAAATCTCATTTGAGCCTCCTCCTTTTTTTTTTTAAATCATTTGTATGAAAATCTCCCTGAAATTTGGTTGTAAAATGACGTCTTAAAAGCTCATTTCCATTTACTGATTTAAAAAAATACATGAAAGCAATGGTTTAGGGTAATCCTCATTTGCAAAATCAAAACGTTAATAACATCCACATTTCTATTTTAAATCACCGCCAAATCATTTCAAGTTTCAATTTTTGTCCAATATTTTAGAAAGCTTCTAGTCCAACCATAGTTTTTAAACAAATATTGTAACTTTTGAAAATACATAAAGAAAAAAAAAATAACACAAGGGGTAAAGTTTAGGGGAAAAAAAAAACTATAAGTACTGCTGAGTAATTGTAAAAATGGAGCTTCAAGAAAAGTAAAGAGGGGATCAAGAAAACTTCAAGTTGTGGAAAATTTTTCTTGTGCTTTGCTAAATTTTCTCTGGTTTTTGGCTAAGACAAAGTTTTAATGAATTAATACCAAAATAACACGATAAGCAACCTCACTATATGAAAACTGATGTAATGAAGGTGATCAAAATAATGGATTTTCCTTACACACACACACACTCTCACTCTCTTTTCAGGTAGGGGTTGGGAGACGGAGTTGATCTTTGAGCCTCAGCATATATAAACCAGTTTGAATGTCCATATCAAAAAGCTGCCCTCAGAGTTCCCATGGCGGCTTCACGTTTCATTTCCGCAGCCTTACCACTACCTCGAAAATACATGTATACTTGCTGCAAATTGGATGCATTAAGTTTTTCAGTGAGAATCAAAACAAATTGAAGGCATAAGAAAGAGATGTTACATTTCTTCATGAGACACAAACCTGGATAACCCATATGCTGATTAGTGATTCAATGCAGAAGAATGCAAAACCAATGAAGTAGAATATCTGTGGGAAGTTACATTACTCATTAAGTAGCAGTTCCTAAACCGAAATCAATACAACATTATGCTTGTACAAAAAAGAAAATCAAATAATGACTGACACCGATACTTGACAGTACAAACATTCATATGCTTAAGATAGAAACAACTGATTTCTGGAGAAAAAGTGAAAGAATACAAAAGCATACAAAAAACTAAGCCCAAAAATCCCATCAGAGAAAGGGTTTCCAACTAACATTCATATGCTTAAAAGCAAAAGACCAATCTCTCTTAAGCCTAGAGTCGAGATTAAAAATATGGCCAAGTCCTTTACTACAATTAAAGCTTTTCATCAGATTTAATACAGGGGTTCAAAAGTAAAATCAAGCCATGTATTAGAGCATTCGAACTTTTAATATAGGATTTAAAACTTGCAATTCATTTTTCTTATGTTGCGGCTCAAGAGATTGGTTATAATTTAGAATACCTATTTTAGTTGATCTTGGTATAATAGATAGCATTTCATAACATATACACAAAATGCAAACTCGAGTAGAAGTACAACTTACCCCAACCAAAGCACTACTACTCAACAGGTCTATAGCAGGTAAGATCCCTCTGTTAAAAATATCAAACAAAAATCAACTTCTCTCTAGAAAATTAAGAGAAAACATTAGTTGTTCAGCAAGTATAACCCTCTATTTTCATACAAGGACATCAAAACTTACGTAAGAGATTTCCCCTTAAATATAATGGGAGGAGCAACTGCAGAAAAGACGCAGAAGCCAATATGAATCTGGAAGAGAAATTTGTTAACTTGGGTACAAATCAAAACATCTTTGAAGTTGGAAAAGTAACTGAAATGTAAAGTTGTGAGGTTACCAGGTAAACTAGGAAAAACCACCCAAACTTTAGAGCACTATCGGTCCTGTACATGTTAATAATCTAACTTGTCATAAGTGTCACCATAATGGATAAACCAACCAAACCAACATACAGATGACTGAAACACAAGAACTTGTATGCCCAGACACTCACACTCACGGATATCCAAAAAAAAAAAAAAAAAAAAAAAAAAAGGAAAAAAAAAACCCACACACAAGAACTCTTATATGTGAAGATGCCAAGTATGAGATGAGTGCGCGAGTGTTCTAAATGAACTGAAGAGTACTTTTCCTCGAGTTAATTATTACCTATTCATCGGCTCCACACCAATAGAGCAACTTCTTTAACTTTGAACAAACAAATGTTCCTTCTCTCCAGAGAAAAACGTGCTCTCTGGCCTAATTAGTACATATCTTGAGGTATCTTCCTATAAGTAATCACATAATATAGGTTCTTGCTGCTTCCTCGACTCATCTAAGGGTAATAATAATGTCTCCAACGAACAAATCCCAAAAAAGTACAATTAAAATTTAGGGCTGTGATTTGGGGGGGTTCTTCTTTCATGGTAGAGAAAGAAAAGACAGTTCCATTAAGTTATACCTAGTAGCACGATAGAGAGGACGATACCACCCAACATATGCTCCAGGTACACCTGATATGAAGTAGATAATCGCAAGGAACCATATTGTTGGACCTACATGAGGAATAACTATTACTAACGAACCATAGAAAATAAGTTATTTTGAAGGACAACGGGCATATAAAGAAGGGGATTAACTTACCTTCACCATTGATCCAAGCAGTTGTAACTGCTATAATGTTCCACAAAAGGCACACAACCAAACCTAAACAATAAATAAATTCAATACAATTTACATCAAACCGTCATAACTGATTCACATGGAATAGAAGGAAACTGCATAAGATTTAGCAACATGATACACGTTATAAAATGTAAATCATTCCTAAAGATGGAAAGTGCCCCTTTAGTGTATGCTGAGGAAGGACTGAGGACTGAGGAGGGAAGGGAAAGGGCGCTCCAGGATAGTGTAGTGTGGAATGAGGACAGAATAGTAAATGTCAGCATGCCTTTCATCTACTAGTCCAATAGAGACATGAGAAGACTACTCTTTTCTCTACTGAACCATCGGAAAGATGCTTCCTTCACCCACCAATTTAACGATTCAATAATCAATACTGCCAAACAGCACTAGTGTTTTTCTTCCATTACATAATTATTAGAAATACTGATTATCTCAGAACTGACTATTTTGAGAAAATCAAATCTAATGGTGGTTGTAAGGGTCATATCACAAATTGTTCAAGGTTGGAAGATAAATTTGTTAACAACAAAATATCATGGGCCAGGAGATACTCTAATTAAGCTGGTAGACCTTGATGCCTCAGTACTAGTTCACATGTCAAACAGAAACCTCAACTGCAAATGCACCCACGTGAGGAGAAAAAAATATGACATTCAGATAGAATGAATAAACGTAAAAAACCATAATATTGGGAAATGGTTTGATAAATAACATGAGATCACCATAATTAAGGTTTCATTAGCCATTTGAATTTCAACTTTTAACATTATTGTCATATAAAGTTAGCCAAACTATCATGAGACACCAAGCAAATAACATCTGAACTTTCAAACAAGAATGTAACTTTCATGACTGACCATGACGTCCACTCACCCAACAATGTTGTGAAGGCAACATACTGAATGGTTTGTAGATGGATCGGTATTTCATTTGCAATATCATGATGGATAAGGGGAAAAAATGGTGGCCAATTTTTCTCCTCTATGATAATTCCAGCTGCCAAAATTAATAGACAAGTTAGAATAGAGAGGGAAGAATTACAATTCGCTTGTTTTCTATTGCAACCAAAAAATTGTACTATACCTCTTGAAATGGCATCTTCCCTCCGTTTTAATTCCTGAGCATCAATTAAGTGGCAAAGTCATTTATAACGAAATCTTTCTTTAAAACACAAAGGATCAGCTAACTCATTAACCCTTACAACAATGAAACATAAATTTGACTGGATGAGAAAGAATGGCCAATAGTCATTTCGTAACTCAAATTTTAGTGAACTGATAATTATCATTTGACAAGTAGCCAATTAGGACAAGCCACAATTTGAATATTGACATAAAATATATTCTCTGGATGTAGGATTTTATGATACATACGCCACGTAGTAAAGCAATTACCTGTTCTCTCTTCTTTAATTCAGCTTCTTTAGCTTGAAGCTCCTTCTCCTTAGCTTTTAAATCCTAAAAGTTCAGAGAAAAGATAAAGAAAGTGATTCCATTTCCCCTGATAACCTTTGAAATAGTAAAAAAAAGATCCATAAGAAAGGAAACAAGTATGCAATGCACCTTTGCAGTATCAAGAGGAATGTCAATTGTTGCACCACGATCATAAGTTTCAGGGGGAAGAGGTGAGAGCCTCGTGTTTGCAGGTGGAACACTTCCAACTCCAGGATTCTAGATATAAGGAAAACAGTAAAATGGGAAGGAAGAACGATATTGGTTGTACAATCATGAAAAAATTAGGTCAAAACTCCTTGAACAAACTCAGCAACACAACATTGCATTACTGCATTACACAAACGTATCAAAAGGCTTAGATGAAGATCATAGAACTCCAACTGGCAAACTAAAAAGAAGGAAATGGGCAAGCATTTCATTTATCATTAAAAATCATTCATAGCCCATGATAATTCAATAAACAAAGAAAGAATACAAAATCGACTCGGTCATATTAAGCTCTCCAAAATCCCATTCCCAGATAACAAATCACAGCAGTTCAAACACCACAAAATTTCACAATAATCACATTTATTTACGTTTCATCGTCAGGAAATAGCGCACGTGCACAGAAAATCATAGAAAAATGAACCAACAAAGCCCACAGGGAATTTAAATTAAATTAAATTTAATTCATTTTATCTATATCCTCCATAGACGAACTTATTAAACAAATATCAATACAACAATGAAGTGAAAGACCAGTAACAGATCTGAGAGTCCATTGTACCAAAGAGAAAACCATAAACAATTCATTAAGACGACGGAATGAAACAAAAGAATAAACATTCAAGAAATGAAAAATGCTCATTACATAGATCGCCAAAATACAAAAATCAGAAACTGCAATCTCTAATCCGAATGCAATAAACACAAAAGCGGAGGAAGAGGAAGAGAGCTTACAGAAAATGGATTGACGTCTTCATCGAAAGGATTGGAATCGTACCGACTCATTAGGAAGATCTAAACGTAATGTGTGAAAAGAAAATACAAATTAATGAAGGAATGGGATTGAAATCAGAGGTTTCTTACAAAAAATGTAGATTCAGGAAGAAGGAAACAACAGAGAATGAATCTCGAAAATCCTTTTTTCTTTTTCTTTTTTTGGTTTTGCTTTTTGATTGGTTTTGGTATTGGTTTTGGCTTTTTTGGCTTTTGGTGTGTTCTGTTTCTGTTTGTTATCCCAACAAAAACCGAAGCGAAAAATGTTGGCGCGTGAAAGAGTTTAATGTAATTAAAACACACCTTAATATGCTAATCTCACTCATGAGTGATTTACTGGGGCCCACCCCGCAAGAAGGGCTTCCTTGTAATTAATTACTTTTTTCGGACAAATTATTA
This sequence comes from Citrullus colocynthis, assembly GCA_031780015.1. Classification (NCBI taxonomy): domain Eukaryota; kingdom Viridiplantae; phylum Streptophyta; class Magnoliopsida; order Cucurbitales; family Cucurbitaceae; genus Citrullus; species Citrullus colocynthis. The sequence goes on from QLSR01000342.1 coordinate 1,049,800, forward strand.
TTACATTGTGGGTTCTAAATTGTCATGTAATTATAATTTCTTCTCAAATAATTTGGTGTTTAGAATTTCAACTTAGTTTCAGTTTCATCTTATAATTTTAAAACTTCAATAAAAACTTTATAACTAGACTTAATTTCAATTTTATCCTTTAAGATTTAGTTGGTCTGATCAACATTTCGATATATCCATAAAACGAAAAATTCAACATTGTCAATGAATATCCATAAATATCTATATTTGCTTTTATAAATGTTCATAAAATATGAAAAAAAAAAATTCATAACTTAGTTTTTAGTTTGGGGTAAAAAAATAATTTTAGTTATTAATTTAAATAAAGTTTATAACTTTTTTTACTTACAAAAATATCCGACATATTAATATTTTATCAATATATTCGAAAAATTGAAATCTTGTTATTGGCATTGACATCAATATTTTAATCCTTGGTTTAACCTTGCAATTGGTCCATTACCCATCATGTACTTACCTAGACCCTACCCTTTTTTCTATATACTTTTTTACTCCCCAACTTTAACATGTTCATCTAAATAGAAAATAAATATTTATGGTCACTTTTTTTTATAAAAAAATAAACAATAATTATAGGGATGGACGATTGAATCTTTAATCTCAAAGAAAATGGTATATGTCAATTGTTGTTGAGCTAAATTTACTTTGGTATATGACATACGAATATGCTAACAACCAAAATAATTAGTGAGATTTTTACGAATTAAAAGTAAAGTATACAAAAACCATATTGAAAATGGTAGAACTAAATCACCACATTCACAATTAAATCTATAAATCAATAAATCAAGCTCTCTTCTTTTCTAAAAGAAAATAATTAATTTGACATTTTTTTCATCATGCAAACAACTTTTGAATGTCCACGAATTTATAACTCTACGCCCATACAAAATTCTACATTCATAATTTGAAAAGAAAAAAAAAATCATATCCTTTGAAGTCTTAAAATTTGATTTAGTCCCCACTAAAGATGATATCCTTAGCAAACCTAACTTAATATCTTTCTTAAATTATGAATTATCTAGCATTTTTATAGTAATTTTAAAAGTTACTAATTCTTTAAAAATTTACAAATACTCAGTTGAAAGGGATTGAATAGAAAACAATCAAGAGAAGTCTGTGATCAAAGACATGGCTAAGTTTGTGCAAGCAAGTTGAAGAACCTCTGAGAACCTGCCTGCACGTTGTAGTTCACCAAAAACATATATGATAAGAAATATATTTTTCATTATTAAGAATTAATAAGGTAACTAAACAATGGAATTGACACCAACAATGGGTTAGCATATAAATTTTGAAAATACACATCACTATCTAGTTTAATAAACAATGGAATGATTACAGATTACAAATGATTCACCACAAGAATTGGAGCTCTGTTGCTAGAAAGTGTTCTCTTTAGACAAACCAAAAGGAAGAAGAAGAATGGCTGGCAAGTTCTGTTTGCAAAACTTGAGCATGTTACCATTGGATGCTCGAAGATCTTCGCATCGTCTTCTATGAGAAATGTGGCAGATTTTCAGGAGTTATTTTACTTCTTAGCTGAATGGATTGGCGAACTCTAATAAAGAACCATATCAATCTTCACTTGAACCACTGCCAAGTGGTTCTCTCCTTATCATGTTGAGCAAGTCCTGAACAACCGACGACATTGGTGGCCGGAATTCAGGCTCCGACTGCAAAATGTAATTAAGGTTTGGTGAAGATGGTCATTTGAGGTGGATGGAAAAATCAACATCTATCTATATCAGAAGGGTACAATCCAACTCCTCAAGGTTGGAGCATGAAGCTATAACAATGGCCAAGATACTATTTGGCAAATCATAGGAGTAAATGAAAGAACAATATTTCCAACACCATTGTCATGAAGCTGCTCACCTGAACACATTTTGATATGATATCGGCAAAGTACGATAAGGATTTGGCAGGGTATTGACCATTGAGTGAAGGATCAACCATGCTTGTCAATGCCTCAATGTCGTGAAGCTGTGGAATCGCCCACCTGACTAGGAACTGCTCACCTCGGGTCCTTGTTCTGTCCAAACAGTGGAGAAAGACAATGAATATACTAGAAATGTCCCAATGATGATCAAGCATTTTCTTTCAACCACTTACCTGTCATAAGACATCCGGCCAGTTAGAAGTTCCAGCATAACCACACCGAAGCTGTAAACGTCACTCTCAAGGGTATAAACTCCTGTTTCAAATTCTGGCGCGCCGTAACCATATGCTGTCAGAAGCTGACCGGATAGCTGGTAAAAGTATGGAAAATTAAGTGTCAAAATAACTTAAGCTTTCCTTGACACAAGTTAATCTTTAGACACTGAAATATTGAACAACTAGGAAGAGTCAGACACATTTTCTCACAGCATGCATTTTTTTCTCCTATTTATAAAGCTCCAATGAACGCCAAAGAGATTAAGAAATAATAAATAAATAAATAACAGTCAACTAAAAATTATAATCCATGAGGACAGTGGATTTCTCTTTGGAAAGATAGCAATTCAGTATTATATTGATTCAAAAGGTGGGCAATCAAATTACACTAATGCCAGGTATGGAAAGAAACAGCTGTCCAATAGTACGTGGCGATAAATCACCGAGTTATTGCCCAGGTCCCAGTCGAATATAGAAATCAGACCAGATTTCAAACGAAGATTCCAGGTTCTGTAGCATAGTTACATTCACAAATAGAGAATCTCGACTATGAGAAGGTTAAAGGTTATGGCTTACCTGACTAACAGCTCCTTTTGATATTAATGGAGCCAGCCCACAATCTGAAACACGCACTGAAAGATCATCATCAAGTAGGACATTCGCAGACTTGAAATTCCTATGAATAACAGGAGGCTGACAGACCTCATGGAGATACCTTCAAACAAAAGATGAAAACCAAATGAATACAAAAGAACACACATTTTCCCTTTACAGTTCAGATTGGCTTGTTGATCAGTTGAGAATGATTAAAAAGAAGATGAAAATATCCATAGTTACCCCTTATCCAAAACTTATTAGCCTATTCAAGAAGGATAACTAGTTTCCCAGTTACAGTTACTCCATGATTACCCAACCCTTCCCTTACATTGACCCTATGTTAGTTAAGGGCAAGTCATGAGATCGCACTAACAGTGAGGAAAAGGTATAGGTCAGCCTGGTTTGGCTGGCTCTGAACATTATATAGATTTCGTTGATCCTAGTGAAAAGAATAAATCAGAGTCCCTTAAGAAACTTCTACTGTGTAAAGAAACATCACGGCCCCTCCAGGTATACATGAATATCTGGAGGTCTAATAGAAAGCTCTAGTACTTTAAGAAGAAATAAAAGCCTAAAACGTCCAGAAATACCCACCTACAGCTTTCACACTATCAATATATACGTTCTGTTAGTGAACAACTTTGTAACCTAAAAGAGAACAAGAAAACCATACTTTTTGTGATAATGGAAACCCAAATGGCCAAATCTTTTTGCCTCCTCTAGAAACAAGGCAAGCATAGAAGACTGAAAGGCGCTAAAATCCAATAGCTGTATATTGATATTTTAAGCACTTGCACTGAAAATGCATGGATAAGCTCAGAATAAAGCTAGATCATCAGACTTTATTCCTTAATAGCTGAACTGCACAACTAATAACGCAAAAGAACTACTTAAATATTTTGTTTCAAGTAACATAAACATTGAGAACCATAATACCAAACCCTGATCATGCAAATTTAAAAAATTAAGCTGAGCAGCTTAAAAGGTCAAGAATTTCAGGAAGGGGAGGCCACAACTGATTGCCTAAATTGCTTAGTAGGCAGAGAAGCAAGTCAGTGGCAAGGCAAAGCTCAAACATGCATGAAAGAGGTCGTATGAATAGTTTACTTACTCCAAGGCTCTTGCAGCCCCAAGAGCCATTCTAATGCGGGCATTCCACGAAAGTTTCTTTCTGAACTCTTCATCTGAGTGCAGTGCATCCTGCAATGTTCCACCACTACAATACTCATAGATAAGAAGCCTTTCACCATGCTCTGCACAGTAACCACTGAGCTCGACCACATTAGCATGCCGGATTCTATCGATATTATTCACTAACTCAAGAAATTCATCATCCTTTTGCTGACTGAATGCTCTCTTATCCAGTTTCTTGACGGCCAGTAACTTCAAAGTCATTAGAATGGTTAAATGTTAGTTTTGAGGTCATTAAAACCTAGACAACATAACAATGTATATCATTAAGGAGAAAACGAAAATGGGATGATCAAATTGTTTCCTAAATTAAGAGCAGCAAAATAGCTGTTCATAATAACCTTGCACATTCAATCATATAAGAGACTGTACCCACACTCACTTTATCCTTGCCTGAAAACACTCTCCGTAACTTTCATTATCAAGAAGGGAAATACAAAAAGAGAGGGAGATGAGGTATCCCCACACAACAACTGGTTATAAAAACAAACTCTCTGTGCTTGACATAACTTTTTTTTTTTTGGCATTGGAAATAGATATGTGCTATGTGCTGATTCTTCTTGAAAGTGCATTGTATAACTTTAAATTGTAGAATGTGAAAATCAGTATTCAAGAAAGCAGTGGCCTTCTTTTAGCAACATGATATGCCTATTGAAGAAGGGAGCCAAAAAAAAAAAAACAAAAAATTTCCACACTTTTTTTTCTTTTCTTTATTACCAATTAATAAAAAAAAAAAAAAAAAAAGAAAAATAGCCAAAAATTTAAGAAAAAGGTAAGATGTGAAAAAGAAAAAGGAAGGGAGATCAAAAAAAAAAAAAAAAAAAGAAAAATAGCCAAAAATTTAAGAAAAAGGTAAGATGTGAAAAAGAAAAAGGAAGGGAGATCAAAAAAAAAAAAAAAAAAAGAAAAATAGCCAAAAATTTAAGAAAAAGGTAAGATGTGAAAAAGAAAAAGGAAGGGAGATCAAAAAAAAAAAAAAAAAAAACTGAATATTCGCACAGTTTTCTGCACTAGGTTTATAATCAACAGCTATTAACAAGTTAGATTAAGAGGCTGTTCGGCGGTCAAATAAAACTAATCAATACATTATACACTTGTTCACATTCTAGCCCAACTAAAACTAAGTTTTATCCCTCAACCTGAGCATGGTTGATATTAATATATCTTTAATTCTTACTCTAAATATACACTTCATTTGCTGAGCACATGATAGAATCAAAATCACCACAGATAACAATCAGTAAAATTATTGAGAGACGTGAAGAATGGAACACCAAATGTTGCCGGAAAGAAACTACAGTAACATTTTCATTCAACAAAAAGGATTAGTAAAGAGTTGGAATAAAATGACATTAATGATAGGAGTAAACTTACCTTCCCACTGGGAAGCTGTGCCCTATAAACACTCCCCAGCATTCCTTCTCCTAGAAGATTCTCTTGTGAAAAGCTGTTTGTATATTGCTGAAGGGACGCAATGGTAAAAGATTTTGCAAAAGTTGAGGTAATTCTATGTTTAGTGAGAGGCTTCAAGGGAGGAACTTCGGCTGGAACAATGGGCACGGCAGTGACCTCTTCAACAGGAGGGGGAGGGGGAGGGGGAGGAGGAGGGGGAGGTGGTGGGGGAGGGGGAGGCATTAGATAGACATCGAGTGCGCTCATATCTACTTCATGATGATCCTTCTTTGGAATAGCGCTCATTCTTGGCATGTTTTTCTTTCTCTCTTCATGATCTTTTGAAACCTTCTGAACCTCTCTTTGAGTTTCCTGCTTCGGCCTTACAACTGACTCTATTGGAACTATTGATGAATTTTCACAATTCAGTTCATAATAAAGAACAAATTCTTAGAAAAATGATCTGCTAAATAGGATGTATTAACCTTTAGGAATCTGATCATTTGTATGGGGCATGGCTCCCTGATTTCCAGCATTCTCTCTCTCACCTCTATAAGCACCTATCTGATGTCGCTTGGAAACACTATCAACTCTTCTTCTTCTGCACCTTGGCATAAAGAGCACACATGCCAAGACCAAAATTATGAATGACAAAACCACTGCAATTGTTATTAAAACAACCCTTTTAGTGCTTTTCTTATTTTTTCCAGAACTGGATTCCTCTGGTGCCGATGGTCCATCAGCCTGTTTCTTAGGTTTTTGTTGAGAAGATGGTGATGCTCCAGAAACTGGTGGTGCTCCAGAAACTGGCGGTGCTGGTGCTGGCTTTGATGGTGGAGAAGGAGATACAGGAGGAGATGTCGGAGAAACAGAAGAATTAAATGGGTTTCCATCCTTTCTGTGTCAGAGATGGTAATGCCAGAAATGAGATCCAATTAGTTTACACGAGAACTTCCAAGTAACAGCTCCTCGAAATACATGAAAAAATCCACTGTCTTATTGTTGGGCAGTGAATGAAAAGATATCTTTGAAATGATTAGTAAATTTTTAACTAAACACTACGTATAATTGGATGGAATAATCCCTTTATCATGTTCTATCCTTATGAAGAAGTGGTCATATTTATTAATACTGAGCGTAATTTTCTCAGAGCAAGCTTGTCAATGAATAAGATTTTATTCCCCCCAAGGAAGTCATTTCTCTTAATCAAAGCAATAGATATACACTTGGGCCTTATTTTTAAAATAGTCCAGTTCAAAACATGCAATAAAAGAGAAATAGTATCTCATCCCTCTTACCTAAAATTAGGGATACTCAGCACCTTCTCAGGTATGGGTCCAGAAAAAAGGTTGTTCTCTATATTCCTGCTCAAACACAAAATATTTAGGAAGCAAGAAAAAGATAGCACACACCAGGCAGAGCTTTGAGATTTCCCAAAACTATCTATTAAGATGAATCTGATTGCTATCTGAAAACTGAATGAGGAAATAGTTGAGGCAAGTACAAGTCTTTCAGTGGAAGGTCTTGTAGAACATCAAGGGTCCCCGACAGCTGATTGTTCTGCAAATGCCTGCTAACTAAAAATAATTAGTACACGAATGAAAATATCGAGTTCTCATTGGACCAGAGCCACAAAATACTCACAGGGTGGTCAATGCCAATAAATTGCTTACAGATGGAGGCAGTGGCCCACTCAAGTTGTTATTGGACAAGTCTCTACAGAAGTTAAGGTTTCAGTCGTCAATCCAAGAACTAAAGCATAAACACAAAAACTAAGAGATGGGACATACAAATTGACCAATTGAGAAATGGCTTCAAAGGAATCTGGTATTTGCCCACTTAATTTGTTATCATTCAACGACCTATACGATAGAAAAGACAAAATCTCAGGTGAACATGAAACTCATAATCCAAGAAATAAAATAATAACAATACTACTAAAACAAACTAAAAACACAAATAAGGAACACTGGCTTACATCGCTGTCAGTTGAATCAAAGATGATAATGAACTCGGAATACTTCCCGTGAACTCATTAGCTGAAAGAAAACTGGGAGAGATAAAGATGATTAAATATTTTGCAATTCATGCAGAATTAGAAAGCACTTAGCACTAGAGAATAGAAGTGTACAAGTTCTGCATGGTAACGGGTAAACTGGATGGTATACTTCCCCCTATGTGATTGTTGCTTAAATCACTGCCAGCAAGCATAGGTTGAATAAATGTCAGAAACTAACATAGCAAGAGAAAGAAAAGTAGCAAATGATGTTACATGCCATCTTTGAATGTAGGTAAAGAGTTTCTTTCTTCTTTGTATAAAAGTCGAGAATAATGCATCTACTCTTAACAAACAACTTAATTATGTAGAATATCCGAGAGAGAGAGAGAGAGAGAGATAGGCAGCAAAATTTAATGAAACCACAATCATTAGCAATGTAGCTACGAAATAAATATACAAGTAATGTGAGCTTTGGCAGGTCAGGATTTCTAACATGCAAGAATAAGTCATTTGGATATTTCAATCAAGAATGCAGCCAAGGATTAGAGATAAGACCCCATTATTGATTAATTCATTCACACGCCGAGACATGCACAATTACTTACATTGTTTGGATCGAAGAAAACAATCCCAAGTTGTCACCAAGTTCACCTCCCAAATTAGCAGCATTAATGATTCTATATCATAAAGTTGTCAGTTAACCATGATTTGAGAAATACACAAAAAATATCCCAAAAAGGAAACTAACATACATTTTAATGATGCTCGAATCATTACACACAACACCCTGCCATGCGTCTCCGCATGGGTCTTGCCCGATGCCCCATCCAGGAAGACTGGGGAGTCCCAGTGCGGTATGTAAGCTACTAATAGCAGAAACTATCAAGAAGAAATAGTGTGTGTAATAAGCCACAGAAATCAACTCTACATAAAGACATCAGAAATTAAACCCACACGACAAACATTAAAAGAATATACTAGTAAAACCACCTAAGGAGCACAGTACACATATGAGATACTGATACAACACAACACAAACCTGGCAACACGGCATTTTTTTTAAACCTAGGACAGATACATGGCAAAGATATGTTTAATAAAATATATGTCACTTTCATACAAGAAGAAAATTCAAAGTCATTGAGTTTATGCATTTATATGCTTAAAAAATTAGTCTGCGGTAGTTCGCTCTCAAAATTTATTATTTTTGCCGTATGTGTCTATTTAGAACACTTAACAAATGTTCAATGCATATCTAACAAATGTTGGACCTACTTTGACTTTGATAATTTGTGTCCAACACGTTCATTGCACTAACAAGTGTCCGATGGGCGTCCAACTGTCAGCACGGATAAGGATGCGCTAACCAAACTAAAGTGTTAGTGCTTCTTGGAAAACCACCAACTCTGGAACAAATAAAACAAAAGGGATCCATCTCTCTTCTTTCTTTTAATTTTTTTTGAGAAAGAAAGCCTTCATTGAAGAAAACAAGGTAGGTACAGAAACACAGCCCAACAAGAGGAGCCAAGCCAAGACTAACTCCTCAAAAATTCATTACTTTTGGAAGATCGCATTTGAGTTGAAAACCAACTTGGACAAATAATGACAAAAGGCATCTCTCCTATAGGATGGCAACACGACGACATTGACAGAAATCCAGAAATACATTCACTCAGCATGACAATCAATGGCAGTGGAAAACTCAAGGAGCTTTAATAATGCGGCCAAAAGACGATAAAGAATACATCAATAACATCTCTGATTCGCATTTTTTTCCACGCATTTTCTTGCATCCAAGTGACTGAATCATATGAAAAATTCACAAAACTAAAACGTTAAAATTAACATGAAGCCTTACAATCCCCTGGATTCGTAATTCCGTAAAGAACTTGGGCTGCGCAGATCACGAATCCGACTAAAACCTGCACCCAGATCCTCAAATTGCCGTTCCTCGAAGATCTTTTCCAAACCATTGATGCAAAACCCACCTCTAATTCTTCTTATTGAAAAAACCCAACTCCCTCAAACATCCTCCAACCTGAAATCACCAACCAAGAAATAGCATAATAAAAATCCAAACCAACCGACGCAATTCAAGCTCAATATTCCATAAAACAAAGATTAAACACACCAATACCCAGAAAACCCAAGTCAGGAATCGAACACACAGCAGAGTCGCACCGACCAAAGGCGTAGGCTCAAAGTTCAAGAACTACTAAAAACGACTCAAATCTGAATCAATTAAGAAAAATGGGTTTCCAGAAAGAGAAAAACAAAGTTGCAGTGAAGTTGGAGGAGCATGAAACTTAGCAAAATGCAGAACAAAATTGATGTTGGAAAGCGAACTACTGAGAAAAAAAGCTGGAAGTAACTTTCTAAAAGCTTGAGTTCTTAATTATATTAAACATTAAGAACCCAAATGAAATGAAGATAGAAATGAACTGGGATTCATTGAATCAAGAAAGAGAAGTAGAACACGGCAAACTTAGATTCAACAAATGAAAACTCTGAATTCACAATTGAATTCAACTTAAGCTCAAATCGGTGAACACCCTAAACACTATGAGGCTGAAAAATTAAGTAGAAGGCAAAGTTAGGAAACGTAGAAAAAGTACGGTAAAGGCCAGAATTTCTTTTAAACTTCGCTGCTTTTTCTCTCTCCTTTTCTTGGTTTTGCGCATTGTTCTATTTTTCTCTCTCTCAAACTTTATAAAATAATAATATTATTTATAAAGAAATTTCGAAGTTAATTTGTGAGTGAGTATGAATTTATGAATGATGATTTGGCACGCATATCATTTTTCATATGAAGCATGTAGGGCCCCTATCACGCGCTCTCGGAGCGCGTGATAGTATTGTTTCATACTTGCTTAAGTAGGGATGATGTTCCCATTCCACTTTGCTTTTAATTTTATCTCAATTTTCCAAATAATATAATGTGGACTTCTTACTTTTTCTTCTTTTATTTATTTATTTTATTTCTTGTATTCTTTTAGTAATTTTTCCTTAATGAGATAGTCATAAAACAATGTTTTATGTTATTTTGTTCATTTCATGAATGATTTTTTTTTTAAAGATCAATTTATGATAATTAATTATAGTAAGTCTATCGATTTGTCCTCTAAACTTTAATTCGGAGATTGAGATAGATGTTACTAATCTTGTTTCAATAAAATTAAATGTCATGTGAAATTGAAATTGATAGTACTCTAAGTCGATTATTGAAAACTCTAAAAAGAGATTTTCTATTTATTATTATTTTTTTTTTTTTGTATGACAAGATTTTCTCTTAGTAAGTTTAAAAAGACCGTACTATTTAACTTATTTTAATTAGTTTTATTTAAACTTTTGAAGTTTGAGATTGGTTTCAAAACGATTTTCATAGATTTCTGTCATTAAATTTGTAGGTGCAAAGGTTGTACATGTTTTTATGGGCAAGTTTGAATATATACATAGAGGAGAACGAAAAAAAACACATACACAAGTGAATCATACATGTTGTTGTCTTGTTTTTTTCTTTCTCTTTTCATGGTCATGACTTTATTTTCTTTCTTTTGTTTATAATTATTTCCTAAGTCTAACTCCAAATTTATTTTTCGTTTGTGTTTCGATTCATTCATATAAACAATCTGAACAAACACAAATTTTCTATCTATAATTTAAGAACAAAAGTCTTAAAGGTCCTTTTGAAATAAATTTCAAATATTAAAATAAGAAATTTTCAAATTTTGAAGATACAGTTGAAACCAATAACCTTTTAAAGGACAATTTAAAATGTCTATTTGTAATTATTGCTTTCATTAGTTAATTTATATTTGCAAGACTAATACTTTTCTTGTTCAAAGTCCATGGAATTGAATAAAAATCTGTAATTATCTAAGTGAAATTCTCCCTTTATATATATATATTATATATATATATAAATAAAAGTGTCTCGCTCTATTCAAATTTTGTAAACTAAATGGAAAGTCATCAATAATGAAAGTCAACTTTTGGTCTATTCTTCAATTCAACAAGATATAGTGGGAGAGATTTAATAATGATATACATCTTAATCAAAAAAAATTTAGATTGACATAATAGTTAATCACCACTAACTCATTAATATGTTCAAGATACTGAAAATAATTATAATGGTCTATAAAAGATGTATTTAATCAACCAAACTGAATAACCTGACAAATCACTTGGAGGCAAGAGAATGCATACACTTTTGTATCAAATGACTATTGCTATATATAAAATGTGGGTTAGAAACTTTGAGGTAGGAAAGTTTTGAAAGTAGGTAGGCCAATTTTGACGAAAAAAAGGACATCGATTAAAATAAAAGTTTTGGAAACAATTCTAGTAATTTTGTATTTAAAAAATATGTGAAAACATAATTGGTTGTCAATTTTACAAATTTGTTAAAATAATAGTAATAAAAAAAACTTACAAATATGACAAATTATTTCTTACATACCATTTTTGTATTATTGAAAACAACACATCACTCATCTATATTATATGAAGTATATAATTAATACGTTACTTATGTCACGAAGTATATATTACCAATATATAATTTTTGTATAATTGATAAAATATTTCACATTAATGTAATAGTATATAATACATCATGAAGATATAATTTTTATATAACCGATCAAGTATATCACAATCAAACATATATTATTTGACTATCACATAACTACATGAACATGGAGTAACTAATTTAAACATATATTTTCGATCAAAATGTTTAATGTTCGAATTTTTGAAAGTATTATAAAAAAAAATTGAATATTAAGAAAGCATTTGAAACGTTGAAGTGATTATTATAGTCTGTGGGTTATAATAATTTATAGGTTATAATTGTATGTATTTAGGGTACAGATTATAATAGTTTGTATTTGAAGTATAGACTATTTTAGTCTAGATAGGAAAATAGTAAATAGTAACATTATAGTTAATTGTAAGTTTTAAAAGTTGGAAACACTAGTGATCATAATTGGAGTCACAAACATAATGTGGACTATAATAACCCAACCCACCAACTTAAAGTTAGTGGTCTGAACATCTTCTTAATCTCAATAAATGGGTCTACGTCAATTATTGATTAACTATGCAAGAAAATTTATAGTATTCCAGTAGTATTATGATCTCTGTGTTTATGTTATAAATTTACCTTCATAAATATTTGTGAACCTCACATTAATGCAGTGGGTCCTATGTTATTTTTAAAAATACGTTAACGGGCATACAATAAGTAAATGTAGTATGAAAAAATGTTTTTTCGAATTATGCTTGTTTTGAAAATAAAATAATAATAATAATAATAATAAAATAAGAGTGTGATAGGAGGGTGAAAAGTCACGCGCCTAAGATAGGCGTGTGGGAAGTGCTAATGTGAATAGTGAGGAAGGTTTAACCGTCCCAAAGAGGTAAAGAGGGTAAGGGGGAAGCTAGAGTTTACTATGGGCCATCACGTGGTCGGTCGACTCTGACTTATGGGCTCTCTGACACAATCCCTACGGCCCACCACCACCTCACATAATAATCCAAATTTTTACGTCATTTTTCCTCAATTAATTAACATTTTCAATTATTATCCAATCACAATTTATAGCACAAATATTTATTTAGTACAATAATGGAATATTGAAATTTTCATACTCGATAGTCGATGCATAAATAATATTATAATTAATTTTGATAATAGTTGGTTTATTTGTTTTTTTTATTAAAATACTATTTTGGTTAGTTATGTACTTTTAAGTATCTAATTTTAACGTTTATACTTTTGGCCAATCTAAAATTTTGCCATTTGAAATTAATTTTTTTTATTAAAATTGGCTAAATAATAATAATAATTTTCATGAAAAAAGAAATATAATATACAAATGTGTTTTCAAAATATATAATGAAAATGCAAATCAACAATAAATAAACATAGATAACAAAATTAAGATTTATTTAAAGTACATAACTAAAATTAGATTGAAAAGTACAAATACTAAAATTGAACAAACTTCAAAATATAAGTACCCAAATAATAATTTAACTTATTTTTCATTTACTTTCCTAAACTGTTATTTAATTGTTATGGTTTTAAAAGTTTATCCATTCTTGCAAATGGTCCTTAGGACAATGGGGTAATTTTTTCTATGGTAATAAAACACTCTTTTTTACTTGACTAACTTTTATAATAATAATCCTAAAAAGAACCGCTTTTGAACGATAAAAGATGTGTGTAATTAATTTATAATATTTTATAAAAAAAAACTATAAGATCATTCAGTAAAATAATGAGAGCAAATTTATAACTAAGTCAAAACAATAAAGCTTAAACTAAAAATTTTAAAATTATAAACATCAAATTGAAATTATATTCAAACCACAAGACCAAATTTAAATCTCATAACAATTTTTGCAAAAATAAAAAAATGTGTCTTTTTCTTCCTTTCTTTTATAGTCTTAAGTTCTTGGTGAGTTCTTGGTGAGTGACACAAATTAATAATACAATGAACAACATTTTAGTATCAAATTATGATTTTTTTTATTATTATTTTTATTCTTTATGGGATCATATTTCCTAAGATGTCGGGGAGAAAACAAACATTTCAATCAATATGCTTAAGAAAGAAAGAAAGAGAGAGAAAAAGAGAAAAAAGAAAACCCATAAAGTCTAACTATATAATTACCAAATTTCAAAGCAGTAATTTGAATGAACTTTCTCAAAGCTATATATATATATTTTTTATTTTTTATTTATTTTTTCTTAAAAGAACAATAAATCCAATTATTTAATTCCAACAATTGCCTTCCAGTAAGATGATTTTTGAAAATTTTCACTTATTTGTTCAAAAAGTGACTGAATTTCTTGTACAGCGAAGTAAAAGCAAGTAATAATATTCCAATTTCCAGCTTGTCACGTGACTTTCTTTTATTTTTATTTATAATTTGAGAGAATTAAGATAGAAAATAGTAAGGACTTCGTGGTAATGGGCGAAGATTGGGGAGTTTTTGTCATTTGGTTATCCATATGGGGCAAAAAGTGGCTTTGCTAATACTAAAAGGAGTTTTAAAAAATTATAATTAATTAAGAGAAAGGACATTTTAGAAAAGGAATTGGAGAAATAGGGTTGGGTTGGCATACTTTTTTCTTTACTTTTTATCTTTATGCCCTATCCTTTCACTTCCTTTGTTAGTTGTTACCGAATCTGTCTAAAGTGAAATTACATAAAATTCCCTACTTTTTTTCCTTAATATTTATTCACCTAACTTCTTCTGCTCAAGCTTTTATTAACATTGGGATAAAAACCAATTTATTTTGATGTGATAAGTGGCATGTAATTAGGTGCACGTAAAAGATTAAGAGTAATATTTGCATGTATCTCAATGTGCACCTATCTTTATGCATCTCATTATCATCACACACATAACAAACAAATTAAAATATTTCAAAACAGAAGTAAGAAGAATTTGCTATGTGTCAAATTATGATTGGACAATTTGGTATAATGCACAACGATATATGCTATTTGGGATGCACCTAAGTATTTCTCAAAGATTAATTGGTAAATCAAACAAATACAAGGATTTGGAAATCTGGATTTTTATATTTGAAAAAATTGAGAAAATTTAGGTTTGATTCAACTTTTAAAAAAACCATCTAAAACTTAATCAAATTGTTATGTATAATACACATACACTAAAAAAAAACTATAACTATGTATGTGTTGATGCCAAAATTTGGATGAGGTAAATACGCACCTAACCCATTGTGGCAAGAATTGTGAATTTGAATTTAAGGATGAACGCTCCCTGTAGGACAAAAAAAAATTCCGCACACTAGTTTGGTGGTTGCCATGCACACTTCAATGCTTAAGTTAACTGGAAAACAAGCAAGTATAATAATTTAGAATATGAGTCGACTTATTTCTATTGGTGCTTCTTTCATCTATTTATAGAGTTTTCTTGACCTAGTCTCGTCCTTTTAAGATTTTTGAATTATCTTCTAGGTTAAAACCCCTTCCTTGGGCTAGACTTCCCCAACGGACCCTACTCGGAGGAATTCTCATTAGGTCAACCTCGGCCCATGCCACTTCACTCCTCTCAACCCTGTCTTGCTTTAGATTTGGTTATTTGGCTTGTAGTACTACTGTTATACTTGTTCTTTTACGCTTTTGCCCTTAGGCTCAAAATTATCCATAATAGTATGTATATACACTATAAATAACTAGTTCAATTTCATTCTTTCATTTGCAATCACCGTGTTTACTTGAAATTTCTTTTCACAACTTTTTTTTTTTTCTCTCCCAATCACATATGTATTTTTTTTTTTTCAATTCCAGTCTTACTCCTCGTTGTCACTTTCGTTATCCACAACTTTTCCTTGCTATCATTTGTAGCTTCTCCTTGTCATTGCATTCAAATAGTAGCAATCGCTCCTCATCGTCACTCTTAACATGCACTCTTTTGTCATTGCAACCAACAACTTCACTTTGTAGGCTGTGATTTAAAATTATCAGCATGGTTGTTTCAAATATATCATTGCAATCTTCTTGTCGATCTCTCCGCCTCACATTTATATAAATATCGTGTCTAGAGCCACGTCAGTCATAGATTTTTTCTCCTTGTTCATCAATACTTCCCCCATCTCATCTCCTCGCCCATCTCATCTCCTTCCAATTATTCCACTTATCTTTGGCTTAATGAGGTACAAATTAAAATATCGAATTCAAGAAAAACAAAAGTCGAATCAATTATTTTTCACTCAACTAAAGATTAGGTTGGTCAAGCATTTGAGATATTTTCCCTCACGATATTTTAAAAATATATATTAAATTAATGCTTTGAGTGAAATTAAAAAAAAAAATAATAATAATAATAAATGAAAGAAGTCTTTTCTTATTTAAAATATAGTATTCATTAGGGTATTAAGTGTAGAGTGTGAAAAAGTCAGACCAAAGTATAAGGAACGGGTACTTTTCTAAATAAGGAAAGGAAATTTAAATTAAGGATGATGTTGTCCAAGTCATCCTCAAATATCATACATCATTGTCTAGATTTAGACACGAAATAGCACGACAAGTAACAATAAGGATGATAGGGAAAGGTAATAGAAGAATTATTTTCTTTTTCTTTTAAAAAAATTGATAGTGGATTTTAAGAATTTTTTAATATTAAGCAAGTCTTATTAGCTAAGTAACCTTATCTTATTACTTTTTCCTCCTTTGTTTTCGCGAGGGCAGAGAAATTACCTAGTGGAAGGATCTAGAAGGAGAATGGACAATAGCATAGTTCGATAGCTAGGTTGATGAAGATGTTGGAAGAAATTTTTTAAATTTTTTAAATTAAAATAAAGTTTTAATAAAGAGTATAATGACCGAATTAATGTTGTAAGTTGATAAAATTGATTATTTTTCGAGATGAATATAACTCAACTAACATGACAATTTTAAAGTTAGATGTTTGATTTTTCCACTTCGTATATTATATATATAAAAAGTTAGGTTCTGAGTTGTTATATTTAAAATTAGGGTTTTTTTTTTTTTTTTTTTTTTTTTTTTAATTTTTGTGTTTTTTTTTTTTTTTTTTTTTTTTTTTTAATTTTTGTGTTTTTTTTTTTTTTTTTTTTTTTTTTTTAATTTTTGTGTTTTTTTTTT
Source organism: Citrullus colocynthis (assembly GCA_031780015.1). Lineage (NCBI taxonomy): Eukaryota > Viridiplantae > Streptophyta > Magnoliopsida > Cucurbitales > Cucurbitaceae > Citrullus > Citrullus colocynthis. Next base: position 1,066,816 of record QLSR01000342.1, read on the forward strand.
TTTTTTTTTTTTTTTTTTAATTTTTGTGTTTTTTTTTTTTTTTTTTTTTTTTTTTTAATTTTTGTGTTTTTTTTTTTTTTTTTTTTTTTTTTTTAATTTTTGTGTTTTTTTTTTTTTTTTTTTTTTTTTTTTATCTATCTATCATTGAAAAAAGTTGAAGCTATTTGGTGGAGACTAGTATATATGGATGATATTAAAGAGAGATTTTTTTGTTTTTTAAAATTAAGCCACTAATAAGTTTTATTGTTTAGAAAAATAGACTCCATGTAATAATTGTTGGGAGAAAATGTTATATAAGAACCGAGTAGACTAATAAATTAATTACACCTCAACTAGATACAGTACACATTGTATTCAATAATAATGTTCAAATTGAAAAGTAAACCAAATAATATAACAAGACTTATAAGTTGAAATAGCTAAGAACTTCAAGATATTGTAGAGCCATTAATAGATAGTCGATGCACGTTTTTTTATAAGCGTTGTCTTAAAGACAATTAATCGCTCTGCACCAAATGCAAGCAGACTACAACAATCATCTAAGTAGGATACAACGACTAACTCGATTAGAACTGCAACCTCAAACTACTTGAATCTAGCAAAACTCTTAGATATTTACTCTCAATTCAACTCAAAATCAAAAGAAAGAAAAAAATGAGCGAACTCTTCAATTTGAAGTGTGATACTACAAAGGAATAAACAAGTTAGTATTTATAAGCTAGCAACTTAGTAACTCTAAAAAATACAAAATAAAATCAAATAAATACAAAAATTTGTCTAACTTAACTCAATTGAATTGTTACTTGACCATTATCAAACATAACTCATACAAATTAAAGAAATTACAAATCTAACTTTCATACATGTTAAATTTGTACATGGAACATTATCTTACTTTTAAATTTTCTAACCATGAATTTAATCTAGATAATTATTTTCATTTGTTTATATTTCAATATTCGATTGTTTTACTTTCTTTCATTATAAAAATCCAACCATAATACTTTTGTTTTATCTGTTTATATATATATATATATATATTTTGTTTCCTCCCAACAATCTTATTATTTTCACACTTTCCTTAAAATAAACATTTGAATTATTAGTCAATTTCGAAAATAAAAAAAAAACAAAAATTAATAACAAAACAAATTTATAGTGAAAGGAGTGTTAAATCAAATGAAACTATAGTTTTTGAATTCTTTGTCTTTACTTTTGAATCTTAGCTAAGAATTGTTTGTTAAGAAATATGAAACTATACTAAAACAATGGAAGTAAAGTAAATGAGATAGTGACACAAATATATCCAATGTTTTAGAAGAAAAAGGAGTATAGTTGGCACGAATATAATGAAAATTACATATAAGCCCCCTAAGCTTTTTCTTCAACAACATAGAAAGATTGAAAGATGATTGAGTGAGGGAACTTATAAAAGTTTGGTAGAGAAAGCAAAATGTTCTTAACAAATTTCTAACGTTGGATAAGGTTTGAATTGATGATATAATATATAAGATTAATTATATGTTCTCACCAAAACTATAAGGTTCCCACGTGTCATCCATTCCAATTCCAACATATTCACAAACGAAAATTTAAACCTTAAAATTTATTTTCTTTCTAATAATTTTTTTTTCCTTAGACCCCACTCTTAGTGAAAAACCTAGACCCATTCTTCCAACATGTCTCAATTGGGTCATCTCCATCAAAAGCTTGTATCATTTAATCTAAAAGTGTACTTTTTTTTAAAAAAAAAAAATTAATTTTGGTTGTCCATATTTGAAAATGAATAACCACCGTAGCGACCATGACACGGTAATTTTAAACTATTATATTATATGAATTAATATCTTTTAATCATAAAATATATAGCTTACTTTTTTTTTTTTAATTATGAAATCTATGTGCCTTACTTTTAAAAGATTCAATCAACTCTACTTAATTAAAAATTCACATTGTAAGGTATCATACAATATGTCATATAGACTCATATCTCGCTAAACTATAAGAGTATACATGGTTAGATATATTATCACAAGACATTTAAAATGCTATTCCATAAGCATTCCAATATTCGATTTAGATATGGTGTTAAGATTAAGATCTGGTGAGAAAAAAAGTTAAGTAATAAAGATGAAATGAAAGCTTCTAAAACAATAAAGATTATATATATATATATATCTTGAATGATTAGAATCAAACAATACATAAAGGTTTAAAATAAAAATTTAAAACCAAATACTCAACAAAGTAAAATAATCAGATAGTACTTCAACTTTAAATAGAAGTGAGAATTCAAACTTTTACTTTTGCTTTATTTTCATTTTGATTTTTTTTTCTCTATTTTAGACTTCAACTACATGTAGGTAAGAGATTTGAATTTCAACCTTTTGGTCAATAATATATAAATTAACCAATTGAGTTATATTCAAGTTAGTTAGTATAATAATTGATTTTTTTAGTTCAATCAATGCTATCATTGAGGGTTACCCAAGGTAAGGCCCAAAGAACGAACGAGATCAAGCCCAAAGAGTACAGAAAAGGGCATAGGGGAGTGTGCATCCCAAAGGGAAAATTCTAGTGCCTCGGGGTTTAGGCCAACCAACCGAGTTTCTAAATATATACCAATTGAAAAATAATTGAGTCGAGGTTGAATTGGAACCTTGCAACTTTGAGCACTAGAAACGTCCACGACACTCCTATCGTCACATGCAACTGTGAGTATGTGTCAGAGGACTGACTTATAAATAAACTCATTCGACCACCTCAAAAGGGGAGAGTAAGTAATCTTCAAAGGAGAAATTTGACCTTACTTCCTTTTGTACATAGCTGAATTAGCCACTACTAGTACTAACTTAAGTATCAAAGTGCAATAGGCTCGACATCACACTAGTGTAAGGATCTCTCATGCAGGTTAGCTCAGATAAGATCGAGACTAGAGTAGAGATGAGTGAGTTGAAGGTCAAGGCCATTGGGCACCCGCAACGTAGCCAAACGCAAACGAGATCCAAGCGACAACAACAATAATGGAGTTTTTTTTTTTTTTCTTTGACAATATATAAGTTAAGAGAATCAAACAACTAACATTGAAGTCAGTATTAAATATTTTATATCAATTGAACCATACTTGTTTTAACTACATTGATGCAGAATTGAACTATTAACCCTTATAACAGTAATTGTTATACACTAAACTACGTTAGACATTTGGATATCATACAATAATTGACGGATTATTTGTCTAGTTTGTTTAATCAAGAGCATTAAGCATTAAAGCCAATAATTGTGATAAGATGCTTTCACACTTCACTTTTGGCCATTGGGCCCCTTGATATAACTGGGGAATAGTTGGATACACCATTTAAGGCCCACAAAAAAGATCTCTTTTTGTAAACAACTGTCAAATACTTCCTTTCAAATAATAATAATAACAACAAACAAATAAATAAAAGAAAACAAATTACTACTCATATATTAAGTTTTAGTGAAACAAAGTTATACAGTTAGAACAGGTCCTACTATAATTTTTCTTTAAATTTTCCATTTAATTTAATCCAAGTTTAAACTTAGAGAGAAATGTTACACTATTTACATTATGTCAACTTTCATTACAAGTGCCAACTAATTTTTGTGAAGTCAAACTTTTTCAGACTTGCTGATCTCACAAAAAAAAAAAAAAAAAAAAAACTAAAACTATGCTCAAGATTGACCATTGAATTAATCTCTCAAATTTACAAAATTTAACAAAAATTTAGGTCGTCAATACCAGAATAGCTCAATTGGTATAAACATGTGTATCCTAAAATTACAACACCTATTCACGTTTATGATAGATATTGCATGAGTGGAGATGAAACCATTGATTTTTAGAATATTAAATAATGTCTTATCCACTCAACTATATTTGTTCAAATTTTTAATACTAATAGTCATTACATAAACACAAACTACTAAATTAGTCTTTGAAAGTCTTATATATTAGAAAAAGTTCTTACTTTATTATTATTATTATTATTATTATTTATTATTATTATTTTTTTTTTGTGATTAAGGGCATGTACATAATAAATAGATATGTTATGTTGACTACTAAACATACCAATTGATGGGTATTTAAGAAGGTTAAAAGTGATCCATTATTAAACTAAATACACAAATTTATTTGGGGGGTAAGGTTGCAAATAATCAAAAGTCTAGGGCATAACGAAATCAGGAATACTAATTAGAGTTATGTAAGGAAATTTTTAATCCATCTCATGGATCAAGTGAAGCCCACTTCTAAATTGGGCCACAAATGTTAATCATCAAGCCCAATAATCTCTTTTCGTATGGCTGAAAACGCCTTGCGAACGAACGCCCTTCAACTGTCGTAATCCGAAGCCATCCAAATTCCCAGTTAGGCTTCTCTCCGAGATCGCCGACCACGATGAACAAACGTTGCCAAAGCCTTGCTCGAATCCTCAAATCCGTCAGTAGATCCTTCTCTTCTTCTTCTTCCTCCACCTCCGCCTCTGCTACCTCCTCTCAATTCCCCCGCACTTTGGCCGGTCTCCGGGAACGACTCGCCGCCGAGTCCCCCTCACTTTCTGACTTCGTTAACCTGCAATCTTCTGATTCCTATTCTGTGGAGGTTGGTACGAAGAAGAAGCCCCTTCCTAAACCTAAATGGATGAAGGAATCGGTGCCTGGTGGCGAGAAGTATGTTCAAATCAAGAAAAAGCTCCGCGAATTGAAGCTTCATACGGTTTGTGAGGAGGCTAAATGTCCTAATCTAGGGGAATGCTGGTCTGGTGGAGAAACCGGCACTGCCACTGCTACGATTATGATTCTTGGTGACACTTGTACCCGTGGTTGCAGGTTAGTAGCAATTCAGTTTATTCGTTCTCGTTATGTTTACTTAATTATCAATGTGTTTTTGACGATTGAAGAGTGGAGAACCATAATTTCTGGTTATTGTCCTGTGTATAATGTCAACTTATATATACTGGATTTAGAACTGATTGCCTTTGTCGTAGAAATAAGTGTTGATTACTTTGATATCAACTCAGTGCCTCAGAATTTCTATTAATTCCATTGCTGTCTTGGAATTGTTTGAACTCCAGGTTCTGTAACGTGAAGACTTCACGAACTCCACCTCCACCGGACCCAAATGAGCCTACAAATGTTGCTGAGGCAATCGCATCATGGGGTTTGGATTATGTGGTCATCACTAGTGTTGATCGCGACGATTTACCTGATCAAGGGAGTGGTCATTTTGCAGAGACTGTGAAGAAACTTAAGGTGTTGAAGCCGAATATGCTGATTGAGGCATTGGGTACTAGTTCCCTGGTTTCTATTACGTATAACAGTGTCAAGTTCATTGTTGCATTAAAGGATCTTCGATGCGACGCTTGATTTTAAAGAGCCTTATTTTATTTGGTTTCAATGCAACTAAGGAATTTAGCGAAAGCGACTTATTTTACCCTGTACTACTGACGTCGCAGAAATCAGCATCATATGCTGATTTGCTTCTGAATATGTTTGTCCAGTGTGATTTAATCTGTTCTTTGATGTTGCTAATGCTTAACTAATTGATTCTGCAGTTCCTGATTTTCGAGGAGACCCTGGCTGTGTAGAGAAAGTTGCAAAGTCAGGCCTTGACGTCTTTGCTCACAATATAGAGACAGTTGAAGAGCTTCAGGGGGCAGTTAGGGATCACCGTGCTAATTTCAAGCAATCATTGGATGTTCTAGTTATGGCCAAAGGGTTTGCTCCTCCTGGAACACTTACGAAGACTTCCATTATGTTAGGCTGTGGAGAAACACCAGATCAAGTCGTGCAAACAATGGAGAAGGTGAGAGCAGCTGGAGTTGATGTGATGACGTTTGGTCAGTATATGAGACCTTCAAAGCGCCATATGCCTGTATCAGAATACATTACTCCTGAGGCTTTCGAGAAGTATCAAAATCTTGGAATGAAAATGGTACTCTCTCTTATTATTTGAACATTTTGATCGTGTACTGTCTTTGATCGAGTTCTTGAAGGCACATACTTGATTTGACTTTTCTTTTCTTTTCTTTTTCCTTATTTTAATGTCTAGTATTGTATCATTTCCCCCATCTTTTCTAGGACGGATCAACTTACCAAGTGCTTAATTTCTTTTTCACTTAAAAAACTTTTTCAAGCACACTTAAAAAGTCAGTCCAAACCGGCCTATTGGATTTGTACCATTGTAATTTTATGTGTGTTTGAATCCTTCAAGGGAGTCCATGTTTTACTTTGAAACGTATACTAGTTCACACTGATGCATAACCCTCATTTGTAAGATTATAGGAAATCTCCACAATGTATCATATGATCAATAGTTTGTTAATGGATGGAGTTACATGCCATGCCTTGAGGGTGCAACAATTATTTAAAAACCATTTTTTTGTTTGGTTGTGGCAGGGTTTTCGGTATGTGGCATCTGGCCCAATGGTTAGGTCCTCATACAAGGCAGGAGAATTCTACATCAAGTCAATGATTGAATCGGATCGGGCAGCTTCTTATTTACAGCCTACACAACCTTGATTATTGTTAACATTTCTATTGGTCATCTGTCCCCAACAATCCCTACATAATTTAGCCATGTTGCATGTAAGTTGACATGTTGGCAAATTGGACTTTTGATTTGATGGGTTTGTCCAGATATTTGTCAAATTCTTGTGCTCCTGATCCGCTGCAGATGTATATCATTCACTGTAGCCATAGATTTTGCTCTGCTGCTATATTAAACATCTCCCCTTCCTCCTGTTCTTGCTGATCAGCATGGGGACATTGCTATCCTTGTAATATTGGAATTGGAATTATATTTATTTGCTATTTGTACAGGTTTACGATTTATACCATTTTGATTGTTCATACAAAAACTCAATTATTGGATTCCAATGCAAAAGCAGGTTCAACTGCAAACGAGTTGACATAAAGGCTCTGGTAATTTTCTTCTCTAGTCTTCATCCTCTACAGGGGATAAGGTTAGGGAAAGATGTAAAGTTCTTTGCAGAGTGGTAAAATATTTTTTATAGAACGACGTTAAAAAGGAACGTCAAGTGAACATTAAACATCTTTTTACGATTCCCCTGTCTGATTTATAAGTTAAGTTACAACTTAAACCAATCCCATGCCCCGTATTAAACACTCCATTGACAGTCAGTATCTTCTCCATTGGTACTGGGCGTCGAGCCATTTCACTGCCAACTCTGCCACAGCTCCACTCTCTCCCCTCTCTGTTTCTGGAGTGTCTCGCCCTCGCCCAGGTGCTATCCTTTCCCACCCAAAATTAAGTACCCTGAACCGTTAAATTCAAATTTTCAAATTCTAATATCTCATTCCATTTATCTTCCATATCCATTTTCGTTTTCTACATTCACCACTCTATGGGTTGTTGTTGTAGCAGAGCCTTGGACAGAGGTCAGCCTCAAATCCTTGACAAGAACCATCGTTCTGCAAAACCTCCGTCACCGGGATGGTTCGACACTGATGTTGAAAATATCCCAGGCAACGGAACGCCGGAAGAAGAAACCGTCAAAGAAGTCCTCTCAGAGACTCCCATTGCCAAGCCATGTAACGCACAGCCAACAGCCCCGAAGAACAAGTCTCCTGAGCTGAAAGTAAAATCATGTGAAATGGATGGTTCGCTCAGCAAAGGGGAGGAGAGTATCGTTTCGGTTTCAGAGGCATCTCAGGTTACAGAATGGTGCAGCAATATGAGCGAAAGCGTGTCAATGGCAACCACAATTTCGGAGCAAAGGGAAGGGGATGAAGCATCAAGTAAACAGAGCAGAGAAATTGGTCGAAATACAAGACCGAAGATTCGCAGAAAGCGCCCATATTCCGGCGACCCATCATACCGAAGAGAACAGAGAGACAAATGTGCAACAAAGAGACCTGCTGAACTTTTACCAGAGAAGAAGTCTCGTGTTAATTGCAGGTACACACATGGAACGACAGAATCAAGAGAGGCGAGGACCAGGAAGCTGAATGGGGGGCGGCACGAGCAACAATCTGGAGTCAGCCATGGCCGCCGTTCGAGGTCACCAGCTACTCGAACAGTTAGAGAAACGAATAAGACAGGGAATATGAAAAGCAGTGTCATGAAAATGACTGGACAAGCTGGGGACCAGCAAGAGGCAGTGACCACCGAGAAAAGAGATGAAGGAAAGATGGAGAAGCCAATGGATGATGCAATTCAGCCCCCAAATGAATCCATTGAAAACCCTCTTGTCTCACTTGAATGTTTCATCTTTCTGTAGATGCTAATGCAGCTTAGTGTATTGGGTTGGTGCTGATTTGTTGTCAAATTTCTGGAAATGTGTTGTATACAAGACTTGGTTAGTTTCTGTAGTTATTTTGATTGCTTGTTGTTTACTTGGATTACTTCTTTTTTGTAAATGGTTAGTGGTAACATGGTTGTTTTGACTCTAGAAACAGGAACCACTGAAAAAAATTAGTATTTCTCGTTGGTTTTGAGATTCCAACTTGCTATGGGGATCTGCAATTCAAATGGTCCTCCAACTTGGCATCTTTCTTTTATTGTTTTTGGGAAAAGTGAAATCTTTTTCCTTTCATCTTCTTTTCTCATTGTTTGTATTGAATATGCATGGAGTACAGGTTATGTCTTCTCTGGTGGGGCTAACACTGGAACGTTTCTCTTTTTCTTTTCGCTATGTGTTGCATTGTGGACTGTGCTGTCCCAAGCACTCCAGACAAAGGGGTCAACAAAAGTAGCACAGAGTCCAAGGAGAATATGCACGAAGATTTCTGTTAACATTGTAAGTCATCATCTCTATTCATCTGCTGGTAATTCCATATAAGTAAAAGTGAAAAAGCCCACAAAAAACTAGTATAAGTCTTTTGCAAATGCCGATAACAATGGCCATTATGTAAGATGATGCAGTATTGAGAACTTTAAATGGTCATCTTCTTCGGTTACTTTTCTTCTTTAATTTGGGTTTTCGATGCTGACGTTTTTCTTCTTTTCATGGTTGGTGGTAGAATTATGTGGATAATTAACTATATGTTGTAACTTTGATGTCAGTGAAAGAGGCATGGGATTCATTATGAACATAACAATCAGGGTACTAATCATGGATTACAGGAGCTGACCCAGCTTGCAACAATCATTCATTTTCATCCTCTCTTTAATTTGGTGGGGGCCAGAGAAGGCCCAAATCAACATCATCAAATATAACCTAAAGGGCCTCTCTACATATTGAAGTTAGAGACTGATGTTGATGTGACTTTCACCATGTTTTCCAACTTTAGAATGTCAAGTTGCAAGTCAGAATAAGCTGAAATTCCAAGAGTGGGTGACCCTTGTTCTATAGTGATGTTATTTTTCAGGTCAACTGATGTTGGAGCTTGATGTTAAGCTTGATGATGGACAGATGCTCAAGCTATGTTGATGCAGAGGCTTCAAAATGGGTTCTGGAGGACAAGGTGCAGGAGCAGGGTGAGCAATGTAGGTTGGAATTTCTTCACCCGGCATCAATACGGACACTCCCCGAGCATAAACCGTCATCTACATAAATCAAGTAAAAAAGAATGAACCAGTCAATCCCAATGGTACAGAATAAAACTAAACTTTGCTTCTCTGCTACTCCTCTAATTATCAGTAGAAATATATTTCATTACAGGAATCATCTAGCTACTAATATCATGGTGTTCTGGGAATGCTGCAAGATTTCAGCAGCAATGGTGCAAAAGGTCATCGTCCAAGAATGATTAAGCATGTTTGACAGACGCAATAAAGAAGGGTTTCTTCTGTTTTTTTTTTTTTTTTTTTTTTTTTTCTTTTTTCTTTTTTCTTTTTAACATATACATTTTATAAATAAATAAATATTTTAAAACTTAAAAACTTCTGAAGAAATATGGAAAAGACTTTGTTTAAAAAAAAAAAAAAAAAA